>JAJHZJ010000787.1:0-329427 GCA_023548195.1 Bettongia penicillata ogilbyi
TCAATGTGGAATTGCAAAGAAGAAAGAATATAAAGGATGACAGCAACGAGATGTATGATTACAAAACAAGATGGGGTGGTCGCATGGTGAGAGTGGGAGACAACTAACAAAGATATCACATTTTTAAAATCTCAAAAGATTAATACGAAGTTCCCCTAAATATTGAGTGATTGTCTCGTGAAGACTACATGGGAGCACATGTATAATCATTACATAGGATAAAAATATATGGCTAGGTAGTGAGCTACATTCTGTAGGAAAGACCTTCACTGATAAAATCAAATACTGAGCATTGGAACACTGGATGGGATGATGAATAATGCCTGGTCAAATGAAAGTCTGCTTGCATCATGTAACATCATGTAAAAATCAGTGATTTTTAGTATCTTCTCTTGCCATTTAATTAACTGACTCAGGAAGTATGTGCAAACTGGGTTCACTTTCGTATGCAATGTCAGTATGCAGTCAATAGCTCACTGCCACATCCAAGGGATGATCAGCAGGGATCCTCGTCCTAATCTTATACAAATACCACAGATGCCATCAACTATCCTACAGTAGGCTTGGCTTTCACAAAGCAAGAAATTTCCTAGTTTTACAAGAATCCATTTGTAGAGGTAGAATGAATATTGCTTTAAAATATAGAATCATGCATTATTAAATTTTGAGGTAGGAAGCAAGCCCTTTGAAGTAGTTCCTAGTCCCCCCCCCTTAATTTTTCCTGGTTTGATCACAAGAGAAAATGATTTAAGTTATTGCCATAGTTTTCTTCATTGCTCATAATTCAAATAAGCCCATATTTTATCAATTTAGCTTACAAGTAAAACAGACAATAAAAATTAGAATTCTGTGTACTCAAAATAGAATAACGAAGGGACAGCCAGAAATCAAATCTCAACTTGAGCGGTGACTCCATCTTGCAGTGTAATTGGAAGGCCTTTAGAACTTGTAGTGATCAGTACCAGAGCAGTAAAGAGGGCAAGTTAGGGCCACCTGCAAAGTTGCCAGATGACCTGAAGGTGCTCTTGATATGTGAGAGAGAGTAGGGGGTGGACCTTCCCTTAAGTCTTGTTTGCCAGCTGAAGACTAGCTTGCCTTATGTTCATCTGTCTGGGATGTGACAGCAAATTTCCATTTTCCCTTCAAAAGACACAATAATTTTGGTGCAAGACTTGAAGCACTGCGCTTAAGTCTTCCCATCCCAGTCTTGCTATGGTGGATTTTTATCCCCTTACCCTTTGAAAATGTAAAGGAATATAGTTTTTTAAAGGAAGCTTGCTCTCAAAACATTTACTCTTAATGCATTTGAGGGTGGGGAGGTCAAACAACAGGTAATGAAGACCTCAGTTTTTATCCTCATGGATAAGATAGGCTGATCCTATATTATACACCAGTAGCATCTGTTTATTGCAAATTTCTAAATCATCTTCTGGTATACAACTCAAATAACAGTTCATAGTAAATGGGATTCAAATAATTTATGCATGAGTTCCAAGATCTTTTCCTGGTATGACATCCAGAAGACCCAGCTTATTCAAACTCATATAGAGGGCAAAGTAAAAATGATGGGAGGAATCCATGCCATAGGTTGGATTAATCGTTTCTTGAACCTAGGAATGGGCTCCAAATATTTCAACATTGATTACCTTTATTCTGTTAGTGTAGCATGGATGCAGAATAGCTGGCATTCTGATTTCAATCATATTTTTTGCTACATGATTAAATTAAGCTGAATTATTGAAACTATATGGGATAGGGAAAATAATTTATTTCATTTGACATCATCTCACCTTTTAGCTAAATGTTGAATGATTCTGTCATCGATTTATCTCTGAAACTGAAAACAATATTTTATTGTGACCCTCTGGCAATTTCTAAGATGAAATTTCAGGTACTGGTGGTGAGTCGATAATAACCATTTTGATATTCTGTATATTTTGGAAGGTCTGGACCTGTGATTTCATAATGGTAGAGAACTCCTTCTGTAAAGAATCACTTTTTTGATGCAGATTTGGCAAGGCAAACATTGTCTGAGGCAACAAGAGTTTAAATGACCTGACCATGATACTCTCTGGTGTTTGTTTGAGGCAAGATTTGAACGTGGACCTTTCTTCACTCAAAGTCTGCTTTCTCTTGAAATGTCAAGTTTCCTTTCCCATTGGCATGTATGAACCTATAATTACATTCCATATGATATTATAACTTGTTGATGGGATTTTTTTAATTACATTAGTACCAGGGAATTATTTCTAGCCAAAGAATGTGAAGAATATGTTTAGTCAAACTTAGAAACCACTTGGAAAGACAGACTCAATTCTAGAACAAACATGAAGTGTGCTCCAAGTGAATAACTCCATGCAGAAGGCAAGCAGGTGCACCCTTCACAGAGGAGATTTATGATTTGTTCTTTGATATTACAGATTTCAAAGCTGGACTGCTTGGATGAGAAGAGTTGCTCTACTCATTAAACCTAGAGAAATTAATACATCATTATCATTCACAGTTCTGTACAAAGCTCTTTCCCACAGCCTCAGGTTTGCTTTGTGAGCTTTGATGGGCAAGGATCCCAATGCATGGATTGTGAACTTTGACTTCCTCTCAAATCTCCATCAGCAAGTGAAGCCCTAATTCAAAGACCAAGTTATTGTGTTTGGTTCCTCCAGCAAAATAATGATGACCTCTGATATTAGTGAACAGACCCTTCAGATGCTAAGTGAAGTCCAAAGGATGGGTGTTTCAGACAAAGACCAGTGGCTAAATGAGCAGACATAAGCCTAGCCAGATAATCGGTGTTTGATTCTCTCCACATTTGGAACCTATGAAACAGAAGCTCAGAAGCTAGATTTATAATGAAAATCAAACCAAAAAAAAAAAAAAAAAAAAAGAAAGAAAAGAAAAAAAAAAAGTTTTCGCTAATTAAGCAACTGCCTCCAGAGGCGCAGTGTCACTGTCTGAAATCAGAAGTCACCTCACTCATTAACCAGTTAAAGACTCACAAAAGTCATTGCCTCTCACTGAACTTATATAACTCTGTGCTTTTTATGTAGGGCATTTGCATGAACTGAGGCTTTTGGCTTCAAAAGAGTCACGATTTCTATTCCTCTCACATGCCTTTTTTCCCTTCCAGTGTATAAAGCTCCTACTGATTTCAAAGGTTCTGCAGAGGAAATAAATATTTCTTCTCCCAAATCTAGTATTATGGCATTTTTGAGTCAGGATGAGGGGTATATTGGGAGGCAAACAGTCTTTTTATCCAGCAACTCAACCCATATTTTTCTTTCATTTTTTAAAGTGAGTTTTATTGATATTTTTATATCACTTCATTTCTCAGTCTAACACATCCCCACTTGAATTCTCACTTTAAAGAAGAAAATCAGCTAATGCAACAACGACCGATAGTGATTATCTGCGAAGGTATGTGACAATCTGTTCTTCTATTTCTCTGTTGTCTGACAAGAGGAGGAAGATAGATATTTTTCACTATTTGTAATTAATTTTTTCCCTTATTTAGAATGCCACTTCCTTTTGATGATCTTCTCACGCATATTATTGTAGTCATTGTCCATATCCTTCATCTGGTTCTGGTTACTTCACTCCATTTCAGTTCATAAAAATCTTCCTTGGTTTCTCTGGATTTCTCATATTCCCAATTTATTATTGCACAATAATATTCCATTGCATTTTCATGCCACATTTTGGCTCAGCCATCACTACGTCAATGGACACATGCTTAATTTTCATTTCATTTTGTGATTCTACAAAGTTCCATAAATATTTTGGCACATTCGAATTTTGCTTCTAGCTTTGAACTTCTTGTGGTATTATGCTCAGTAGTGAAATCATTGGGTTAAAGGGTATAAATAGTTTATTTTATTTTCTTGCATAATCCCTTTCTTCGGTCCCGACCTGAGTCATTTATATTCTTGCTTCTATCAAAAACCCAGCCACTTTTTAAAAGATTTTTTCTGATTCTTGCTTATCTAATCTGCAACTCTTAACTTTTTAGTTTCCATGATTACTTCTTAACAATATGGTTTGTGTTTTAGAAATGCCATGATCCCTTCATCCCACATTTTAAAAATTATTTCTCTTCAGATTTTATTACCTTTTTTCTCCAAATGACTTGTCATTACTTTTGTCTAGTTCTATGAAATATAATATTGGTAACCTCAAAGATACACTCACCCACTCACAACCACTTTATAAATTAACTTAAGTACTATGGTCATTTTTCTTATTTTAGCATGATATAACCATGACCACTGAGTCATACAGTGGGAGTTATATAGTCATAGAATTATACAGCGGGAGCACAATTCTCCACAGTGCTCACTTGTACCTACTTCTGTTATCTGAGAAAGTTTGGCATTATTCTATTTTATAAAGAATTGAACAGTTAAAAAAGTCTAACCCTGTTTCAGGAAAAAACAAAACAAAACTTGGAACTATTGCTTGACAAAAGGTATTTCAGCATTCCAAAGACACGCCATTTATGATTTATGGTTTATTTCTTTTTTAAGAAGTCAAAAATCAAGTCTATTTTTTTCCTAATGTATGAATTTTTTTTAGAAAGCACAAATAAAAATTGTAAAACAAACATTAATTTGATTTGTAATATGAAGGAATCAGATTAATTGACTTCTACATTACTTTCTAGATCTAAATCTATGATCAAGTACTACTTCCTATAAATGTTTTTCCCACGCGTTTTCCCCAGTTAGTAGTTCTGTCCTCTCTAAAGTTACTTTCTATGTATTACGTATTTTTCTTGAATGTCCTGATTTATATATGATATTGTCCTCCTTGGTAGCAGGGACTGTTTCTGCTTTTGTTGTATTACCAGTGCATAGCACTGTACATGGCACAGTAATGATGTGAATTAATTGGACATGTGATGATATTCATAGCCTAAGCAATGCACATATCAAACAACATGTCAAACTGTCTTATCTAAGATTTACTAATTATTGTCTGTGGTAACATAAGGTGGATTCGTTAGAGTTAATGTTCATAACACAAATGAAGAAATAATGTTTCTTCCCTCCTTGTGTTATTTATTATTCCTTCCTTTTCCTCTCCACATCCTCTCATCTCTCCAGGAATTGATGAAAACAAGGATGTTGTGTCAGGACCTAATCCTTCTGCCTAGATTTTGAATTACCCTTAATTGACCTTTCCCTAGGTTCACAAGCTGTGAATATTATTATTTTTTATTTCAAATAGTGAGCTTATTCAGTAGGGCCAGTTTCATCAACTTCAGCCCAATTTCAAACCTTGATACTGTGGTGTTGAATGAGAGTAATACTTTTGGTTCTTGCAGGAATTTATCTCATATGTTTGAATTTCCCTCTTGAGAATTTATCACAATTCTCACTACTTTAATTTCTCAAGGTTTTTTCTCTCTTTCATCCTTCAGACCAACCTTTATTTCTCAATCTTCACTCATGCTATTAGAATAAGATACCATCTTTCTGGAATAAATGTATCTGTACATATCCATTACTTATGAATCTGAATATAGGTCTTTATAAAATAGGCCAGTAATGAAGAGATTGGATTAGGTGAACTCTGGGGTCCTTTCTAATTCCAGTTCTTTAATTCTAATTCTCTTGGCCTGCTCAAGGATCTATGATTATCAGAATTTCCTCTACCTTTACAGATTGCTTGTATCTTATAGCCTTGGAGAGCTATCTGAGTCTCAGAAAGATTAAGTGACTTTCTTCTAATATGTCCCAGTTGATAAGTATCTGTAGGACCAATGCAATATTCACAGTATTGATGGTGGCCTTGAATATCCTGGCACAATTCTGAATTGCAAAATACAAGACTCTCCACATGAAAGACAGAACCAAAACCTTTGTCAGACGCCCAAAATCCAAATCCATCATAGTAACAATAATCTATACACAATAACAATGCAGAGAACAACACCAGCGACAAGCCTTCCTTTTGCTAGACTTCTCACAAACCATCTCCATTAAACAAATCACAAACAGGCTTCTCTTAAACAAAATGCCTTTCTCATATTCACAGTCAGGTATGAGTTTGCCTGCATTTTTCAGTTCTGATTGCTCTCTCCCTAATTTCTTCTCTGCTCTGCTCTAGCTCTGCCTCTTGCTGTTCCACCCTTTCAGCAAATTCCTCTCACCACATGCTCCATGTGACTCAGGAAGGTCACATGGACCTATTAATAAATGAGAAAGATCTTCCCATTTTAAATTACTATTACAGTATTAGAGGCAGAATTTCAACCCAAGTGTCCCTGGTTTTAGATCAAGTAAACTTATTTATCATGCCACAGTACTTCTCATGATTATAAAGTCAATGACTCTTTATGTCAAATGATCCAACATTACTGATATGCAGCATTGTAGTATAGAAGAGGGGATGACAAATTCTCATTTTAAGGTATAAGGATGGCTTTCTACAATATATACTTTACCATCATTACCACTCAGTATATCATAAGCTCTCGATTATCCATGCAAAGAGAGGAATGATTCAACCTTCAACACTCAATCATGTTACCTCTACTTGACTATAATCTTTCATTGTCCGCCAACACTCAGTCAATTAATATTCTCCAAGTCAGCTTCTGGACCTCTATTGCCTCTGCTCCCATTGACCAGAACCAATATATCTAGACTTACTCTTGAATAAGGATGGTAGTTCAATGAGTAGCTTAGGGGAAAGACCTTATCCTAAGCTAAAGAGCAGTGATTCCTTCCATAAGAGGTGAAATTGTATCTTTGATTCCCATTTTGCGAATGGAAAAGTCAAGCACCCAAAATCTGAAATTTCGTATAGAACCAATGTGGAAATTGAGTTTATAATACATGCAGGAAGGTAGTAATGTTGGCCAACACATGTACATGTTATCATTTGCACTGTATTAGTAACTTATTTGTAGGCAATATACTATGCTATTCATAGAATATATGCCAGCTACTACAGTAAATACTATATTCATTTTAATAGCAAACTTATAAATCACTTTGAGGTTTATAAATCCTAGCAATCATGAAAGATAAGTAGTGTGAATATGGTTAATTTTATTTCATGGATGAGATATGTGGTTCACAAGTTAAGTGGCTAATACAATGTTTCAGAATGAGTGAGTTATCTGAGCAATGGCTTGACATCAGCACTTCCAGAAGCTCTTTGCTCTAGCCTAGACTATGCTACCTTTCTTAAATCACCATAACAACATTTTGAATCCCCTTGTATTAAAGAATAGATGGCTTTTACTCAAACTTATTTCATGAAAAGTCTTTCTAAACCTAAAACAAAGTAGCTATCCTGGCCATTTCTTCTTTGGAAACTATTCCCTTTTCTATGAATTTTCTCTGAATAGTCCTGTTTTTCTTCTGAAGATTTTGACTATGAGATGTCTTTGAATTTTCTTTTCTACTCTAAAATCCAGTCTCAAGGAATCCCAACAAGCTAGACAAGTTTATCTTTTTCTTCAGCTTTTGATAGTCATTAATAAGAACTCATTTTGAGCACATGTTCAAACATTTCTCCCCCTAAAAATTACCTTTAGTTTTCTTCTTAATTGAACATTTCATTAGGGATATCCATTTAATACTATATTAATCACTTACAAAAGAGTGGATAAAACACTATCATTAGGGGCATATCTAGTGTGTTTTCAAGAATCTGGGTTTTTTTAAACAAATGCTTCTTACTTCCACACCTGCTGAAAATATCCACAAACTTGAGATTAGGAATATGAAAAGGAAAATTGGCTATCAAGATTTTATAGACATATAGATAAAGAATCAGAAAGAAAAATGACTGTACTTCAACAGCATAAGCAAAGGGACTTGACTGTAAAATCTGTTACCTTGAACTAAGAGTGGGTTTTTCATTTCAGGAATTTGGGATAAAGTAACATTTTAAAGAGATATCTCAGAAAATTGTGGGTTCCAAAAAAAGGGGGAGCAGAGAAAAAAATTCAAGTCAATGTGGATAATTTTTAAAAGATCTTTTACACATCGAAAATGGCCCTGTCTATTAAATCTCATATCTTAGTTCTCCCATTGATGAAACAACAGAAAGATGAATTGATAAAACATAGATAGATAGATGACTTTTAAGTTCCTAGTATATGTCAGGAACTATATTAAGCCATGAAAATATAAATATAAGAAAACAAGTTAACCTTTGCCCTCAAGGGGTTTATGTTATAATGAGAAAGGACAATGAAAAATTGGATCCAGAAAAGGGTGGGAAGCTATTTCTCTGTCAGTATTTTATGAAGATGGCCAGAAAGTGTCATGATTATTGGTTTTGGAACAAAAGACAGTAAAAGGATACTTATGAGAGCTCATCTTGGTATAAAAATGGAATATGAAGAAGAGTTGGAAGGAAACTTAGAGGTCAACGAATCTCAACTTTACATTTGAAAGATGAGAAAACTAATGTCTAGGGAAGATTTATGTGTCTATGATAGTAATATATCTAATAAAGGGGGTTGGGATTAGAACACATCTTTCACTTCTTAATCCTATGCTTCTCTTTCCATTTATCTTCCCAGAAAATATCTTAAGCTAGAAAACCAGGGCCTCAGGAGGGCGAGGATTCTCAAGATCATGCCATATGAGAATTGTTTAGAGGAAGTATGGTTGCTTAGCCAAGAAAGTAGAAGATACAGGTAGGGGCAGGAAAATTACCTGTGTACAAGTATTAGTAGGACTTTTAAACAGAAAACGGAGTAGAATTACTTTGGTTGGGTCTTAAGACCCAAGCAAGAAACAATTACTGGATGTTGCAAAGAGGAAAATTAGTCTTGATATAAGGAAAAACTACCTAATCATTACAGCTTTCCAAAAGTACAAAAAGCTTCTTTTGGAGGTGATAGCTTCCTTTCACTTGAGGTCTTCAAGCAAAAATTGGACAGTCACTTGTCAGCAAAGTATTCTGTTTAAAAGATAAAATATTTGTAAAACATTTAACATAGTGCCTGACACATAGTATTTGTTGCATGAATTCTTATTACCTTCCTTTTTGTTACTTCCATTCTTGTTTACATAGAGGTTCAATTTGAATTAATTCAGCAGTTGTCAAGTGCCCATGCTAGGTGCTAGGTATACAGAGATAGAAATGAAATTGTCATTGTCTCCAAGAATTTTATATGGCTTAGATGTCTAATATTGATGCTCTGACTCTATGATGATCACATATATATCTCATGGCACTAGTCATGAGGGGGGAAATGGTATAATGTATTTTGAAGGACTTTGTAGCAGTATCTATAAATATAAAGTATGATTATTTGATCTGAACAGTAAAGAGGTTGAAAGAAAAAATGTGGCACTCAGAGGATAAAACATTTTATGAGAAAAGGAAAAGTGAAGAAAAACGACACTCTTTCAGATAACACAGAGAGCTAAGTCAAAGTGATGCTTGACAGACATGTCAAATATACAAAAAAGAAAAGCATCAAGTAGTTCTCTACAAGTAAATATTCATTTTCAAATAAATTTGAAATAGTTGGAAATGCAATAAATAAAACATTTGAACATTTAAGAATGTTACAAAAGAGAATGCTACATATAAGTTAGAATGTAAATGAGAAGTTCTGGGATTAAATAACTCCACCATTGCCAATGAATATTGATCATCTACTAATAAACATGTACGAGCCAAACCAGAATGTGCTGATAAATATTTAACAACTAGTTTTCTGAAGAAAAAAAAATTCCCATGACACACCCTTTTGTTTAATTTGCTTTATTGACATTTTCCACATTACTTTCTAAATTCTAGAAATCAAGAAAACAAAAAAAAACATTTATCCATGATTTGTAATGTTTGGTAATTTCTTAGATATAGATGCTCCATCAGAAAATTTAACGATCAACTTTAGCAAAGTGGGTCAGGCTGACTCCAGCATAATCTTGCCAAACAGACTTTCACATGAGAGGATTCTTCTTAATACAAAACAACTCTGAACTAACTCTAACAATTGCATGTAGAACTACGGGAATGCACAAGGAATCAAACACTAATAGAATTTAGAATAAAAATGAGCATTTTTACCAACGTACTTCCAATATACATAATGCCCATTCCCTCTCCTAGTGACTTAACAATGTGCCTTTAATGAGTTGATCTTGATATCATACTAGGACTGTAGAAACAAAAAGTGACTGAAAATCAGTAGTGATGATGAACAGTCTTACTTTCTCTACTAAAAAATCAACATTTGTTTCTGACTTAATTTACTACTAAAAAAAATAGTGTGAGGAATAAGTGGTGAGGAAACTTGAAGATTTCACCTTCTTACCCAGATTTCATTTCATTCTTCATCCTTCATAGGGAGAATCTCAAAACTCATCATAGGCAAAAGCCTATTCTTGAAACAATATTAACCAGTGATTACTTCTCCTAGTCATCTGACCGACTCGAGTTGATTTACTTATTCTTTCTCGTTGCTAGAAAAGACCCCTATATAATGATTTCTGCTCTCCTATGAACATACAGAGAGGATACATCTCCCTGGTCATAGCTTGCATTAAAAGAGTTCAAAATTCATGCAACACCTTTCTGATTCTTCCTTTGAAGCCTGGAAAGTCATGGAATAATTTACTGATGGGCAGGGTCCACAAGCAGTCATACTGTTATGACAAGAGCACTGGATTTGGAGTTAGAGGAAGTGGGTTCATATCTTGCCTCTGGAACTTACTACTCTTGTAATTTTGGACAAATTAACTAAGTTCTTTGGGTGTCAGTTTCCCTATTTTTAAAATGAAGGTGGTTATACTACATGGTTTTCTATTTTTTTCCAGTTCTAAAGCTAAACCTTAAAAGAAGCTTACAATAAAATCCAGAAAATTGATATTTGAAACATCAATATATATTAAATTGACAAATGACCAATTCAACAGTCATTTATTAAGCATTTATTTTGAGTCAGGCACTGTGCAGGCTCTTGGGCTACAATGACAAAATAGAATAGTTCCTGCCCCAGAGAAGCTCCTTTTTTGTATTTCATCATTGTTTATTATTTCTTTTATGAGTAGAAATAAAACTAATATTCCTACATAATCTCTGATCAGGGAAAATATATCTCTTAAACTAGGGAATGAATGCATCTGCATTAAAAGAAATAGAATCTGAAAGACAATCTGAAAATTGGATTTAGTTGTTCTTTCAATATTTTATACCAGGTTTGGCTCATGAAAAATGTATTATCCATTGCTAAAGGAGTTATGTGGATTCACTGACTCAGAACATAGCACAAAATGTTTTGTTTTCTTATAATCTCTTAATCTGTGTGCAGTATATAGTAAGAGAAAGTAAAATCAACTATAATCCTTAGGAACAGAAAAATGATCATTTTACATAATTATAGTTTCTAATAGTATGAATTAGAAAACATGTGACCACATTATATTATTCATTATCTGCATTAATTAATACCTAGCTGGGGCAATGTGTTATAATGAAAAAAAAAATAGACCAGGAGTTAGATGGGATCAGGATTCAAATTCTACCTCTGACTTCTATTAGTGGAACTGACCATGGTGCAATGACTTAAATTTTTGAGTCTCAGTTTCCTCATTGATAAAATAGGAGCTTATCTCCTACTGTACTCCTAGAGCACAGTTGTGTATCAAATGACATAACATGCAAACTGATTAAAGCACTTTATGTTTCAGCTGTTATTATTAATTAATCAATAAACAGGGATTTTTTCATTAGAGAATAAACTTAACCATTTTTATCTTGGAGAGAACTGCCTTGGTTGAGGCAGAAGACATTGTGTTTAACTAGGCAATATCTATGCAAAAGGCAATATTATTAGTCTTGGAAGTGATTGGAGCTCAGGTAGAGACCTTCCCTTCTCCTTCCTCTCATCTGCAATAAGTATGTAGGTGAAAACAGATGTCATTCATTTTACCTCTTCTAGAAATTCTTACTGAAGCTGTGCATAAGCTGCATTTTTCTTTGAGGCTTTAGTTGTAAGATGTGTTTAAGTCATTCTCTTCTTCTGGGTTTGTGCCTTGAGTTTCCTTGTCTCTATATCACTTTTTATTTGAGGAGGAGTTCTTTTTTTGTTTTCTCAATCTTTATACTTTTTAATTCCTCTTACTGCTTTCACAGCTCAGTCTGAGGGCCTTTCTATTTTCTAGCCTCCTGATCTGAATCCTGCAACTTTGTGACCTAGGTTTGTGTCTCTTGGTTTGTGTGTGGTTGAAATTTTCAGAAGATTGAAACTTCATTCAATCACTGTTAGCTCATTGGGAGATTTTACTGGTCTGGAACTGCTGAACTGTCAGCTTCCCCTTTAATCTGGACCTCCTGACCTAGTTATTCCAATGCAGCTTTGACAGTGGGCCGAAGAACAGAACTGAATCACTGTTTTACTCCTGGGATTGATCAACTAGCACAGGAAGACAGTTATCAAATCTTGACTGTACAAGTTAATCAATCATACCTCTCTCCTCCCCCCTTCCCTTTTCCAGTTCCTTTTATGTTTTGTCTCTCCCATTAGAGTGTAAGCAGCTTGAGGACAAAGGCTGTCTCTCACCTTTCTATGTATCCTCCACACTTAGCACAGTGCCTAATTGTAAGTGCTTTTATCAGTGTTCATTAATCAACTGATTAGCAAATAAATATAATGTGAGGGACTAGATCATGGGATTTCATTGAAACAAGACACTCTGAGTTCAATGGCTTCCCTCTACCACAGTAGGTAGGTACTTTCTTTGCCATTTATAATTTTGGAGAGTTGCCTAAATCAGGGAGAGGTTAAGTGACTTGTATAGAGTAACATAGCCAGTATATGTCAAAGATGGTGCCTCCCAGATCTTCTGAGGCTGGCTCTCTATATACTCTGTATCTCTATGATACTGCTTTTCTAAAATATATTACCAAAAATGCTTCATTTTTCTAAAGAAAAAAGTTGCCTACTCCCAATGCATTTCTTAAAATGCTAGGCAAGAAAGTATATTCTATTGCACAGGCTATGATTACTAGTCAGGCCTAAAGCTTTTACTTGGAGGAATCATTCCTATTCATTTCTAATTAGAGTAATGCATCTGAAAATGTTTTCCTTGCTAACCAACCACAAGGAGCTGAAACACTCCCTTCTGGGAAAGTGAGCAGATGGTGTCTCTTCATTTACTTATACCATACTGGCAGGGTGGAAGCAATGATTTCATAGTTCTTTTCCATTTCTTCTGCCTAGGATTTGGATGAGTGTCTAGTCTGTGGTCAAGATTTCTTCACCAATTTTACGTCTGGTCTATTTTGTCTTACGTTACTTTGATCCTGACCCAATAGCATCAGTGCTTTGCTTGCATAAGTCTCACCGCAGATCTAGTTTCCTTGGCACAAGCATTCTTTTCTCCTGGTTGTAAGAATCTGTCCAGTAATGAGGTGGTAATCTCCTGTCTGAGCAGCAGGAGTTTCCAGGGCTCCTTCCTTTCATTAACTTTCTTGGGTTGTAACCACAGCAGTGAGAATTTGGAAGTTGAGTGCTAAGCCTTCTCCACTGCAAGTCATTTTCTCACATGGACTCACATGGCCCCAGTGGCCTGTTGCCCCTTAACCCCCCTCATCCCCTCTTTTAATAATTTAAAAATATTTTTATTTCTAAAACTCTCTAGAGCTTCCATGGGATGGTTAACCATCACTTTTTGCCTACGTACTCTTTAATGACCTGGCTTTTCCATTAGTTTTGGAGAAGCCCTAGGGTATGTTGGAAAGAGTACTAGATCCATACCCAGTAGGCTTGGATTTGAGTTCCAGTGCTGATAGTTGTTAAATGTGCAAACTTGGACAAACCAATGAACTTCGCTGAGCCTCAGTTTCCTCATTGGGAAATGGGCACAGTGATACTACAACCATCTAACAACCCACAAGGCTGCTATGAGGAAAATAGTTTGTCACTTAGAGGAGCATATAAGCACCTAGGTGTCATGGTGCATGGAGTTTTGGGCGTAGAATCAGGAAGACTTGTGTTCAAATGTGACCTCAGGTACTTACTAATTGTATCACCCTGGGCAAGTCACTTACTCTCTGTCTTCTTTGCTATTGTCAGCTATAAAATGGGAAAAATAGCAGTATTTACCTTCTGAGGTTGCTGTGAGTATCAAATGATACAAAATTTATAAAACATCTGGAACTAAAAGGTAATTAATAAATGCTTGTTTCCTTTCTTATGGAAATGGGAGTTGTTACCTTGGTTTTTTTTTTGTTTTGTTTTGTTTTTTAGGATAGGAATACATTCCTTCTTACAATTGCAACCTGAGGTTCCTAAGTGCAAGATGATAATAAAGGTTAAGTCTTTTTATCATTATTCTCAAAAAATACAAACATCATGGCAACCTATATCTTTCCTTCCTCCTTTTTGCTTTAACTTCTGAGTCCTGTACTTTTCACTCGATTCCTCAGGACAGGAAATGATGAGTTCCATTCTCTACTAGCTCTGTAGATACATTAGTGGTACATATGGTTGCAATGATAGGAGGTGTGGGAGAGATGTCTTTTAAATCTTGACTCACAAGTTTGTGCTTCCATGCTTCAAGAACTACCAAAGGCAACAGCAAGGAGTGAAGTTAGAGGTGAGCATTTAGATTTCCTTCTCATAAACATAAAAAGTCAACTAACCATTTAGTGCTATACTCTTTCTTTGGGGTGGGAGGAGAGAGATGGTGAGGGAATTAGACACCATCCATTTCTGTTCATTATTAATTAACTGGCCCTTTTCATTATGGTCAGTCAACATTGACACTGAGTCATAGAGAAGTTGATTGACAATGGTGCCTATACGTGTTCATCACTTGATATTAATCAATTAGGAATGACTAGAACTAGGAACAAATGGCAGAAATTGCAGAGGCAAATTAAAGCTTGATATAAAGAAAAAATTTTACTATGTGGCAAATTAAAGCTTGATATAAAGAAAAAATTTTTACTATGTTAAAGTCTTTGACTGTTTGGATCAGGATCGGTTGTGGCAAGTCCTCAAAGAGATGGAAGTACCAGGTCATCTTATCATTTCCTGAGGAACCTGTATGAGCATCAAGAAGTCACACTTAGAATTGAATATAAAATAACTAATTGACTGAAGATTGCAAAAGGAGTCCACAAAGCTGTATATTGTCATTGTATTTATTTAACTTAATTCGCCAAGTATATCATGTGAAATTCCAGGTTCGATTAATTGAAAGTCAGACTTAAGGAAGCTGGCAGAAATACCCACAATCTGAGATAGGCAGATGTGATACCGCTCTGATGGCAGAAATTGAAGAATTAAGAAGTCTCTTGATGAAGGCACAAGAGGAGAGCTGTCACAAAGCCTGACAAAAGTCAAAACAACAGTAACAATGAAATTCCAAGGTTTTGGCAACTGATCCCATCCCTTGTTGGCAAATAGAGGGAGAATACGTGGAATCAGTGTCAAATTTTTTTATTTTTTGGTTCAAAGATGACTGCAGATGGCTATCCACAGCCCAGAAATTTATTCTTTGGAAAGAAAGCTATGGCAAATCTGGATAGTATACTAAAAAGCAGGGATATCACTTTGCCAACAAAGATAGAGTCAAAGCTATGTTTTTGCCGGTAGGAATGTATGACTGTGAGAGTTGTACTATAAGGAAAGCTGAGTGCTGAATAATTGTGGTGCTGAAGACTTTTGAGAGTCCTTTGGACAGCAAGGAAATAAAATCAGTTAATTCTTAAAGAAATTAATTCAAACCATTCATTGAAGGACAAATACTGAAGCTGAAGCTTGAATATTTTAGCCACATAACAAGAAGTTGGGACTCATGGGAAAAGACCCTGAAGATGGAAGGCAAAGGGAAAGGGGATGGAAGAGGATGAGATGGAGAGATACCGTCATGCAAACAACAAACATAAACTTGAATAGACTTCAGGAGATAGTGGAGGATAGAAAGACCTGGGGTGCTATGATCTATGGGTTCAGGAAGAATATGGCACGATTAAATGATTAAACAGTAACAAATCTAAAAGTGAAAAGGGTTGACCTTGGAAGTAGTGGCTTCCTTCTCCATCAAGCATCATCATCATCTGCTATCAAGCAAAAAATGAATAGCAAATTGTCAGGTATATTGTAGAAGGAATTCTCATTTAGATACAACTTGAACAAAATGGTTTCTGAGATTCCTTTCTACTCTGAGACTGTCATTCTGTGAGATACATTTCATTTCAGCTAACGTGACCTTCCAATACATTCTACCTTAAGTATACTCCCTGTATGTTATAATAATTCCTATTATTTACTTTCTGTCCTCTAATATTCTATTGTGCACTCATTCCTACTTGATAATCTTAGGTTCTACATTCAAAAGCATTAGCTCTAAACTAAGTAATTCCATTTTTATGCCTCATTGTTTCAAGAAGGTAACCCTGGGGGACTAATGACTATGCCAATAAAGAATGATCTCTGCCAGGTACTACGAAGATGGAAAAGCTTTGAATAAAAGTCCAGCAATGGGCTATTATCTGAAGAAAGATATGATTAGAGAGCAGGCCAGAAGATGAAAAAGTCTATGTTTCACAGCCATCAAGTCATTCAGGAAGGTGGGGAAAGATACTGCTCTGTGTCAGTGGAGTACCCACATGAGAGAAATAATCTTTTGAGGCACTTAAGATACTGAAATGTCTTAGGTTGTTTGAAAAATATGGGATACAATCTCGAAGTTATCAGAACATAGGATGTTGTAGATAGAATCAGTTGTATCTCCCATTAGTTCTTATTTCTATACAATGTCTCCTAAATGTCTGGTGTACTATTAGTATCAAACAGCTATTTTCCTACATTCTTTGGTTATGATTAGACAATGCCGGTGAAATAGTGTACCAATAAGCGTTTTCTCAAAAGGTGCCATTGTGTGTTTCATTTTACATTCTCAATTGTTTGTCTTTTAGTTTTACAAACACTGCTATGTTTTGATTCTATAGCTAAACAAATCTATTACTTGTACTTGCAGATCCCCTCCCCACTTTTTTATTTTGTACAGTACCTGTCATATGCTTTTAGCTGGCTCATGAAAATTAGAATGCACATTCCTGAAAGTAGTACCTTTTATTCTTTAAACTTTGATAATAAAAGCAAAATATCAACCAAATCAAGCCAATCACATTACATGTCAGACAAAAGGAAATAGAGATATCCTTATACAGTTATCCTTATACACTGTGAAGATTTCATATAAAGTCAAGAAATGAGTGGAGAAGGATAGCAGATTACAAAAATAAGGAAACAGGGAAAACAGAAAGTTTCAAACATTTTTCTTTATCCCTCTGTAGATGATGTAGTTACTGCTCTCACGAGGATTTGTTCAAATTGCATTCAATCTTTCTTTTCCTTAACACATTGTGTACAATACAGAGATAAAGGAACAGAAATATATAAAGATAATTCTTCTAGGATTGAAAAACAAGAATTCCAAGCACATGAAAAAAATACTGCTACAAAATAGCAATTATGTAGTTAATCCAATATATCTTTCAGGATATAAACTCAGCTACATATGCTAATGAATTTAAAGCAATAGAATTCATTTATGAATCCATGGACCATACATAGCACACCAGGCCTTTCTGTCTTCCACTATTTCCTGAAGTCTGTTCAAGCTCATGTCTGTTGCTTCCATGACACTATCTATCCATGTCATCCTCTAACATGATCCATTCTCCTTTTTATTTCAGTCTTTCCCATCATCAGAGTCTTTGCCAGTGAGTCCTATCTTCTCAATACATGGCCAAGTTTCAGCTTCAGTATTTGTCCTTCCAGTGAATAATATGAATTCATTTCTTTAAAGATTGATTGATTTGATCTCTGCTGTCCAATGGACTCTCAAAAGTCTTCTCTAGCACCACAATTCAAAATCATCAATTCTGCAGTACTCAACTTTCCTTATAGTTCAACCCTTAGTCATTGTTATGTAGGAGGCTTCTCGAATCACCTTCCCTGTACAGCAGTTTTCTAGACTCACTGCATACTCCTCAGCCTGGAAAGTTCAAGGGTATGAGAAGAATGGATTGCATATCAGGTTCATTTTAGCGGTGCTTTAAGAATTATCTGCGGATTTAAAAATGTAAGCACTTGAACAAATCTTCAAATGACCATGAACCTTTCTCCTTAAAATATTTTAGAACTAAACATCAACAATATGCCTGCAGTTCACTTCTAGAAAAAAAATGCATGAAATTCTCTTTTAGGTGCCTTTAGGTGTATACGGAAATGTGTTGAGGGACATTCCTACATAGAAAAGTAGTCACATGCTCTTTCACAAAGGAAAGTCTAGAGAATGAAAAAGAGATGAGACAGACGTATTTCACAAGATTTTGGTTTATTGTGGCCACGTTGTGGCTGTGCGTTAACTTCCCCAGATAAAAATGTGTTTGAATGGCAGCAGAGGGGAGCAGAATAAGAAATGAGGGTGAATATTTTGGAAGGAAAAAGAATTGGAGGAGGGTATGGAGAACCATATAGGGTCTGATTGCGTAGAATTAACAAAATGAAGTTTAAAAACTGCTCTTGGTAATCATCACTTACAGCTCTTAGGGATAATTCAAGTAAACCAAAATGCATAAAAGGAAAGAAACAAATATTCATTTGGTGTAGGCATTTTGGTTGTTATTTGGAAGACCATAATTCAACTTTTTTAAAAAAAGAGAAAAACTTTTTCACATAAAAAAAGATTCCATTCAAATGTGTCCGTAATATCCAATGAATTTCTGCCTTGGAAGCAGGCAGTGTGTGGGTCTTAACCAATTTATTTTAAATTTTGGGATGATATGCTTCTTAGAGAAATTCACACTTAACAGAGAGCAAAAGATATTCAACACTTCAGGGAATAAAGGGAAGCTTCCTGCATCAGTGTCTAAGTGTGTAAAATAGATTGACTGCAGCAGAGAGTTGCATAGGCAGCATAAATAGGGCAGGCATTGAGAACAGGGACTTATTTATACTTCATAGGGCAGGACTGGTTGTCTATAAGCCCTCAGATAAACAGAGAGATGAAGGCAATCACAGTAAATACATTTGCACACAGCCAATTATGCAAGGTCTAATGGCCTTAATATTTTCATTGACCTCAGATATCTACAAAATTAACTTCTTTCCATGAGGTCAGCAATTCAGCTGCACTCAGCTGTCAGCCCCCTGCCTTAGCACCATACTCTTTCTATACTGGAACCAAAGATGAGCATTTATAACTTTAAGAATTTGTTCCCCAAAGGCTTAGGATCATATAACCTCTGGCTTTTTTAGCTGAAAGGAGACTCAGTGGGGAAGAAGCCCTGGTCTCAGACTCTAGAAATCATGTAGTCCAACCACATCATTTTACACTTGAAGAAATTGAAGCCCCGGAAAGTTAAATGTGATTAGTCCTTGGCTCTGTGACTATTCAGTCAGGATAGGGACATAATCTGTGATTTCAGGAGTAGATGGAATCTGTGAATGAAAGGACTCCCTTCTGTCAGGCAGTCAACAAGCATTTATTACATACCTACTGTGTGCCAGGCACTCCAAGTAGGTGCTGGAATGTACCAATGTGAGTGGTAACTTTCTTAGAGAAATGCCTGGAGTTCTGAAAAGTTAAGTGGGTTGTCCAGGGTCATATGGCTAATGTGTGTTAGAGGCAAAATTTGGACACACAGGTCTTGGTTTCTAGGGCACTATCTATTACTCTATCCTACCTCTCTAATCAGAATTATTCTTCTTTTTTTAAAATTTATGTCTCTTCTTATAGGTTGGTCAATATCTTTACCAGAAATAAAATAACATTTTCTCCAATTTCCTATGAAGGAAGTCATGCAGTTTTCCAGGTTTATTTATTGCATTTATCCCAAATATCTTGTTTGCAGCTCTGCACAGTTTCAGAACTCAAGCTATTTCATGGATACAAAAATATTTACATTTCTTTTGAATGATAACCACTGCAGTTCATTCAATTTCAGAAACATATATTAAGGGTCTAATTTGTGTACTAGGTGGTGGGGCTACAAAGATGACAGAACATTGCATCAGGGTCAAGACTGTCGCTATGATGGTTGTGTAAAGAAGTTAAAACTGGTACTTAGCAAAAGAGCTGCACTGAGTCTTCACACCTGCTAAAAGGAATTCATTGGAACAAGCCGAATTGAAGGGATCGGCCCTTTTATTAAAAGGAACTTAATGCTACTTGTCACCACCTGTTGCCATACTGTCTAATCCATCTTTGGGCACTGAATTTACACCAGATGTTTAGTCCCATTCAGTCTCCTATGGATTCCGAGTTCTCTGAGAGGTCACCATACATGAGAATGCAGCTTTTTGCCTACTTTGGCAATTATGCAGGAACAATTATTTTAGACAATGCTGGTCACTTTATATTCTGGCACAGACATAGATTAGAAAATTCTCAAGTCTGTGTTTTTAGAGTTGGGTAGGCATCTCTCAGAGTGGTCCTGAGGGCAGCCAATGATAAATAGAATTTCTGACTGCAGCAATCAAAGCAATGGGAACTCATTGATGTAAACAGACTGTATTAAACTGAACTTAGGGGTTCCCCACGGGCCCTTTTGAAGTATCTTATTATGATGATCCCTTTTGGTGAATTGCTTACCATCTGTATGCAAGGGTAGCTTTGTGCAATTTTAAGTTAATTGCTCCATTATCCATAAGCATAAGATAAATAATACTGCTGATTTTGTCTATTACTTGACAGTGAATACACAATTCAGCACATAAACTATTTCCCACAAAGTAATCTATTGCATGACTAGGCACAGGATTAGAGAGCCAGTGTATTTTCTGGAGAATTTAAACTAGATAAGCAACAAGTTGGGATTAATTAACCTTGAATTAGATTCTTTTTTTTGTTTGCAAGCATATATGATAGGTATAGGGAGCCCTTCTGGTCATATCAGAAAGTCAAGATTTCTTATATTATCAGTGTTCCCATGGCCACACTTTAATAAAGAAAAAATTGTCCTCTCTCTGAAAAAAGAAAATTACTAACAGTTATGAGGCTGACATTCAAAGTTGATGTCATAAATGCACACACCTTATTTCCCATTTACTAGAGAATCATTTCTGCTGTTTCTGACCATCATGGTAGACCACAACCCTTGACTATGACCTTTCTGATGCCCATGCAGAACATCCCATTTTTCTAGACCTACATGGGAAGACAGGAGAGTGATATGTTTTCCTTAAGTATTCAAATAAACCTTAAAGAGAGCCAACATTTCATAAAGCACTAGCTCTAGGCTCATAGATAGGTCATTTACCATCTAATTACAGAATTTCAGAGTTGGAAGGGACCTAAATGATCACCTTGTCTAAACTCACACCAGAACAAGAATCTCCGGTTACTATAAAATTTATGAATGGCTAAATCGATTCTTTGCTTGAAGACTGCCAATGAGAGAGTACTCTGAGGGAGTTGATTTGATTTTTATATAGCTGCAATTTCTAGAGAGACTAGAGTCAACTTTTATATGGTTTCAATTACTAGAAAAAACTAGGAAGTTTTACTTGGCATTATCAAAACTTGTCTTTTTTTTTTTTAACAACTTCAACTCTTTGTTCATATTTTTTATCTTATCATGTAGTCTGACACTGCACCTTAAGAGACCTGGGCTTTTCTAGCCTCCTTGAAGCTGAAACATTCTATGTTTCTAAATTTCCTAAAAAAATGTGAGTTTCTTGAGAGCAGGTCTGTCTTGATTTTCAATTTGTAGCCCTCAGCATTTAGCACAGAGTTTGATCATAGTAACCACTTGATAAATATCTTTCCTTTTTCCCTTCCTCCCTATTTCTAACTATATGATTTTAGAAATAGAGATGTTTGGTTACTTTTTTCATGATATGGGTTAGGAATTCCTTTAATTATTCCAGTAAAAATCCACCCTGTACTATTTTTGTAGTAGCAATGTTTGATTGTGAAAGTTGGACTATAAGGAAACTCAAATACCAGAGGATTGACACTCTTAAATTGCAATGCTGGAGAACACTTTCGAGAGTCTCTTGGATAGAAAGATTAAATCAGTCAATACCTAAAGAAATCAATTCAGACTACTCATTGGAAGGACTGTATACTGACTACTGAAACTGAAGTACAAATACTTTGGCCATACTTTGGCAAAGGACTCATTGCGGACAAAAGCAACACCTTAGTATTAGGAAAAATGGAAGGCAAGAAGAGAACGGAATATGGCAGACGAGTAATGAATAAAATGCGTTTATAATGATTTATGTGCAAAGTTCTGTGCTAAGTACTGGGGATACAAATAAAAAAGAAAGATAGTTCATGCTCTTGAGGAGTTCATGCTTTACCATGTTATGACATTGCATAATGGAGGTTTTAACTCCAAGTCAAAGGGAAAGGTCCCTTGTTCCCTAACATGCAGCAGCAAGGTAGATAGTAATGTATCTTTTTAATTGAAATCTCTACTGATAAAATCATATCAGTTTTTAATATTGAACCATTTCACTATGGTAAAGATTTTGGTGTCAAGAGTTTTCTTTTGTAGGTCTTCAGAAGAGGGGTAAAAATTATTGGAGGCAGGGAACTGGAAAAAAAAATGGATTCTACTCTCTCTTTTGCCCTCCAAGTAAAAAAGATTTTCTTTTCATTTTAGACTACATTTTATGTACTCAACTGAATGCAGAATTTCATTCATTCCCTTCCTCCTTTGTTAGTTGGATGGAAGGGTAAGGACAGAGAACAACTTATTAAGGGGAAGAAATTAATATGTGCTGATTTTAATCAAGCTTATTTCAATAGAAAACTATACCTAAAACAAAAATTTCATGAGTATTTCTCCCTTTGTTGGGATTTCTGCTATAGTCAACTCTTAATTATCTATGGTGATGTCTGGGAGTCTAAGTCAGCAACACAATGATAGACACAAAGGCCTGCCATTAATTCTAAAATAGGAATGCCATTTTCAGATAATACAGGGTTGACATGGCAGTTGATTTAAGCTAAGAATTTCACAATTGCTGATGATCTACAAATCAGTACTAACCAATGCCAGATGATAAACAAAATGAGTTATATGGTCAAAAGCACGAACCCCAATTCAGAAGCTCTGAGTTGTAGGCAAAACTACTATTTTAAGATAGAATATGAAGATTAAAAACATGAGTTGTTTTATAATTTGTATGTTTTTCTAACAGAGAGTTATTTTTCATTGAGCAATTTTAAAATTAGGGAAAATTATATTATTGTGACTTCTCGCTCACCCCGGAATTGTCCCCCCCCCCCCAATTTTGGAAGAATATTTTGAGATTTTGTTTTTTTTGCTGTATCTATATTTCCTGACCCTTCCCTGAAGTCTCATAACCTGCTCCAGTTTCTCTCTCTCTGTCTCATGCCTTTATTTTCCCCCTTTTACTTCCCTTCCCTCTTCCTTCTTTCTCATATTCTACCCAGCCTCATTAACTTCAAAGAGTAAGGTCCAATAGCTAGTCAGTCACAAAGAAAAAGAAAAGAAAATGTCAACCCATTAGTATATCTTTCTCATTATACAGTAGATTAGATATTACTGTTTTGACTTCTTGGTCTCATGAGAAAGACTCCGCAAAGAAAGAGTACAACAAAACATTCATTAGTATGACATATGGCAAAAATAATGGGAGTGGGACCCAACAAACCCATTCAGGTTAAAATCTTGAAACTGTAATTGTAACATAATTGCGTAGTCTTATTGTCAAGCAGTTACAGCATGAGACTAATAGGATGCCAAGGGAAATGCTGATCAGTACTTGAGAGCCTTAATTTTCCCCCAAATTTTATTCACCAACTTATTCAGTGAACAGGGCTCTGTTCTAAAGTTGCTATTCAAGCACAAGTTACCGAATAACACGGGTCTGAAAGACAGTCATCAAACAGAGCTTGCTGAGAGGATTGGAGTGGGTACTCAGAAGAGAAAACCAGAGTGCCAAGTTTCTTTGATGTTTCTCTCAAAACAGAGTGAACTCCACTCCTTATCTCTATGCTCCACTCCAGGTTTTGCTACTGAAGTTAAACATTATGTGGACACAAAAAATATATGACTTAATCAACCAGAATTTGAGTATGATACATTTACAGAGTATTCTTTGGAGTTCGTATGAATTCTTCAGGATTGTTCAAGTTAACGGTGAAGATATTTTCTTTAAGATTTACTCTATTAGCATGCATTTTATTATTCTATTGTGACTTCATTTATATGAGAAATTTCTGGTGTGAAAACTGCATCCACTGACAAAGATTCACAGTTTATCACTTACACTGTTAAGGAGTTGTCTTGTGCAACAATAGAGTTATTTAGTGTCCCCTTAATCACACATATACACAAGGATACATGTTGCAAAAGTAAGATTTGAACTCAGGTGTTATTATGGACCATGTGGCCTCTCAAACGTATATCATTAAATATATATTTTCCATATTGTATAATATATTAGCAATATATCAGCATATTACATATTAATAACATATCAATATATCAGAAAATTTATATCAAAATTTGAGAATACAATAATTAACATGCTTAAATAAAAAATAACACAAGTAAAATAAAATGATTATAATTTTAAGTGATATGATTATACTAGAGTAGGGTTCCTTCTTTCTACTGCTCATGACCTTACTTATGAAGTTTTGGGGTAGTCTTTTCATATTGACACATATATAAAATAAAATATGATAAAGAGACATAGAATTGGGGTTAAGTTAAGAAAATATATTCATTAAAAGCACTCAGTCATTCTAATCAGCCAATATTTATTAAGCACCTACTATTTGTGAAGCATTATGCAAATCATTGGGGAGTATGACAAATGACAAAAACACAGCCTTTTCTTCAGAAGCTCCCAATTTAATGGGAAGACAATATGTAAACAGCTACATACAAACAAGAAATATACAGGATAGATGGGGGACTTCTTCAGAAGGAAGGTACTAAGATAAAGGATGGCTAGAAAAAGAAGATTGTGTAGTATATTTCAAAATAGTCCACTGGACTTGGAATCAGATGAAATTTAGGTTCAAATCTTGGCTTAGCATTTTGTAATTATATGACCATGGACAATTTATTTGCTTAATCTCTCTAATTATTAATTCCCTCAATCGCAAAAATAAAGATAGTAATACCTATAATAATTACTTCAGGGATTACTTTGATAAAATGAGAATGCATGGAAAATATTTAGAAAAGTTTAAAGACATATACATTTTCATTGCTATTTTAGAAAAGCATTATCACCATGGAAACTAGAAAACTGGGGTTCAAATCCTATTTTTGATACTTCCTGACTGTGAACCAGGGCAACTCTCAAAGATTATAAATTATGGAAAGATGTTAATGTGTATTGGTAGGGGAAATCCTTCCCTATGATCTATCTACACAGATGAAATCACAGGTCTAGTTTTATTTTAATTACACAATATTTAATAAGGACAATTATTCTTGCTTGAGATAGAGTAAAGCAGATTAAATTTCTCTTCATTTTAGTAAAAAACAATTCTAGAACACGTTTCAGTTCTTACATGTAGTTTATTTTTTATATAGACTTACTATTAATAAAAACTGCCAAATACAGCTTGATAACAATTGCCTTTTTCCTCACACCCACATAGTCTAGTAAGGTCAACGAGCTTCTCAGTAAAGGAAAATAATGGAATTCTTTCTGATCAGTTCTTTGTTCTAGAAATCCCTTGACAAGGTGATTGACTTCTTAATCTCCTCACTCTAAAAGTGCATAATAAAAATTATTTTTTTCAATATTAGATTATGTGCTTATTACTTAATATTTTAGTTATGATACGTGATCTCCATTAATTGTTGTATGATTTCCTGTACTTTCATTCCTCCAAGTATTTGTTCATGTTATTACCTATATGTCCTTACCGATTTCATTCTCATCCTACTAGATCCAACTCAATTGACTTTTTCTTAATGGTCTTCCTTGATCCCTGAATCCCTTGCCCAGATGAGAGGAGTGAATTACCCTCTCTTCCTTATATACTTCCTTCATGCACTTACATTGTGAAGTAAGAGCATCACACTACTTTAAAATACATTTATTTGCACACATGTCATAGCTTTCTCTTCTAGACTGTAACTTTCTCAAGAATAGGGACCAGATCTTGTGTCCTCAACTAAGTGTGCAAGTGACTAGAGCACTGGATCGGGAATCAGGAACACCTGAGTTTGAATCCTGCCTCACACACTTAAAAGCCATGTGATCCTGGGCAAATCACTTCATCTCCGATTCCTCATCTGCCAAACAAGGATAATACTAGTACAGAGTTATTGTGAGGATCCAATGAGATGATGTATATAAATCACTATACATCAAGGTTAATTATTTTTGCTATTACTGTTGGTAATTATTGTTTGTCTGTGGCTCCCCTAGTGCATATCACAATCCTCTCTACATAGCTAATAGTTAATAAATACTTTTGAATGAATAAATAAAAGAAAAAAATAATAATGCCTTACATTTCATAAAGAATTTTATTCTGCAAAGCACCTTTTCATTTTATCCTCACACACAAAAAAATTCAACTTTATATTAGATAAGAAAGACCTTATCATAACCATTTTATAGAGTATAATACTGAGGACCAGAGAGTTTCTAAGAGTTGTCTAAAGTTACATGGCTAATCAGTGGCAATGTTGGGAGTAGAGTTGAAGTTTTCTGAATTGAAGGGCAGGGCCATTAAATCATGATGCTTTGGTCTTACCACGTACATTGGAAAAAAATTCCAGAGAATACTGTCTCAGAATCAAAGCCTCCTACCTCTTTCATAATCAGAGAAAAGGAAAAATCATTGAAGCTGTGATATGGGAAATAGAGCTCACATAGGGCTTTATAGGCCAAGTCTGAATTGCACCCTTAAGTGAATTACTAGATTGTGTAGAACCATTTAGAACTTTTATAATATGCTTCCTACCCCCAATTTTGCTCCATTAGTTAGTCACTGTAGTCTACTGAAGGCATTGAAGCTTCTAAGTAGTCTCCAAGGGTCATTCCCTTTAGAGAGCCGTATGATCATTTCATTAGCATCAGCATGAACTCCCAAACTTTTGCCAGAAAGAGATCATGAGCCGCTAAGAGAGCAGAAGCCTAAAATTAGGATAAAAATTATTAAATAAAGGATTTTTTAATCATAAAATGACGGAATACTTTCACAGACATTGCTTTATAAAAGTCTCAGTAACCCTTCCATAGAAAGCAGAAGCCTAGAAAAGTCATGAACTCAATTATAAATCTAAAGAGAATGATTTAGAAAATATTTTTTCATCATTTCGGTCATTGAGAACCTAATGGCTGAAGAAGTACTTTCTTTGGGTCTAGTGGGACACTCACTCTTGTTCCTTCAGTCAATGGCTTTTATTAGTCCTGAGGAATACAATTCTATCTTCTATAGACCAGCTGGAATTAAATATCTTTTCAAAGAAAACAAGATACTTAGAGTGCCTCATTTTTTTTTCCTTTCCATGAAGGTAAGCAGTCTAATCCAAATTTTAGCGATTCATAATCTATAAAATATTGTCAAAGAAGAAAAAAACACAAATGTAGGCAAGATAGATTGGAGTCCAAATCTACATTGTTTCAAAGTCTGAAATCTGATTATATGTGGAGATACTGTACTTACTTCTCAAGTTATCATTTAGCCCTTATTAAAAAAATGGTATTTTGAAACAACAGTATATTCATTTCACAGAAAGAGAAATCTCCTCTTCCTACACTAAGAAGTTGTGCTCTTAAAGAAAGCCAATGAAGTACAGGATCTTTGTAATTCATGTCTTTGAAAATCCTTATTACCCAAGGTTCAGTTAAAGATGTTTGGAGTAAACCTAGTTCCACAAAAATGACTTAAGTCCTTATCCTAGGCATTCTCTTCCAACAGGTAGAGTGATAGGTCCATTATAATAACAGTATTATTTTTAATTAAGAAAGAGTAGTGAAGATTATAATATTGGCAACCAATTATTAGAATCCTTCTCTTTCCTCCTCCCCCTCCAGAGAAAGGGGCATAGTCCACAAAATCTGATGTTAGTGTATTGAGGTATATGAATATACAACTGACCAAGAAATCAATTGAAAAGAAATTGATTTGCTAACCATACTTGCCCCATTAAAGAAATTAAGTAAGATTATAGTATACCCTCTACCCTCCTGGGAGGGAAGATTGAATCTGATTCCTAAATGTATATTGACTACTGAGACATTTTGAGAAAAGTTGTTTTTCTGCTTTTGCAGTCTCTTACAAGAAGTATAATCACTCTGACACTTTGGAAGGTCGGTATGAAATTGTATGGCTTTGGAATAGTTCATCAATAAGTTCCTTTATCTCATTTTCTAGGAGGGTCTGACTCCATCATTCTTCTCATCTTCTCAGACTTCATCATTGTCTCATACTATATCATGGCTAAGATAACTACTGTTTCCTACACCTCTGTTAATCTGGACCTATCATCTATTAGAGTTGAGATTTGTTTCTGGGACTTCTTCATCAAAAGAAGTGCTGGCACTCATTTGAGAGACTACCCTTCCCAACATGCCTGGGGGCTAATCAACACAATTTCAGGTGTTTATTAGTAAGATCTACAGACTTTCCCACTGTACACAAAAGACAACTCAGGCAGTCAGAATATTTTTTTCCTACTTCACTGTGTCCAGCCCCAAAGGGAAAGTAGTCCTCCATAGCCACATAGTTTATTTAGGGGAAATGAATATCTTTTGATTCTTGTCATGCCCTCTCATTTCTAAGACAATGTGGATTACCTGGGAGTCTGAATAAGCTTGGAGGAGGCTCATAGAAACCTTGGAGGATATGGGCAAAGCAGATCTCCTGCCTTTTGTTTCACGTTGTTATTGCTATAGCAAAGACTCTTTTTTTTTTCTTTAATTTTCCAGAGTGGGAGGAGAGGTAGAATATTCTTTCCAAGTGCCCTCTGGGCATCTAGGATCAATCTGAGAAGCACAGAGAATTTAAGTTCAAATCTTGACTCATACTAGCTCTCTGGCTCTCAGTAACTTGATTGATACATTTTTCCATTATATGTAAAGTGGTAGTAATAGTGTTTGTGCTTCTCATGGGCCAGATTCATGGATTGACATGTGGAGTGATCAGGGAAGCTTAATAGAGAAAGTCACAATTAGCTGGGTCTTGGAGGAAGAAAAGGATCTCAAGGGACAGAGATGTAGAGAGTGTATGCTCAAGTCTATAGGATGACCTATGAGAATGTAAGGAGGTCTGAAGTCAGTATGTGCAAAGCAGTGTTGTAGGCACTATGGAGAATTTAAAGAAATGCATTCTGATGTCTTAGAATTTACAAGCTAAAAAAAAGAATTTACAAGCTAGTTGGCAGCAACACCTGTATATGTATAAGAATATCACATGCCTCAGTTGTGAATTTAGCCCAAGGTTCTGCCCAGGGTCTACTTCTTTCTATGTACTATTTAATTTGATAACCTCATCAACTTCTATGAGTTTAGATAATATCTCTATGAAGGTAGCATGAACAAAGACTTGGAAGGAGAAAAGTTCCAGTATGCAGGAATATATATTAGACTATACTAGACATTGTGCTAGGCATTGGGGACAAAAAGGCAAAATGAAACTATAATACCTTTAGGAATTTTTTTTCTATTGGGGAAATAATAGGTAAAGACATAAATAAATACAAATTATATAGCTGACAAATTCAAATTAATTTTTGAAGGATGTAACACTAACTTTTGGGAAAGGTCTTTGAGCAGTTGAGCTGAGCCGTGAAGGAAGATAGGAATTTTAAGATGGGGAGCAGGAAATTCATTGCAAACCTAGGAGCCAAGCTTTTCAAAGGTAGAGATGGAAGATGGAATGTCATGTGCTAGTTTGCATTGAGTATATAAAAGGCCAGTTTGGCTGAAACTTAGGGGGCCTGAAGGAGAATTACTGTGCCTGTAAATCATATGTGGTAAGATATAGCAAAGAGACCATGTGTGAGAGTGGCCAGGGAGTTGACCTCAAAATTGGAAAGAGCTGTGTTCAAGTCTCTACTGGTATACTGGCTGTGTGATCCTGAGCAAGCCATTTAACTTTTCAGTGCTCTAGCCAACATTCTGAGATTATAAATTGCAGAGATGGTGACAATGTGCCTTGATGAAGGAATTTTCCTCACTAGAAATTGCCCATAGCCATGAATTTATGCATCTAGCCTTTACTCTTCTCTCATTCTCCAATGTATAGAAGTCTCCTTATACCCAGAATGTACCTCTTTTCATCACCCTTATCCTTTAAGGATATAGTATTTCATACTTTGAAACCCAGACATATAACATTATTCTGAGAAATTTAATAATAGTTAACATTTCTGTAGCACTATGTTTCAGACACTATGCTTTATAATTATTACCTCATTTTCTCTTCCCAACAACCTTGGGAGGTGGGTGCTATTCTTATCCTCATTTTATAGATGAGGAAACAGGCAAAAAGAGATTAAGTGACTTCCCCAGGGTTGCATGGCTACTAAATGTATGAGGCTGAATTAGAATTCTGGTCTTCTTGACTTCCAGGTCCAGAGCTATATCCACTGCACCACTTTGCTGTACTTCCAGACTTAATTAATCTCTGATCTCATTGTTGGAGAAGTTTCCAAATCAAAACATGCTCATTCTTTCTCTTCATGTGGTATTGAAATGGCCATGATCACCCACAGACGAATTAGCACAGAGGCTGAGTTTATATCACTGAGAATTGAAAATACAAATATCTCAAACATTCATCATGCATTTATTAACCAAAAGACTCCAGGATTCAACCATCTCCTGCTCTGCCAGTCAGACAGGAGGAGGGACTTACCACGTTTTCCTGTGCTGACCACTTCCCATGCTTCTTCTTTCTTCCCATTCAATAGAATACATACTCTTTGAAGGCAGAGACTTTTTAAAATGGTGTTTGTGTGCCTAACGCAGAGCCTGGTATATAATAGGTGCTCAATAATAATTACCACATGGGGCATAATCACCATACTTGCTCTATGTCTTTTGAATTTCTTGGATTCGAGAATGACAGTTTTATTTGTCCATCCACCATCTCTTACTCTCTCTTAATGGGTCCACCTCTCTTTATGATTATTCATTTCCACTGTAATACACCTTATACCACTTCTTGCAAGTAGGTTAGAATTGATAATATGCTGCAGTTTCCTTGCAACTGCCATAATCTCTGATATTTCTACTGTTATGGATGCTTTGGAAGCTGTGGTGTTCCAAGATTTTCAGCCATATCACATTACTGGAAATGTATGCATTTAAAATGTGCATTTCATGAAAAGTACTACCTGATTCTAGATCCAATCCATTGTCCCCTTATAGTGCTGTAAGTTTACTCATGGAAGTGGCATGAACTAGTCTGGATCATTGGATCCAGCGTTGGAATTAACCAGAGCACAGGTGTCAAACACATGATCCGCTATTCTCTCAAGGATAGCCCTAATTATATTAAAAGGTAATTGGGAAATATTTAACCAAATCAATAAAAATAAAGTAGGACATAGATAATGTTAAAATGTAGTTTTGATATGTAGTCCAAACCTCTTATCTTACAAATGAAAAGGCAGCAAGTTGAGAAACTAACCAAATTGCCCAGTCATATAGATAGTCAGTGGCAGAATGAAAATTTCACCCCAGGCTCTCTGACTCCAAACTCTGTTTTCTTTTACTTTAATCTATAAAAATGCATTTTCCCACACAGACTATTATATAATCCTTTCACAGATGTCTGTATCCTCAGCATCTTGAACAGGACCTGGAATGTAATAAGTGCTCAACAAATACTTTTTGAGTGAATGACCACGTGAGTTAGGTGGTGCAATTATTAGAATTCTCATTTCTATTCTTTAGTAGACAGTAAGTGGCAAGGTCAGGCACTATGGGTTTAACCTTATATCACCAGCATCTGTGTGTGTGTTCATCCTTCATTGCCGAAGAAGACTGTGCCATCAGAGAAATAATGACATGACTTGCACTTGACTTTGTTATTTTTGAGTGAGGGAGAGCTGTTCAGGTAACCAATCTCACTTCTCCTTCAGAGCCATCTGAATCCAGTGACCAGATATTCATCAGGGTGACTGGAGATGACCCAGGATGAGGCAATTGGGGTTAAGTGACTTACCCAAGGTCACACAGCTAATGAGAGTCAAGTGTCTGAGGTGAGATTTGAACTCAGGTCCTCCTCACTCCTGCACTGGTGCTCTATCCACTGTACCACCTAACTGCTCCTCACCAGCATCTAGCACTCATCAGATACTAATAGATATTTCTCACATTGGTAACTCTTCACAAGTGACATCTTACCAAAGAGATTTCACACAATCATTCCTCTATTGCAGAAATGCTCTCCCTTCTCATCTCTGCCTCTTGGAATCCCCAGCTTCCTTGACATTTCATTTCAAATTCTACTTTCAATGCATTTCCTTCCTCCCTGCAAAAAATTACCACACATTTAATTTGTCCACATTTTGTTATGCCTAAATGTGCATATGTTGTTTCCCCAATAAAATATAAACATCTTGAGGGCAGGGAAAATTTTATTTCTGTCCTTTAGTCTCAGTGCCTGGCGCTATGCCTGGCATATACTAACTTCTTAACAAATGCTTGTGGTTGATTGATCTGCTGATGAATTTAATTTCACAACTGAGGGTTGACATTTTCCAGAGCACAGATTTATGGATTTTAGTTAGTTTTTAAATCATAAAACTATTTCCCCTAAATGTGTGACTTGCAAAGATTTTCAACCGTTATCAAATAATATTTTTCATTTATTCAAGGACAAAGTTGCTTCCTGTGGGAATACATTGCTAATTTAATCATGCAAATCAATAGGATAATACAATTTAATTAACAGAAATATGTTTAACAGATGATGTTTCAGGAATACATTCCGTGAAGTCAAGCGTATCTGTAGTTAAAAGGAATGGAGAGGTTGACTCAAGGCTCTGCTGGTGCTTTTAGTTCTAACATTTTGTGATTTGCGTAAGGTAATTTACACGCTATTTAAGAGGGGCATTTTTCTCATTAAAAATGTATAGAGAGCTTATAACCCCTGGTAAAACAGTGTGTTTGGAAAGAGTAGGTGTATTAAATTATATATGGTCACTTAGGGAATTGTTCAAGAAAATACTAATCGTGATGCTTTAAGCCCATAGGTATTCTGGTAAGTCCATCCATCATGTTAGAACAGTTGTTGCTAATAAAGTCTTATTCCCAACTACAAAGAGCTTTGAAAGCACTTTCCACTTGGATTACTGTATTATCTTACAGATTTTAAAGATTCCGTTGTTGGTTTAGGGAATTGGAAATGAATGTTAAAGTTAGAGCCGTGAAACACTGCATCGAATCTCTCATTTTGAGTGAGTAGCACTGCAAGAAGAAAAACAATCGTATTACATGCATGGACATGAGCTGGTCTACTGAAGCTCTGTTAGAGTCACTTAAGAAAAGAAGGTGTGGAGGGAAAACAGAAGCTGGAATGGGGATTGCCTTGTAGTGCTGGGGATGTTTTTGTGTTGAATGGCTGTGACGGGGATGGTTAAATTTTACATTCACTTCATCTTGTTTCTTACCAAGGTTTTGAGCTCTTTTGTTTTTGGAAGGTAGAGGTACACCAGATACTTCTTGAATACCTCCTACAGCTCTCTAACAAGGTGCCTTTGTATTCAGTGGGCACTCAACAAATTCTCTGCAAGAATATCTGGAAAGCATGGCTGCTACTTAGTGCAGAAGTGACTGCTTTGCTCTTGTCATGCTTATATGGATGCCTGCTTACCAAATCTTGAAAAACCAATAGATGCCAGTATTTTCAGCTAGTTAAAACTAAGTGGCAGCAACAACTGCAGTCACATGAGCTCAGGGCCACCTGTTATGGGCAGATGGCTGCAGGTTATTTGGTTACTCTTGGAGGGAAAACCTTACTTTGCAGAAAAGTGCGCCTCAGCTCCCTTTCTCCTATGAGCAGCTGCAGCAACAGGGTACTGCATTTTCTCTGTGATTCCTCTCAGGAAGAAGCAGAGGTCATTTCCAGACAAAGCTGGAGGGGACAAAAAATAGCAATCTTATAGAGGGGTAGAAAAAATCAAATCAATTATTTTAATTCAGAGTATTTCAATACAATGTCAGTTTCTGGTGAAAGCCTTCCTTAGACTCATTATCTCTGAGTTTTTATACACACACACACGCACACACACATGCACATACATATATATACACACATGCACATTTATATATATACATACACATACAATACACATTCATATGCACATATGTGCATATACCTATACATATATGCATTTACATATATAATACATATATACACAATATACATATAGCTATACATATATATGCATATACATATATACACAATATACATATACACGTACACACCCATGTGTGTATGTATATATGTACATATGTATATCTGTCTCCATCCCTATCAGGGACCCTGTGCCAGGACAATTCTGATGGAGCTTCATTTGTCCTGTTTTCTTCCCATGGTGTAGAATGCCTAGAGAAAAAATAGACTGAGGGTGGTGATATTGGATGCAAAATTTACATGAATTTTGGGAGGTGGAGAGAAGGAAAGAAGGGGAAGGTCACATTGGTTTTATTGTGTCCGGCTCCTTCCCAGGCTCTGGTCGATGTTAGTTTTGAAAACACTGAAGTATGAAGTATTGTAAATTTCTCGCTAAAGATGTACTTTCAAAGACAGGCAAATATTCGAGTTGCAGAACCTTTGTGGACTGAAATGAACACATTAAGAAGACAAAGTGAATTCACTTTGATCTCAGGAAAGGGAATAGCTAAGAGACCTCAGCATCAGCAAACAATATCTTTTGGACTTCAAGTTGTCACTCCTCTTCAGAGTTTAAACTATACTCCCTCCTTTCCTGTGGCACAACTAGGCACCAGGACATTTATGAGCAGATATCTATTCCTTCAGTTCCATAATTCAGACTTCAATCATAGAGGTTTCTGATGGAAGAAACTGATACCATTGGTATTTTTCTTGAGAAGTGATAGAAATTAGGTTAGGATGATGGGAGATGGACTTGAAATTGAATGGGATTTCCTGTGTCTGTTTTATTTCATTATTATTTTCTCTTTTGTTTTACACTTACTAATCTAAATAAAGAAACTGTTTTAAAATGATGACATGGAGTGAAGGTGATAGATGAAGGAATTCATTGAGAAAGAAAAGAAGGGGCATTTAAGTAGGGGCATGGCCATAGGATAGGGGTTAATTCAGAGAGATTTATGATACTGTATGAGACAGAATTCCAGGAATTTAACATTGATGTTGGAGCACTTGAGTGACAGCTACATTCTGCCCTGACCGCTGACAGAAGAATATTACTCAAAGCCACAATTCACTATTGTAAATAGGTGATGGGAAATAGTATTGAATGACAACAGTTGCCTTAAAAGTAAACTTTTTGGAATAAAGTAGCCAAGGGGAAATAGGTGGCAATTTTTCATGATATAATAATGTCAACAAAATTAATGAATAAGTCACATACAGAAGGTCGTATGATTGGTAGTTTTAGCTCCTCCCTAAAGAGTCGTTCCTTGTTTTATTTCTCAAAAACAATTATATCATCCCTGCTTCATATTTTAAATAAGGATTTCCTGCTTCCTTTCATCCTCAAAGAGTTCATAGCTAGGAGTCATTACATAAATTCAAAGAAGGAGCCATTCTACAAATATCTCAGAGTTCTCTACCTAACTCAAGAGCCCAACTTATTTCTGTTGCTAGAATGGATACATGGAGAAATCTTGTTCCATGGTCAGATGCTCCAAAGTAAGCTTTGAATAGCTATGCTGCCATTCTATAATGATTATCAGAGGTCACAGAAAATTTAATTGAGAGTTTAGATCACTCGGTGTAACCCGACAGCATTGCCATAAAAACCATGGAAGTTCAGGCTGTACCTGGACAGCATGAGCATAGATCTCCCCTCAGCAAGCAGCCATCCTTATCTTGTCCACTAGCTATATTCCAAAAGAATCATTTTTAAGTTATTTGCTTGAAACTGAACTCTTTTTTCATAGAAACCATTTCATATATAGTACTTTGATTTCTAAGCCAGTTCACAAAAAGCATGTTTAATCCAAAATCTAGTGAAATGATGTATCAATAATTAGACAAGTTTGAATTTTGAGTTCTGGGACCATGAATTGTAGGAGGGAGGAAATAAAAGAGAAAAGACTACTGCGTAGTATAGATAATGATCTCAACCAAATTTTGGTCAAACTTTTTTCTGGTTTTTCCCAACATTTCTGATAGAACAAGGAGTCCTTCCCAAATAATTTGAGGTTTTTGTGTTAACTGGTTCTTGGGCTGTGGGGTTTAATTATTTTTAAATCTTGGTAAACTAGCCTATTTCACTGATGTACTTCAAAAAAAAAAGATTCAAATATTTTTGCTAATTTTAGTTTCACTTTGCTGCCTGGAAGTTCTACTCTCATCTTCACTGTTCTTCACTCCCTTCCCCCATTATTGCCCTTGAGATTCTAGACATTTTGTTCCCCGAAATGAAATTTGTTATGTTTCTACTTAACTCTATTAATTTATTCCCTTGATAGTTTGTTTGGTTTGGCATTAAATATATCACTAATGAATATAACTGTACTCAGGCAACATTTTAGTATAGTCACACTGCCTTTGACATTCTCAAGCCTCCTACTGGCTTTTTTTTGAAATGCTTTGACACACAGTGTCAATGTAGCCACCAGTCCAGACCTGTTAAAAACTTCATCCTACCTAACGCCCCAAAATGTCCTAGCTTCCCTCATCCTCCATAAAAGGTCCCATTTTCCTATGATGACTGGCTTAATGAGTCATTAAGGAAGTAAAGTGATATCTCTCTCCTTTCTGTGAACACGCCATGAGTTGCCCTCTTTCCTATGTATGCCTTTATAATCATGCCACGTTGTAGAATCATTATCAATCTTCAAAGCTCAGATCAGGGCCATTTCTTCCCCAGAACTTGGATGCTCCTGAGTCTTAGACCTCTCTCTGTCTCTCTGTCTCTACCTTTCACATGCATTATACTTACCGATGTTCAAGTTGTAATATCTGAGTAGAAAGGCAGAACAATTCCATTTCTTGGTAACTTTACCACCTAGTACAGAATCTTACACACACTAGATACTTCCTACAATTGTATTGAATTCTGAGAAATGTGGATGCTATATTCTGGAGTAGAATGGCAACAAAACATCAGTTATTTATGTAGACCCAAGATGGCATCGAAGAAATTTTTATAGATTAAAAATGTATTACACATGTATAAATTTAATATATTAAATATATTAAATGTAAATAAAATATAAATACAATATATGAAAATGTGATGCATATTTAATCCTTAACATAGTTTTTTTTTAAAATTAATAGATTACATATGTGTACACATACATACATACACATATGTGTATGGGACAAGTATAATATACCAAAGAGAATGAGGTTGAACATTCAAAAAAAAGAAAAAAAAAGAGGCTTCCCCTAAAATATATAATAAAACATTCTAAGACCACAGAGTTATCATATCAGAGTTGCCATATCAACTCCTTAGGAAGAATCAGTTTTAAAATTACTTTTTATGAAATTAAACAAATCATCCTTTATTTCTTCCCTCTCCTATCCTCTCTTCCAAGAAAAGAAATACAATTTAATTTTTTTCTTCTCTTTTCTTATTGAAATCTGGCTCTTATTTCAGGATCCTTTTCATTGAAGGACTGTTTTGATTTAGCTATTTCAACATCTAAGCTAATAAGCTTAATTGGTCACAACAGGTGTAGCCTCACTGAATGATCTCATCTTTCCTTCTGGAATTGTTTAAGTAAAATCCTCATATTTTCCTTAATTGCCTAGACACATTCTAGTGTATCAGGGATTTGAGAACTGACTTGCATTCTGGGATTTGTAGTTCAGAAGAACATGTGTTCATTCTCAGTCTTGAGAAGAAATAAGGACTACTGTGGCCTTTGAGACAGTTAGCAGATTTGATGCACTTTTGGAAGTTTTGTAAAAGATATACATGGTCTTCAGGTAGACAGAACTGGGGCATCAGGAATAGAGCAGAAGGAACAACGATGAGGTGACATCCTTAGTCCATGTCTCCCTATCCTTAGAACACAAGAGCTGAATTGTAATGCCAGCTATGGGGAAACTATGGAAGAGAGACAGAGAGAGATGAGACACACAGAGAAATGAAACAGAGAGACAGAGGTGAGAAAGAGAGAGAGAGAGAGAGAGACAGAGACAGAGACACAGAGAGAGACAGAGAGACAGAAAGAGAAAGACAGAGACAGAGAGACAGAGACAGAGAAACAGAGAGACAGAGAGAGACAGAGAGACAGACAGAGAGACAGAGAGACAGAGACAGAGAGAGAGAAACAGAGAGACAGAGAAAGAGAGACAGAGACAGAGAGACAGACAGACAGAGAGACAGAGACAGAGACAGAGAGACAGAGACAGAGAGAGAAAGACAGAGACAGAGAGAGACAGAGAGAGAAAGACAGAGACAGAGAGAGAAAGACAGAGACAGAGAGACAGACAGACAGAGAGACAGAGACAGAGAGAGATGAGACACACAGAGAAATGAGAGTGAAACAGACAGAGGTGAGAGAGAGAGAGAGAGAGAGAGACAGAGAGACAGAGAGAGACAGAGAGACAGAGAGAGAGAGAAAGAGAGAGAGAGACAGAGAGACAGAGAGAGACAGAGACAGAGAGAAAGAAACAGAGAGACAGAGAGACAGAGAGACAGAGACAGAGAAAGACAGAGACAGAGAGACAGAGAGAGAGAGAAATAGAGAGACAGAGACAGAGACAGAGAGAGAAACAGAGAGACAGAGACAGAGATTAAGCTGCAGCAAAGAAGACAGTGATCACTATGTATTGTCCTATTGCTTCAGGCATCTAGAAATAAAAATCTTCAACCGACACTGCTTATGGCAGTTGCTCCTTCCTTAACTAGGAGACGTTAGAAAAGATCTACTCTTTCCCTAGCTTGCCACTTCCATGCATATTTAGTTGTATGTACTGTTTTATACTATTTTCATTTCTTTATCTAAGCTGTTCCCTATGTCCTGTTTTTGTTTCACACATAAAAATACCCAGAATCAATCATGAAACCTTGCAGCGTATGCATCGTCCTTGACAAAAAAGGGAAATGGAGGAATTACTATGGGTTAGCTGGAAATACACAAAATTTAAACTAGTGAAGGCAATTAAACCTATGTCAAAATGTTAGGCATTTTTTAAACTATTAATAATTTTTCAAATGACAAAAACTCCATACCTGAGAAACATTATTTTGACCAGTCTTAGTGAGCTAAGTATTATAGCAGGATGTTGCTAACTGTATCTTCAGCCTTCAATGTGACAGAAGAGGGAAGAAGAAAAGGAGGGTGATATCAAAGAAGTTATAACCGTAAACACCCCCCTTCCTCAAATGAGAGGATGTAAAAGGATTGAGCTCTGCACCTTTACAAAAAGTAGGACCGAGCATCAGTTGACCAACTCTACCCTCCTCCAGGGATTCCTAGAAGCGTTATAGCAGCCTTTCATGCCCAAAGGCAAATTTAAAACAAACAAAAATACTTATCTTTCTGAGAATTTCTAGAGTCCTACGAAGTCTGCTAATATTTCTTTGCCATTTTTTCTTGACTAGATTAGTAAGATGTACCAGTTTCAAGGTAGTTTTCCCATTGATAATTCAAAACTTAAACTCCTCCTTCTAAGGGGAACCTAGCATTTCTCAAATCTGATTGGAATTTCCTTCCTATATATTCCTATCTATAGGGAAGATCCCAATGGATTATGAAAGGGAACTGAAATGAATCAAAGGAGGAGGGAGATTAGAATACAAGGTACAATATATACTAACCTAATAATTCTATTGTGAAACTCACAGAGGGAAACACTAGTCTTGCATAAAATTACTGTATAACTATTTATATTGTATTCAATAGTTTCATAAAATATACATTTTCCTCTATGGAATGGAAGTTTCTTGAAGACAGAAAGTATTTCATTTTTGTCTTCATATCTTTAGAATTTAGCACTTCATATCTTTAGAATTTAGCTTACTACATAAAAAAGTACTTAATAAATATTTAGTGAATCTATCTGAATTTAAGAAAGAGCTTAAAATCAGTGATAGTGGGAGATTTTCACATACCTTCCTATTATTATGGAAATGATTAATATGAAAAAGTTAAAATAAGGAATAAATTATGTATCTCAATGGAATTTTTTAAAGTTAGATTTGGAAGCTGGATAGAAGTAAATGAAATAAGGAGAAAATAGATTTTGTTTTCAGACATGCATACACAAAATTAATAATGTCTGTACTTTCTAAGAAATTCTAGTTAAACAAAGAAAGTAAAGATTTTGCACACTACATTTTGACTCATATTTCAATAACATTGGAAGTAAAATGATCTAATAATTAAAAGATGGCACACAAACCTTCTTCCAAAGCACAAGCCCCTAAGTAAAACCTCACCTGAGAGTATTTATGCATTTTCCATAGCCAGAGGGCATCATAACCCTTGAGAACCTGTGCCTCATTAACAAAAGGTGTGGGCCTTCCTACAAATCTTCCCAGGCCAATTAATGGGTGGAGAAGACCTTGTTTAATCACATTATTTCATCAGAAGCACTTGGATTACACTAAAACAAAAACAGTGAAAGATATTGCCACTACAACAAGTTAGCCCCAATCTCTTTCTGACCACATTACACATTATCCCCTCTTCTACACTCTGGTTCTTTCCCCACTTTGCCCCTTCCCCTTCTTTAGCCTCTGTGTCTTTACACTGGTTGTCCTACGTGCTTTGAATACACTCTTTATTACCTCCACATCATCGAATCCCTTTTGGTCCATTATTCAACTCAACAAGAACTAATTTTAAACTCTTTCCTGATCCTTCTATTCTAGTTACCTCTTTACCTTGTATTTAACTAAAATATACATTTTTCAATATATACACATAATTTACGCAAATCCAATCCATTCTGATAAACATTTATTAAGCATCTGCTCTGTGTCAGACAATGTGCTGAGTGATGAGGATACTATATATATATAATATTTTCATACATTTTATATAAATTATTCATACACATATATGTGTACTGACATTTCCTGCTTTACATAAAATTCATGGAACTCCAACTTCACCTAAAGAATTACTAAAGAAATACACATTCCAAAAAAGGAAATACTTATGTTAACATTACTGTACAGTACTGCTCTCTCTTATCTCTTACCTGTTGGCACTCTTTGGCTTCTCAATCCCCCACCAAAGGGAAGAAAAAAGCTGTAAAAGCCCACGCCTGTGTGTCTGTCTTCCATCAGTCAGGGCTGTTTTTGGCCCATACATATCCTTGAACTGTTTGCTTTCTGGTCCCTCCATAGGTGCTTCCCTGCCTCCCCTTCCTGCTCCTCTCTCTCTTTCCCTCATTCAAATATGGGGGCAAGTAAAAAAAAAAATTTTTTTATGTAGAGATCTGTGGGATGGTCCACTTATGCAGTTGTGTCTATGTCTCTATCCTTTGACCCATTATACTGTAAGGTCTATGTTTTGTCTTTTTGTCTCTGTATCCACAGGGCTTAGAAGAACTCTAGGCAGACAATGAGTGCTTTTGTTAATTGAGTGATATGTAATTATGTATGGGTTAATTGATTAATTGAAGCTCCTATAGTCCTTACTGTCTAAGATCCTTATTGGAAATTTAAAATATCCTACCTTTAATGAAGGAGAAGGAACTGAATGTGCCCAAGATGTCTCCAGTAAACATATGTGTGGTCCCAAAAAGGAGTGGTATATCACCAAACTTCTGTTTCCTCCTGAACACTTCACTCTTCCCCACACAGTCTCCCTGAAAAATCAGTTAGTGGATTCATGTTGTCTTTTTTTTTGCAGTCTAGCAAACATTTACTAAGTGTGTATCATGTGCCAAGCCTACTACATGTTCTGTGCTGGGGATACAAAAACAAAATAAAGCTGTCCTTTGTCCTTAAGGACATTCTATTAGAGAGACCCAACTAGGACACAGGTAAATACAAAATAATATCAAATAATTTTGAATAGAGAGAGCTTTAATGTGTTGGAGTGGGAGGAAATCAGAAAGATGCTATGCACAATGTAGCATCTATGCTGTCTTGCAGAATGCTAGGGATTGAGAAGATGTACACTCCAGAAAGGAAGAAAGTTACCTGTGCAAAAGAACAGAGGTGGAAGTATTATTCTTATGATGAATATTAGAATATAAATATATTAATCAAAGTGAATGATGTTGATTCACTCAAGGCAACTTACATCTCACTTAGCCATCAAATGCAGATTTCTTCTGTACTTAATGTTAGAATAGTTAAAAGCTTGCTTCTTTATATCAAAGTGAAAATTCTACTAATTCTATGATGTCCCATTTGTAAATGGATTCTATGGCTCAGTATGTATAAACCCCCTAGATTGGTGCATAATACCCAGGTTTTGCCAGGTCCTCAAATCAATGTTAAGGATGACCTTTATATTATATTCACAGCCACACCAGTGATGTCATACAGTCTATCTACTGGGCTACTCAAATAATGACTGGAGAAAGAATAGTTATACCTAGCTATGTCCTCCTACTGTGCATCAGAATGAAGAACATTAAAGTATAATCTACAAACAGATCCTCCATGAATGGAAAAGAGACTGATTGGCTAGGAAAATATAAATTTCCTCCCATTAAAATATATTTTATATTGGGTGAATAGAAAAGGAACAAAATGTCTGTGATGTGTGCTTCCGACATTCTTACAAAGCATTTCAATTTGCAAAAGTTTGACATTTCTATTCAAGAAAAAACGTGCTTATGTTTAATTACTTCTGATTAAGTGTATATTCTTAGTAAATTTGCTTAACTTGATTCTCCCACTGTGAACCAAACTTAAAAAAAAAACAACATTTTTTCATGCTAAAAGGCATGTTTTAATGTGATTTATGGTTACTATTATCATCATCACGATTATTACTCATGCAAATATTTGCATTAAAGGAGAAGAATACATGCATGTGTTTAAATGTTCCCTAACATTCACATTCTGATAAGTTGGTGGCCTGAGGCTGAGCAATTAAGCTTTTCAGTTTGCTTGACCATGGGTGGAGACTGTTACTGCCAGGTCATTGGGCTCCAACCAGCCATGTATTGTACTGGTTTCACTGGGCAAGAAGACTGAAATGGCAGGCGTGGCAAAAAATCAGATGTCAAGAGCCTGTGTAGTAGCTTATCGGTAGTAGTCAGCCAAACGCTTTCAGAAAGAATTGGATTTTTTTTGCTTTTTAATCTCGACTTTGTAGTAGAAGTTAGATTTCCAATGTTTCTATTTTCCTGAAGTTGGCTTTTTTTTTTATTTACAACCAACAATTTCTCCAGGATGTACACAGGAAAACATTTCTTTTTTCTTTTTTTAAATTTATTTATTTAACTTTTGACTTTCATTTTCACAAAATTTGGAGTTCCAAATTTTCTCCCCATTTATCCCCTCCCCCCACCCCAATACACCTAGCAATCTAATTTTCCCTATCACCAATCTGCCCTCTCTTCAATCCTCCCTCCCTTCTCTTGTCCCCATCTTCTCTTTTCTCCTATAGGGCCAGATGACTTTCCATTCCCCAATAACTGTATTAGTTATTTCCTAGTAGCAAGAACAATACTAAACAGTTGTTCCTAAAACTTTGAGTTTCAAATTCTCCCCATCCCTCCCTCCCCACCCATTCCCTTTGGGAAGTCAGGCAATTCAATATAGGCCATATCTGTGTAGTTTTGCAAATGACTTTCATAATAGTTGTTAAGACTAACTGTATTTCCCTCCATCCTATCCTGCCCCCCATTGTTTCTATTCTGTCTTTTGATCCTGTCCCTCCCCAAGAGTGTTGACTTCCAATTGCTCCCTCCTCCTATTGCCCTCCCTTCCATCATCCCCCCACCCTGCTTATCTCCTTCTCCCCCACTTTCCTGTATTGTAAGATAGGTTTTCATACCAAAATGAGTGTGCATTTTATTCCTTCCTTTAGTTGAATGTGATGAGGGTAAACTTCATGTTTTTTTCTCAGCTCTCCTCTTTTTCCCTCCACTAAAAAGTCTCCTGCTTGCCTCTTGAATGAGATATAATTTACCCCATTCCATTTCACCCTCTCTCCTGCCAATACATTTCTCTCTCACCGTTTACCTTAATTTATTTTAAGATACGATCCCATCCTATTCAATTCACTCTGTGCTCTCTGTCTCTGTATGTGTGTGCATGTGTGTATGTGTGTGTGCGTGCACGTGTGTACGTATGTGTGTGTATGTGTGTGTGTGGTCCCACCAACTACCCAGATACTGAAAAGTTTTAAGAATTACAAATATTGTCTTTCCATGTAGGAATGTAAACAGTTCACCTTTGGTAAGTCCCTTATGACTTCTCTTTGCTGTTTACTTTTTCATGCTTCTTCTCATTCTTGTGTTTGAAAGTCAAATTTTCTTCTCAGCTCTGGTCTTTTCATCAAGAATACTTGAAAGTCCTCTGTTTCATTGAAAGACATATTTTCCCCTGAAGTATTATATTCAGTTTTGCTGGGGAGATGATTCTTGGTTTGAGTCCTAGTTCCTTTGACTTCTGGAATATCCTATTCCACATCCTTCGATCCCTTAATGTAGAAGCTGCTAGATCTTGTGTTATCCTGATTGTATTTCCACAATACTGGAATTGTTTCTTTCTAGCTGCTTGCAATATTTTCTCCTTGACCTGGGAATTCTGGAATGTGGCCACAATGTTCCTAGGAGTTTCTCTTTTTGGATCTCTTTCAGGTGGTGATCAATGGATTCCTTCAATACTTATTTTGCCCTCTGGTTCCAGAATCTCAGGGCAGTTTTCCTTGATAATTTCATGAAAGATGATGTCTAGGCTCTTTTTTTGATCATGGCTTTCAGGTAGTCCCATAATTTTTAAATTGTTTATCCTGGATCTATTTTCCAGGTCAGTTGCTTTTCCAATGAGATATTTCACATTATCTTCCATTTTTTCATTCTTTTGGTTTTGTTTTGTGATTTCTTGGTTTCTCAGAAAGTCATTAGCCTCCATCTGTTCCATTCTAATCTTGAGAGAACTATTTTCTTCAGTGAGCTTTTGAACCTCTTTTTCCATTTGGCTAATTCTGCATTTGAAAGCATTCTTCACCTCATTGGCTTTTTTGAACCTCTTTTGCCAACTGAGTGAACCTATTTTTCAAGGTGATATTTTCTTCAGCATTTTTTTTGGGTCTCCTTTAGCAAGGTATTGACCCATTTTTCATGCTTTTCTTGCCTCTCTCTCATTTCTTTTCCCAGTTTTTCCTCCACCTGTCTAACTTGATTTTCAAAATCCTTTTTGAGCTCTTCCATGGCCTGAGCCCACCGGACATCCACCTCGGATGTCTGGGATACAGAGGCCCCAACCTCCACATCTTTCCCTGATGGTAAGAATTGTTCCTCATCTTCAGAAAGAAAAGCAGGAACATCTGTCCCCCAAGAAAGTAGCTTTCTATGGTCTTATTTTTCTTCCCTTTTCTGGGCATTATCCCAGCCAGTCACTTGACTTCTGAGATTTCTCTCCACCCCTGCCTAGATCTGCCCAGCTAGTGCCTGGGGTCTGAGATTCAAATGCTGCTCCTCAGCCTCAGGGCTTTCAGTGGTGGGTGGGGTTTCTATTCAATGTGAGCTTAAGTTCTGGTACTCAGGTGGGGGCAGGGCTACCTCCCAGGCTCAGTTCCCTTAGTGGGTTTATGCAGAAACCTTCGGTAATGGCCCTGAGCTCCTGCCTTCTCTGGGAGTCACAGGCTGCTGCTGCCTCTGCCACTCCCTCTGTCACTGCCTCTGCCACTTCCTCCCGAGGGGGCCCAAGCCACAGAGATACCCCACTCCCTTCTTGGCCAGCCCAGAAGTCTCTCTCACTGACCTGTAGTGCCTGTGGGTGGAGGGACCTTCATGGCTGCCAGAGATTCCGTCCCTGAAGCCTGCTCCAATCTGCTCCTCTGGGGCCACACAGCCAGGGCAGCGCAGGGGTGGGCTCCACTGTCCGGTGCGTGATGGACCCCCGGGACGGCTTTCCAGGGCTCTCTGGAACAGAAATCTCTTCCACTGTGTTTCTGCATGGCTTGCTCTGCTCCAGAATTTGTGGGGAGTTCTTTTTACAGAAAATTTCTAGGCTGTGGATTCGGAGCTAGCATACATAAGTCTTTCTATTCCGCCATCTTGGCTCCTCCCCCAGGAAAACATTTCTGATGATTGGCAGGAGGGTTAACAGGAATATGCAAGGCTCCATCCATGAATAAAAATAATTCATTAGAGTCATTTGATTGCCCCCAGTAAGTTTGATTAGGCTTCAATGTGTAGCAATGATAAATTAGAATGTGCGTTTTCCTCTATGTCACATTTTTATCTACTTCCTGATCTTTACTAAAATGATAAGGGGATGCTTTTCTCCTCCTTCACCCCAATGAATTGTTTGGGGGTGTAAATAGTTCTACTTTGTTTCCTTGTTGACCAATATCATTCAGCACCCAGCTTAATTATGGTTTGTTTGGCTAAGCTTCTGGGTAAATGTCAAGTTTTCCCACATGGGTCTAGAAGGCCAAAAAGGGATCTGCTCTTAGTCCTTTCCATAATAACTAGGTCTTGTTCAGAGTTCAAACTGCAGTCAAGGGAAAACACTGCCTGTCATAAAAGCACCATATTAATGATTACCATACCTCAACTGGCTGATAGTTAGGAAATATGCTTAAGGATTTGCTAGTGCTTTTGCTACTACTCTATGATCATTCCTAAGAGTGTATTTTTCCTAGAACAGGCATGCCAAAGCAAAAATTAGAGCGAGAATGAAGAAATAAGGGTTTGTTTATTTTATAATTTTTTTATTATCTGAATATGATGTTTAGTTCTTTTAAGTGATTGAGGAGGGATGCTGCCAATTAAGATTCTCTGGTCAGCAGAATATTTCTGTCCTTGCTTTCCCAAGAGAGTAAGGCTACCTACTTGCTCATTTATAGTGGTAATAAAACCTACTCTAAAAAGAGGATGAAAGGGATAAAGTACATTACTATTGATTGTTGACTCTGAGATAAAATGTCTAATAAAGGAAATAGTGGTGATACACTGTCCAAAGAAGAAGGCTTTAATTGCAGCAACTGCATTTTAACAGAATCAAGAAAATATTCAGGAATCACAGCAAACACCTCTCCCAGCTCTGGTTGTTGCAAAGTATGAAGAAATAGGCTGGTCCAATCTTTGTGGGGAAAATAAGTTGTATCCCTGAGCCCTGAACAAGGATGGAGCATGGTAGGCACTCTAGATAGCAGGGAATCTTAGGTACCAAGGAAGTTCAGAAGTGGGTCTAGATGATACTCATTGGACTGGTTTGGAGATTTGTTTTAGAGCATAATGGGGTAGAAGATGGAGAAGTGGAAGGGGATCATAAGCTTGGATCATATATAGATAAAGAGCTAGAAGGGACCTTCGATGTCATGTAGTAAATCCCCCCCTCCCACTCCCACCCCTCACAATCTTACAGATAAGGAAAATGAAGGTGAGTGGTTAAGTGACTTACCCAAAGGAAATAATTGGCAGTGAGGATTCAGACTTAAGTCCTATAACTTATCCAAGTATAGCAACATAGGCACCAAATTCAGTGCTGCATCTCATTGGCTTGCAATTAGAGGCAAGTCTTGAAACACAGCAAAGACGAACCACATGGGACAATGGGAAAAAAGCTAAAAGTTGGAGTCACATCCAGTTGTGTCTGGCTCTTTGTGACCCTGTGAACTATAGCATGCCAGTGATATCCACAGAATTTTCCTGGCAAGATATTGGAAGGGTTTGTCATTTCCTTCTCCAGCAATTTAAGGATAACAGAGGTTAAGTGACTTGACCAAGATATTACATCTCATCAGTGTCTGAGGCAGGATTTGATCACAGGCCTTCTGAGTCCAGGCCCCATAGTTTATTCATGGAGCTACCTAGCTGCCTGTGAAATGATAAGGACACTTGAGTGCAAATCTTGGCTCTGTTGTTACCTGACTAACTGCTTAATCTCTCTGAGTCTCAGTTTTCTTATCTGTAAAGAGAGATCTTTCTCCCTTTCACCCACTTTTTAAAGGGCAGATTTTATTACCATGACAGAGTAGGAAAGACGTAGCTTTGCTCTCATGGGAAAATAAGGACAGAGCAATTCTGCAGACCAGAAACTCTTTTAATTGGCAGTCCCTCCCCAAACACTCAAAAGAACTAAACATCATCATCAGATTATATAAAAATTATAAAATAAGAAAACCCTCATTTGTTTGTTCTCTATTTTCTGCTTTGGCATGCTTATTCTAGGGAAAAAAAATCATTCCTATGAAAGACCCCAGAACGGCAGCAAAAGCACTAGAAAATTCTTAAGAATATTTTCTAAATATCAGCCAGTTTAGCTATGGCAGTCATTTATATGGTACTTTTATGACAAGTAGTGTTTTCCTTCGACTGCAGGTGAGACTCTGCACAAGGTTGGATATTATGGAAAAGACTAAGAGCAGATTCCCTTTTGACCTTCTGGATAATTTGGGAAAGTTTGACATTTATAAGTCTAGATATATGATCTTATGGAATCAGTAATTTCTCAATATCTGTCCTCTTTTAAAAAAAATCCGTGTAATTATTTTTAAAAACAATTTTTAAATATTTTAAAGTATTTTCAAAGGCCCTGGTGGTGGGGGAGGAGCCAAGATGGCGGAGTAGAAAGACTCACATATGCTAGGTCCGAACCCACAGCCCATATATTTCCTGTAAAAAACTCCCCACAAATTCTGGATCAGTGCAAGCCGTGCAGAAATGCACGGGAGGAGATTTCAGTTCCAGAGAGCCCTGGAAAGCCTTCCCCAGGGGTCTGTCACATACCGGACAGCGGAGCCCACCCCTGCCTGTGTGGCCCAGAGAGGAGCAGACCCGAGCAGGCTTCAGGGACAGAACCTCTGGCGACCATGAAGGTCCCTCCATCCACAGGCGCTCCAGGTCAGTGAGAGAGACTTCTGGGCTGGCCGAGAGGGGAGCGGGGTGTCTCCGTGACTTGGGGCCCCTCGGGAGCCAGTGGCAAAGGCAGTGGCAGAGGCAGCAGCAGCCCGGGACTCCCAGAGCAGACAGGAGATCAGGGCCATTACCGAAGGTCCAAGAAGAGAAACTCCTAGGAACATTGTGGCCAAATTCCAGAATTCCCAGGTCAAGGAGAAAATATTGCAAGCAGCTAGAAAGAAACAATTCCAGTACTGTGGAAATACAATCAGGATAACACAAGATCTAGCAGCTTCTACATCAAGAGATGGAAGGATGTGGAATAGGATATTCCAGAAGTCAAAGGAACTAGGACTCAAACCAAGAATCACCTACCCAGCAAAACTGAGTATAATACTTCAGGGAAAAATATGGTCTTTCAAGGAAACAGAGGACTTTCAAGCATTCTTGATGAAAAGACCAGAGCTGAGAAGAATATTTGACTTTCAAACACAAGAATGAGAAGAAGCATGAAAAAGTAAACAGCAAAGAGAAGTCATAAGGGACTTACCAAAGGTGAACTGCTTACATTCCTATATGGAAAGACAATATTTGTAATTCTTAAAACTTTTCAGTATCTGGGTAGTTGGTGGGACCACACACACATATACACACACACATGTACACACGTGCACGCACACACACATACACACATGCACGCACACACACAGACAGAGAGCACAGAGTGAATTGAATAGGATGGGACCATACCTTAAAAGAAATTAAGATAAATGGTGAGAGAGAAATGTAGTGGGAGGAGAGAGGGTGAAATGGAATGGGGTAAATTATCTCTCATTCAAGAGGCAAGCAGGAGACTTTTTAGTGGAGGGAAAAAGAGGAGAGTTGAGAAAAAAACATGAAGTTTACCCTCATCACATTCGACTAAACGAAGGAATAAAATGCACACTCATTTTGGTATGAAAACCTCTTACAATACAGGAAAGTGGGGGAGAAGGAGATAAGCAGGGTGGGGGGGGATGATGGAAGGGAGGGCAGTGGGAGGAGGGAGCAATTTGAAGTCAACACTTGGGGAGGGACAGGATCAAAAGACAAAATAGAAACAATGGGGGGCAGGATAGGATGGAGGGTAATTCAGTTAGTCTTAGACAACACGACTATCATGGAAGTCATTTGCAAAACTACACAGATATGGCCTATATTGAATTGCCTGCCTTCCCAAAGGGAATGGGTGAGGAGGGAGGGATGGGGAGAATTTGGAACTCAAAGTTTTAGGAACAACTGTTTAGTATTGTTCTTGCTACTAGGAAATAAGTAATACAGTTAATGGGGAATCGAAAGTCATCTGGCCCTATAGGACAAAAGAGAAGATGGGGACAAGAGAAGGGAAGGATGATAGAAGAGAGGGCAGATTGGTGATAGGGAAAATTAGAATGCTAGTGTATTGGGGTAGGGGGAGGGGATAAATGGGGAGAAAATTTGGAACCCAAAGTTTTGTGAAAATGAATGGAAAAAGTTAAATAATTAAATTTATATTTAAAAAAAATAAAATAAAATCCCAACTTCTGCAAAAAAAAAAAAAAGGCCCTGGTGGTTTCTCTTCTGCTTGGTTGGTCCCTTCTAGAACATCTATTTCATAGAAAACTCCCAGGCTAGCTATGTCTTCATTCCTCTCAAGGGTATGCTCCTGACTGCCCTTCGTCCATCATACTGGGAGGAGAGGGTGCTTTCTCCGTCCCCATCTCTCCCCATCCCTTTATGTATATTTTGTAAACTCTTTGAGGTCAATGACTTTCTTTCTACTTATATTTGTATTTCTTATATTGTGTACTTGTATTTGTATTTCTTGTTTATTTATATTTGTATTTCCAGAGATTACCAGAGATTAGTGCCTGACACATAGAAAGGGTTTATTAAATGCTACTTGCTGACTTGAAAACAGATGTCTACACCACTGGTCCTACATTAGTAGCCTTTTGCATTCCTAGAACTATTTCTGGAGAAATTGGAGAACTCATTGCCTCATGTCAACCCAGGCAGAGATAAGAGAGATAACTTTGCACACACATGCACATTCAGGTGATGGCTGCCCAGACCTTACGATGTGAATAGCTTTTATTACACGTGGTGGTGGCAAAAAAAGTCATGAGAAATTGATTATCACTGATCAGGCAGGGAGGCTGAGCAAGCTACTAAGTAGGCACTCAAATCTTTCTCACAGTATGCATTCATTAGCATTTGCCCTCATCCCCCCTCATGCACAAAGAGGGAAATTAGGATAATACCCAATCACCCTGAAAGGAATATTTTACTTCAGTTTAGTTTTGGAGATGTTCTCAACAGCTAATGAACAGTACCATTAATTTGCATTGGACCAGATTGCCTTTCTGTCCCCTGGAAAGCTATCGTCAAGTGTCTTTTGCAAAGTCCCTTTCATGTTGTTTGTGAGAGAAGTGAAAAACAAGACAGAGGTCTCATTACACACAACACCTGAAAATTCTACCCAGATTTTCCCCATTCACAGTTTGCTTGTGTCATTGTAACTAGGTTCATTCTGTGTGTATGTGTGTGTGTGTGTCTATGTGTGTGTGCGCGTGTGTGTGTTTGTGTACACAGGAGATGGGAAGCAGATGATTTTGTAATTCCTCAAAGACTATATCAGTTATATTTTTTTAGAGTTAAAGGCAGAATTAATCTTCTGAAAGACCAGATCTTAAAAGGGGAAATTTTATTTATGTTCAAATCATAAATTTTGAACTGGAAGATATTTAAAAAATTGTCTGGGAGGAAATAGAAGTTTATAAATAAAAGGACTTATTTATGGTTATAGAGATATTAAGTAGCAGTCGGAATTTGAACTCAAGCCCACTGACTCCAAATTCAGGGTTTTTTAAATTGAGCCTCTTCAATACAAGGGACAAATATAAAGGACTCATGAAGGAAAATGCCATTCCCATCCGGATAAAGAACTATGGGCTCAGGATGTAGACTGAAGCATATTTTTTCACTTTATTCTTTTTCATGGTTCTATTTCCTTTTGATCTGTTTCTTCTTCCATAAGTGTGACAAATATAGAAATGTGTTTTACATGATAGCACGTGTATAAACTACAAAAGAAATAAAATAATAGAATATTAGCTCCTTGATAGAAAGGGCAGTATTAACCACCCCTAAAACATAGCCAGTATATTTTCTTGCCCTACCTAATAGTAAAACTTCTTTAAAAGCACTAAAAGAAGAGAACATTGTATTTTTGTCCCCAGTGCTTTTTTATCTATTCATCCATCCATCCTTCTATCCATCCATCCATTCATTCATCCATCCATCCACTTATTCATTCATCCATCCATTCATTCACTCATTCATTCATTGTTGGATATCCCCAGCAGAATCTAAGTTCCTTGAGGACAGTGATTATTTATCATTCTGGCTTTATATCCTTTATAATGGGCATTTTAATGCCCAGCTCGTTGCCTTGGATATACAGAATTTCCCCCAAACCTTAGCAGAGTATTAAGTTATTAAAGTTCAAAATTGTATTAAGATTTTTGGGAACCATGTATACGCATGTAGATATCTAGTATATGCTTATAAAGATGCATTTTAGATTGTCTTCGATTGCCAGAAAAATCACATCAAACCAAAGGAGTTAGAAAGGAATGGAGAAAGAGCTCCCAGGACAGACCAAGTAAATGACGTCTTTTGGAAAAGGTCTGAGGCAAATATGATAAGAGGAAGCCCCTAGAGGGAAACCAAAGAAAATTCTTCACTCATCCAAGTATCTTGTGATAAAGATAAGCTTGCTTTTGGATCACTGCAGCAGGGGTGAGGCCCTGTAGGAAAAGGGGTATATATAAAGGCCAAGAGATTCTTTTTTTACTATATTTTTCAGTAAATAAGCAATTATTTTCTCTCCCTTCCCATTACCGGAAATAAAAATAGAAAAACCATAAACCTCATAATATATATATGTAATCAATCAAAACCCAATGAAGACCAAAATATTCATATCATAGGATCAAAGATCTAGAGAAGAAAGGGACCTTGGAATAATGACACATCGGTAGGCAGAGGCAAGATGGTAGAGTAGAGAGACGCACATACTCCAGCTGTTCCCCCAAAACTCATAAAATATCTATAAAGAATGACTCTCAACAAATTCTAGAGCAGCAGAAGCCACAGAACGACGGAATGGAGAAGGTTTCCAACCCAGGGTGACCTGGAAGGCCAATGGGAAAGGTCTTTTGCACTGGATGCAGAGTAGAGCACAGCCTAGCTTTGGCCAAGCAGCCAAGCAGAAGTGGCAAGATAAAATACAAGATGAGTGACGCTGTGGATGTATTTGGTGTCTTTGATGTCTGACCAGACTCTCAGTGCTCACCAGCATTTACTTCAGCTGCCTTCATGATGCTTGGAACAAATTTTTCTCATCTTCCCATTCTACCATGGGAAATCTTCACATACTTGAGGTAGACATAGCTTTAACTCACCAAAGGGTTTGAGACCTGTTAATTATCCTCAACCTGGTGGAGTGCCTCTGCCAAGATGGTCTGCCATGTTTTGGCCACTGCACATGCTAGTTTCTTGGAGCCACAGATGAGAGTTGCATGCCAGGTAGATACACAAGCTGAATGAGCAGTCCTGAAAAGGGCTCACTCAGCAAGCCCTCACACTGGAGGAGCTAGTTCTCCCAGGACACCTCATTTACACTTCTGAAGACCTACCTGTAAGCAAGAACTGGATGTCAGAAAATAATTACAAGCTGTTTTAGTATTGTTGATTTTTCTGCATACTAAATTCTGTATTGTATTGCATTATTTTATCTGTGGTTTACATCAATTGCTTAAAATGACCCAAGCTCACCATCTCTGCTGTGATCATTTTTAAAGTTTCAATTAATTATCTTGTCATCACCAATTTAGAGGAAGGAGCTTGTCCTAGTAGTAACCCAAAATCAGACTAATAACTAAAGTCTGTAGTACATTTCTTATAATTCTACCTATGGGTGGTCCTGATCTGTCTACTATATAATTTGACTGGTAATTCATTAAACAAGCTAATGAAAAAGTTGCTTAGGACTTTTACCCCATTAATATCCTGTTATATCAGAGGGCCCACATATGAGCATCAGTTAAGGACTGAGTTTATTTACTAAATCATATAACACAAATGCTTATCTTATTGTCAGAAAGAACATAAGCAAACAACTTCCTCAAAACAATTTAATCACAAAATGAAGCTTAAAATAAAATGGGGTCAATTATGCTAACAACAAAACTTATTCCCATTTATGTTATTTAAGGTAATAAAACTTACCTCCCTACACAGCCCCTCTCCTATGAGATGGAGGGCACTAATTCTCTTGATTTGCAGAAAAGGAAATTGAAGTGTGAGAGCTGAGATAGTCTTCCATATACTAACAATCTCAATGAATGTGGTCTAAAAATTAGACCACACTTCCTGATGCATGCAACCAAAAATCAACATGTGCAAAGAAAACAAACATTAACTTCTCTAAGAACAAACCACAGACTTGCTTTGTAGACGGTGCCTGAAACATTGTACAGTGATGCTCATGATAAAATCTCCTCTCTGCACAGCTGGAAGCTGTGTGTCTCCATGCAAAGTGGTCATACAGCAAGTGTCCACCAATCAACAGTATCCTCAAGTGAACATAGGTTAGTTACTTTCCTTTCTTTATAGCTGATTTTGTCTGGATTGAAGAAGACTCAGCCTAAAATACCCTCTTCTAGTCCACTCAAACATGCTCTCCAAGACCATCAATGATTTTCAAGTATCCAAGAGTAAAGGAAATCCTTGGAACAGCAAAAGCAGAAAGGAACCTTAGTGATTATGGAGTCCATCTTTTCATTTCGCTAAGGAGAAAATTAGAGACTTGGCCAATGCTTCCCAGGAAATGCAGAAGATAAGACTCAAACCCAGATCTGTGATCTCCCAAGGTAGCCTTCTTTCTACTATCATCCCGACATGCTGTAATTTACAAGTAGTAGGTTAAACCTATCTGCTTACACTCAGCCTTCTGACTTCATATTTAGCACTGTATCTTTTCTCTCAGGCTATTCCTACAAAGACATTCCTAGGTGGGGTGTTCTTACATAGACCCCTTTGATGGTTTTGCAAAACACCTATAGACTACTTTTCAAATAACGTTTTGTTGCCCACACTCATAATAAAAGGAAATGATGAATTTTAGTTAGAGGTTAGTGAAAATAAACATATATATATGTATATATATACATATATATATATATATGTACATACACATACTCAATTAAGTCGATAGTATCTTGAAATGTAGCCAGAGATCCCTTGGAAGTCTGTGAACCCCGGATTAGGAAATTGTATTCTAAAATCACTTAGAGGCAAGGATGTACTAGTAAATAGTGAATGACCTGCTCTCAAAGGGGGAAAATGTACCCTATATACTTTAATACTTGATCTTCATTATTTATTGTTTTCCTTCACTTTCTTAAATCTGGGCAATAAACAAGGAATAAATCAAGCTCAGATTTGCCAGTTTCCGAGGTGTAAAAGCTCACACTGCAAATTGAACACCTAGTTTTGGCTATTTAATCTGGCCCCAGGAAATTCCTGCTTAGAGTCCTCACCATTTGCTGGCCTGCTCTTCTCACTATATATCAGGACAATGGGCAATGACCTTCTTACATGGCAGTTAATTAGTGGAATTGTTCTGTGAAAAGTGAACTAAATTAGATATTATAAGAGCTGAGTTTCTTTTCCTTTATATGACACTAACTGGCTGTGTGACCTTGGTTCTATTGCTTAACCACTCTGGGCTTCAGTTCTCATGCCTATAAAATGAGAAACATTAGAGTGAATGATTTGAAGGTCCAGGCTTAACTTTCTGTAATTCTAGATGCAGACCACTCTATATCTCTGAGCCTTGCCCTTGGGCTAATTACAACATTAATAGCTGTTTTGTTTTGTTTTTTTCCCCTGAGGTAGGGACAGCTTTGTTACTCCTGCTATGCACAGTGATAATTTGTATCATTATTTGTTTACCAGCCTCATACACATGTTACCTATTTAAATATATACATATACGTATGTAGGTCGGGTCACTGGCTCTTAGGCTTTAAAAGATTCTCTGACAGTTTCATCCCTTTATAGCAGAGGGAACTAAAACCCACATCACATTGGTGTGAAGGTACATGTAGGATTCAAACTCAGACCCTCTGATTTGGAGTCGTGTTCTTTACATTAAAATAGATACCTACACATATACTTGGTAGTACATTAAGCACAGGGTAGGGAAGGGAATAATTATTTATATAGCACTTGTTATCCAGGTACTACACGTTCTAAGTGCTTTTTGCAAATATTAGCACATCGGAGCCTCACAACAACCCTGTTGCTATTATTATCATTTTACATTTGGGAATACTGAACCAATCAGAGGTCAAATGACTTGCCTAGGGTCATACAGCTAGGAAGCATCTGACGGTAGATTTGAATTCAGCCCTCTATCCATTACACCATTTAATTGCTTTAGACATTTTAAATTTATGGTGAACAACATCAACAAACTCTCAATCCATTTTTCCTACTGTCAGAGGAGCTTGATATTAATTTTGCTTACTTTTTTTTTATCAATAGCACAATCGACATCAGCTCAGTGATATTAAAGTGATAGCCATCGAGCATTAGCGTTTGTGCTCTCCAGCAGCAGTGCTCAACATTCTATTTCCCAGTCCCAGAAAAGGTAGCATGTAAGGCCCATGTATAGATCAAATAGCACACTACACTTTTTTTTTTTTTTTAAAGAGCAGGGGCATTGAGTTTTCTCCTGATGCATTGGTGGGAATTTCATCCAAATTGGAAAGGCTAATTTTTTATTTTTCCCCCACTTTTCTCTATTTGAAAAATACCTTCTGCTTAGAGGGGGAAAAAAAGTGGTGACTCAGAAGATCCGTCATGAAAAAATAAATGCATCTTGCTCCCAAGCAGAATCTCCCGTATGCATGTGCTGTAATAGACCTTAAAGAGTAAGAGAGAAGAGAATGAATCAAAAGGATGCAGAAGAAATGAAATTCACAACACCTGTTACTTCCGGGGATGACAGCATCTGTTGAATAATCTGACCAATCATCTTGAGTTGGAACTGACAGGCTAGGTTGTGAAGACCTTGACATGGAATCCTGCTACTTCTTAATCTCACTCTCCTCCATTTTCTCATTTGCAACAACCATAAGAGGAATCTTAGATGGTAGAGGCAATGAATTTGATCCCACTATTACTGTTGAGTCATTGACTAAATAATAGTAATAATAGATATTTTGATAAAGGAATTGCTAAGATTCTAAGCTTAAACTTTTATAAATGTTTTCTCCTTTTTTCATGCAAAAATATGTAAAATTATTTATATACTCATTTTCCCTTTGATAAAATAATCAAGAAAATTCTGTTCTCTTATTTAAGGATAAAATAATTTTTTAAAGCCAAATGTAATTAATTATATAGTTGTTTGATCTGTGTGCATATACACACATATACACGTATGTGTGCAAATATATATACATGTATACACACACACACACACACACAGACACTCATTTCCCCTAACACCTGCTCCCTTCTTGGCCTCCCTTTTTCTTTCCCTGTCACCATCATCTATTCTCATAGTCCATCTAAACTCAAAACTACCATGTCATCTCTTACTCTTTTCTCTCCTTTTCATCCACATTTAGTGAGTCTGGCTAAATCTGATTCCTCAGTTTCTCTCCTTAGCTACCTCTAAATTTTGTCACAACTACCACTCCTATTTAGTTCCTTATTACTTCTTATGTGCACTAATTCAGTAGCCTCCTATTGACCTCCTTTCTTCTCTAGTCTAATTTTTTTCTAATGTATCCTTCATGTTACTTTCTCAGCAATTTGCATAAAACACAGCTCTGATTTATGAAGAATGGAGAAATTTTTGACCAAACAAGAGATAGCAAACATTATGAAGTGCAAAATGGATAATTTTGATTACATTGAATTGAAAAGCTTTCTCACAAACAAACCCAAAACAACCAAGGTTAGGAGGGAAGCAGAAAACTGGGAAAGAATTTTTACATCTAGTGTATGTGGGCTTCACTTCTAAAATATATAGAGAATTGAGTCAAATGTACAAGAATACAAATCATTCCCCAACTGGTAAATAGTCAAAGGATACAAACAGGCAGTTTTCAGAGGAAAAAATTAAAGCTCTCTATAGTCACATGAAAAAAATGCTCTAAATCACTATTGATTAGAGAGATGCAATCAAAACAACGCTGAAGTACCATATCACACCTAACAGATTGAACATGACAATCAGGTGAACATGACAAAACAGGAAGATGATAAATGTCAAAAAATATGTGGGATAGTTGGAACACTAATTCATTGTTGGTGGAGCTGTGAGATGATCCAACCATTCTGGAGAGCAATTTGGAACTATTCCCAAAGGGTTACAAAAAATGTACATACCCTTTGACCCAGCTGTATCACTTCTGGGACTATATCCGAAAGAGATCACAGAAAAGGGAAAGGGTCCCCCATGTAAAAAAATATTTATAGCAGCTCTTTTTGTGGTGGCCAAAAACTGGAAAAAAGGGGATATCCATCAATTGGGGAATGGCTGAATAAATTGTGATATATGAGTGTAATGGAATACTATTGTGCTATAAAAAATGATGAATAGGAAACTTTCAGAGAGGCTTGCAAAGACTTACATTAAGTGATGCTGAGTGAAAGGGTCAGAACCAGGAGAACTTTGTACACAGTAACAACCACAGCGTGTGAGGAATTTTTCTGGTAGACTTAGTACTTCACGGCAATGCAAGGATTTAAAAAATACCAGTGTATCTTGAGGCAAAGCGCCTTCACATCCAGAGAAAGAACTATGGAATTGGATTGTAGAATGAAGCAGACCATATTTTTCATATTTTATTTTATGGTTTCTCCCATTCATTTTAATTCTTCTATGCAACATGACTAATGTGAAAATGTATTTAATAAGAATGTAATAACAGCCTAAAATTTAATAAGAGCTTAAAGAAACTAAAACACAGCTCTGACTATTTCATGCTCCTTATCAAAAACATCTATCAGCTTTCTTCCCTGTTCATACTTAATAAAGTTAAAACTCCTTAGAATGGAGTCCAAGGCCCCTTCCTTAAATCCAATGGTTTTGCACCTTCCTACCCTTCCAATATTATTTCCTACAACTTTCTTTCACGAAGTGACAACCATGTGTTTGGGAAACTATTCCTTCAAATATTCTCTACATTTCCCTTTTCTTTGACTTTATTCTTTCTATTTTCTCCACCTAGAATGTCTTTTCTCCTGCCTTCCTCTGCCAAACTTGGCACCTCTATTTCTTTATGTTAAAAAAGTAATGATTTTTTAAAGTTTCAGTCACAATGCTACCTCTTCCATAAATCCTCCCCTGATCTATTTTTTCAGAAGGGATCTACATCCTGTGTTTGAACTTGCAGATCACTGTATATCTCTGATTTTCCTTTCATATACTGCCTTGTCCTTATCTTGCAAGTTTCATTGGCTGTCACTTTAGAGGGTAGAATTGACTGGCAAATATTCAATCCTTTCTGCTTCCTCCTCCTTACTGCATTGGGGGTGATTCTGAATCCTTGAAGGCCTTTGTCTTTCGGGGATGGTTTAGGATTTGACCCTTTCTTGCCTTACATCCCAGTTCTCCCTACCTATTTTTTCTCTGGAGATTTAATCTTCCATATCCTGATGCAATAATTAGCTCTCTATTTATCCTAGGACAACATGAAGACCCTTATTCACATGGATTCCTCTTCTCTTGTTCTACTGATTTTATATCCAATGAAAAGTTATTAGTACTATACCAGTAGCTCAAAACCACCAGTTAGGAAAATTCCTAAATTTCAAGCAGAGGTTTCATATTTTTTTCTAATTTAAATTTTGGGATAATATCTCCTTCTGATATTTTGCTTCTATGCAAGATCATGGTACCTGAAATATTTACGCAAAAAGCAAATAGGTCATGACATTTATTAAGTGTTTAATACATGATGGTGAACCATGGAAATTCAAAGAACAGCAAATGCTCCCGGCACTCAATAAGCTCCCACATTAAAGAAATAAGTACATGAAATATATACAGAGGAGATGAAAGGAGATCTCAGAGGAGAAAGTATTATCAGCTGGGAGGGCCTGACAAAGGACTCCTGAAAAAAGGAGGATTTGAGCAGCTTAGAAAGGAGAACATCCCAGGTGTTGGAGATACCCAGCACAAAGGCAAAGAGACAGGAGATGGAGTGTGAGGAAGGACAAGCAGGTCAGTTTGTCTGTCTCTTAGTATACGTGGAGGGAAGTGTTTAAAGTATAAGAAGACTGAGAGGCTGGAAAAGTACCAGGTCATGAAAAGCTTTAAATATAAAACAGAGGACTTTATATTTGATCCTACAGATCAATCAATCAATATTTATTAAGCACCTATTACGTGCCATATTGATATATCTCAATTATTGATTTGTGTGTGTATATATATAATTTTATATACACAGTCACATACTAAAAGTATCGTGATTCTATTTAGTTATAAAATACTGATATTTATAAATTATATGCATTTTCCTTACAAACATAGTTGTATTTATCAACTATATTTATTAGACAACTAGGGTACAGTAGATGTATATGTGTATGTACTTTTTACCCATAAACTTCATGTATAAATCCAATCCAATAAACATTTATTCAGGGCCTAATAAGTGCCAGGCACTAAGAATACAATTAATAAAAGTAATAAAATCCTTGCTCACAAGAAGTTTATATTCTAAAGGGATAGACAACACAGAGAAGAAGGCAGAAAGTATTTATTTTGGCGGGGGGAGAAACAGGAAGCATCTTGTTCCATGGAGATTATCTCATAATGCTTTAATTCATACAACTTTTCCCACGTTTTATTCATAGCTGTCGTTTCTTACCTTATAGTAATGTGCCATTACATTCATGTACTATGGCTACTTCTTTATTAGGAGAGAAGGAGAATATCTGTCATGGAGTTGAAACCAGGCAAAGCAGTAGATACAAAGTGGAGCAAGTTGTAAAGTCCAGTTTCTTTCCTCTATAAAGGAAGGCATTGTGAGGAGTTTGGTACTCTGCTTTCCAGCCATCCATTTAGAGGAGAGAGGAGGCTGAGGCAGGTGGTGTTAATCAAGACAAGTTAGTGGCATGGTAGTGAGGTTAGAAGTGGTGAGCTTATCTTGGGAGGGCCATCTTCTTCCATGGAGTTGAAAACAAGCAGGGCAGCAGGTATAAAAGGGAGTGTGTGTGTGTGTGTGTGTGTGTGTGTATGCATACACATATATCCATATACATCCATATAGATATGCACACACATACATATGCATATACATATGTACATACACGCTAATACAGACATACACAAATATGTATACACATATATATGTATATATACAGCAGAGTAGAAATAGGTAGTCTTTCAAGATTACTCCCATGCTTAGTATAGAATTTTATTCCATTATTGCACATCATGAAAGAAGATAAGATTCTGATAGTATGTCTTTTGCAAACAATCGCTGAAATGACTAATGGTGACATCAGATTGTACTGCTAACAGTTCTTTGGAAAATTAAGTTTTTTTCTCCCCTTTGGATTTTTGCGTGCTACAGTTATCTTTTCTAATCTCTATCACTATAGCATGATCACTGGGAAGCACTTTAAAGGAGAGTAAAATGAATGACAGGGCAAAAAACAACTCAGAAGTTTAATAACATTTTGTTAAAGTCAACATTTATTATTCAAAAAGGAGGTAGAACTATGGAATTTCTATTTTTAAATGAATTTAAATAAATTAATAAATGACTAAGTGCTCATTAATCATGTTATTTACAACTACCTTCCTACTGTTACAAGTGACACAGTGTCAGTTTCTTCTTTCCCCCTCCCATTTGCAGTAAGAACAAGACGTGGTTTGGCCTTTGGCAAGGGAATGGGATGGACTCCGTTGGCCTTCTGAGTAGAAGGGACAACATTAAAGAAAAGGAACACAAAAGATGTTTGAGGACTCTGATATCCATGAACTGTGGCAGGCCTCACTGTGCCTCTTCCCAGGCTGTCCCCATTTGAACCAACTTCCTGAGAGCTGCTGGGAGCACTCACTGAAGGACACACATAATGCTGAGAATTCTAGAACTGAAATTCGAAGTCCTCAAAACCAAAGTGAAAAACATCATTCTTGAAGTTTTCCATGGTGGCTTCAGAATCGGAAGAGCAAAGAGGGCAAAACTGAGGGTTATCTGTTGGAAGAGTGGGGGGTGGGAGAGGATCCGCTACAGAGAAAGGTCTAGGGGAGAGCATAGAACAAAAGAGACTGCTAGAAGGAAAATCTGTAAAAGATCTCTCTGAGAAAGGTCATTCCAATTGATGTCGGTTTTTCTGTTCTGAATTCCTTTTTATGTGCTTAGCTGTTAAATGTTAAATCTTTCCATTTTAAAATGGACTTCAGTTTCACCATGGAATCAGGCCACTAACCCCTGTAAATGATGGTGAAGCTCTACATATGTATTTCATTTTGTGTTATGTGCTCTTGGCTCATGCTCTCTGTTTTCCTTATTTGCTGCCCTGATATAAGGGCAGTTATCTGACTGAAACATCATTGTGTGAGTGTGTCCATATCCCCTTGCCTGTGTGCCTCAGGGACATTCTCTCTTGATGGATATACCAGATGTCAGAGTTTACACCTGTTCTTAACTGTAAAATGTATATGTTAACCAACAAAAATAACGCTTAAAAAGAATATGATTTTATACTGAAAATCGTTATGTAAATGGCTATAAGGCAAACAGAGAAACATAAGAATCTTCGCATTTCTTTGGAAAAGTATGCGATTTTTTTTAAAAAAGAATGCAAATTTGAAATCGAAGGGTAGGGTCTAGAGTTAGTATTTGGTTTTTTGTAACTAAATAAGGGTTTAATTAAATTAAGAGTAGCTTAAGTGAATTGTTTCCTGATTCCCACACACAAGAAGTTTTTCACTCTGTCTTGTTGAACAAGGCAAGGTTTTAAGAAAGAGAGTAAGATAAAATACTGAGAACGTTAATGAGAGCTATCAATCCATGACTGGAAAAGAAATCATGTCACTTTATACGGTTATTTATTAGATTATTTATAGTGTTATTTTGTTTTATGGTTATTTGTCTATATCACTTATCTCTGCTAGATTATAAATTACTTAAAAAGAGGCTTATTATGTCTTATTTAAACCTCTTATTTCCCTTAGTACATAACACTGTTCATGGTAAGAGCTAATTAGATGATTTTTAAAGAATATATGAATATATTTATTAAGTAGGATTAGCAACTGGGTATGTTGAAAGAACACAAAATTAGAATCATATGATCTGAGATTTGTGAGAGACTTTGGAGGTCTTGTTCAGCTTCTTACCAAGTTCTTGAATTCCCTTTAAAAAAATCCTCAATTAAAAAAGATCCTTTGTTTGAATGCCTCCATTGACAGAAAGATCATCATTTCTTTTACAGTTTCTTCCATTAATGAATAACTCTAATTATGAAAATGGTCTTACCTGTACAGAGCTAAAATTTACCTCAGTTATACTTCTCCAGTTATCATGCTCCAAATATTTATTCATGTGCTTGGACCTTGTGTTCCCCCTCCCCCCATCCCACTTAAGAGCTGCCTTAGAATGATTATCACTAGCAACAGTGTCTATCGATTTAGTTATTTTTTTTTGCTGTTGTTCCTTAAAAGGGCCATTCCCTGACTACTTCTTAAAGAGGCCTATTCACTCAATGGGCATTACCTCCGTCTGAGTGAGTACCTGAAAAAGGCCAGCCTAAAAAAGGCCAAGATCTCCCATTGCATCCTAGGCCATCTCCTCTCATCCTGATGAGTATCTGGTCACTGGACCCAGATGGCTCAGGAGGAGAAAGTGAGGCTGGTGACCTTGCATAGCCCTCACTCATTCAAAACAAAGTCAAGTGCTAGTCATGTCATCATTTCTCTGATGTCATGGTGGTTTTTGAAAACAGAGAGCAAACACAGACCTATTAGAAGACTGAACTGCCTGAATGGGGCCCTTGCTAGCTGGTAACTCAGCTCATCTGCTCCCTTCTGTCCCCCAACCCCCATCTTCCTTCTCCTCTCCAAAAGAAGGTAAATGTGGATGACTATAGAGTGCCCAGTTAGCTTGGGTTTTACTGGCTAGATTCCTTTCTGTCTCTTTTTTCCTCGTTTCTTTCTTTTTATTTCCTTCCTTCCTTCTTCCCTCTCTCCCTCCCTCTCTCTCTCTTTCTTGTCTTTCACAAAACCTTAAACCCAATATACTCTGAAGACTATAGATTGCACACCAATAGGTCCCTGCCCAAACTCCATTTAATGGCTGTTTTCCAGACCCTCCTGGCTTCAGAGTGATTATCAATACTAACTATAGCTCTTTCCTTCCAAGCTTGATTTACTTATTTTTTTCTTTTGCTCATTAAAGGGGCCATTCCCTGATTACTTCTTAGAGAGACCGATTCACTGAATGGCCTTACCTCATTCTAAGTGAGTACCTGAATAGGCCAAGGTCTCCCATTATACCCTGGTCCTTCTCCAGTCATCCTGATGAATATCTGATCACTGGATCCAGATGGCTCAGGAGGAGAAAGTGAGGTTGGTGACCTTGCACTGCCCTTCCTCACTCAAAACAACGTCAAGTGCAAGTCATGTCATCATTTCTCTGATGTCATGATCTACTTCAAAATAAAGGGCGAACACAGACATGGAGTGCATCTGTAACAGTATCCCTAAGAATTCTCTTCCTCCAACTAAGTGTCCTCAGTTTTTTAATTATTCTATAGGTGGCACAGTGGGTAGCACATTGGATGGCTTGGCAGGAAGACTTGAGTTGAAATCCAGGTCAAGACACTGAGGAGCTTTATGACCTTGGGCACCTTCACTTCTGTCTGCCTCAGGCTCATTAGGTAGATAAAATGAGACGATATTTGTGAAGCACTTTGCAAACCTTGAAGTGCTATATGAATGCTAACTATCATTATGTGAAGTAGATTTGAGTCTCTGGTTCATCTTGGTTTTCCCTCCTATGGAAACTTGTCAGCTGTTTAACATTCCTCTTAAGTTGAGGTTCCCCAAATGGAATATGATACTCTGGACACACTCTAACTACTATGAATAGCAGCATAATTATTATTTCCTTGAACCCTTACTAATGCATTAGTAAGGATCTACTTAATTTGTTTTTATTTATGCATTTACATGTGTAATCATTTATTTATTTATTTATTACAGCCGTATGATAGCACAGAGACAGTGTGAAATATCATCTGTTGGGCTGTACTGGGAGTCTATTCGAGTCTCTTCTCAAACCCTGGCTAGCTGTATTATCCTGGGCTAATCATAATTTTTTTGAGCCTCAGTTTTCGTATCTGTAACAGGATGATAACCTGCCTTCTAGCTCAGGAGATTTTCCCTGAGGATCAGAGGAAATAATGTGTATATAAAGTATTTTGCAAAACTGAAGATGCTATATGAATGCCACTGTTATGATCTCATACAATGATTTCAGTCAAAAATCTTGTATTATGAGTGTATGTTTTAATTTGAGGGATCATCTGATTATTTCTCCTTCATTATGTGGTTGCAAAATTGTTTTTTTAACTAAAGAGTAGGTCATTGCATTTGTCAGTATTATATTTTATACTGTTTCATTTAGTTCATTGCATTAATAAGTTAAGTTCATTTTGGATTTTGATTTAGACATTCTGCCCAGTAATTTAGATCTCCTAACTAGTTTTCCTTTCATGTTAAAAATATGATTAGCATATCACCAATGTTTTTATCTTCTTCATTTGATTTGTCAATATGCACCCAATTAAGTGATTACTATGTACCAGGCACTATGCTAAACATTGGGGATACAAAGAATGACAAATTCTTTGATAAAAAATGTTGAAAAGAATGGAATGGAAGACAGAGAGCTGCTGCGTACTACCAGAGACCTCCATCCAACTTGAGATAGCCCTGTCACACATCACTCTTTCAGTTTGGCTGCTCAGTCCACCTAACTGTACAATTATCTCGTCAACAACCTGGTCTCTTCATGGTTGACAACAGGGGAAAACCCTGAGGTACCAGGTAGAAAAGGGCAGAGAGGAAGAAAATAAGTTCATGGGTCCTCAGCAAATCTGTGTCCATATTGTGAACATACCTTAAGAACAGAACTGACAATGAGGAGAGGCTAAAAGAACAGGAGGGTAGAGTATAGATGGTCTGTCAATCTGTCACTCTCCCTCCATCCTTCTTCTACTCTCTGTCTGTCTGTCTGTCTGTCTGTCTCTCTCTCTCCTCCTTTCTCTCTTTTTCTTTGTCTCTCCCTTTCTCTATCTGTCTCTCTCTCTCTTTTCTCTCCTTCTCCCTGTCCCCCCTCTCTGTCTCTTTCTGTCCTTTCTTTTCCCCAAACCTCTGTCATCAATTACTGATCCTAAGCTATAAAACCTTGCTTATTGCAATGTCTAAAGCATCAGGATATATCTAAAAATAAATACTAAAATTGCCAGGATATAATATAATTTGTCCAAATACAAAACCTCATAGATTACCTTTGTAGTTATCCCCCTATATTTATCACTAATGGAAAACAATAGAGGTAGCCATGGGGGAAAAGACCACACAAAACACATCTCATGCCAATTTTGTTATTCCATGCACTGTTCTCAAAGCATTAGTTCTGGAAGTAATCCAAATAGAAAGACAATTGAATCTTATTCTGCAATTCAAAGAATTTGAAATGGTCAGAATTAATGAAATACCATAGGTAAAATAAATGGAACTCAAGGATAAGGTATTCTAAAAAAAAATCCTACAATTTCAGTCTCAAATAAAAGCCAGAATGACTCTGACTCACAGGGGCAACATTTTATTTCATCCAAGGAAATAGATAATTATGAAATAAAGGAACTTGATAACTGCACATAATGATATGATCAATGTAAGACTTCCTTAAGTCATCTTAATTCTTATTACCTGATTTGACTTGAGTTTAGATCTTTTATTTTTTTATCTGCCAATTTTTCTCCCCAACTGTAAGCACAGTATGACATTCTATCTTCCCTTTCTTGTTCAATTTTTTCCCCTTACTGTTTCCATCTGTTGTAAATTGAGTTAAGCAGCATTTTGGCAGATAGGAAACATTTCAGAAGTTATCTATTGTACCCATGATATTCAAGTTTCTTGCACAAGGGACAATTTTACTTGGGGGTAACAAAATCTGTCATTGGTTTTAACTACCCAGTCCTCACTATGTCATTTCACACTCCATTTTAAATGACTGGGCAAATAAACAAAGTTCCCCATTTGCAATGTTTTTCTGGTGGGTACATGACCAGCATTCTATTGTGCTGAGGGTGCTCAATGTGGGGGTGTTTCCTCTAGGATAGGGCATGCAGGGGAATTCTTCCATGGTTACAGTACTGCCAGACAGATGTTGCTTTGGTGATATTATCCACATGCTGGGTACAGCACACCATCCATCTTCATCACCACTGCTGTGAGGATTAAGCACTTTGGTTCTAAAGACAGAAAGTAGACCCAAGGATAAAGAATGAAAATAAAAATTAGAGCAAAAGAATCTGATCCATTATCTCCTTCCCTCTCCCAAACTGTTTAAAAATGTGTTGGTGAAAAGTAGAAAAAGTTAAGGTATTATCAGTATGATTTGTTCATAACTTTTGTTATTAGTTCTTAAGAAATGTTGGCCTGGTCTAAGGGATGTGCCATTTCAGGTGATTTATCCATAGGGCTGTCAAGTGATGTCAGTTTTGAGGGAAGAAAAGATCAAGGTAGGATCTTGGGCACAAAATGTGACCACAAAATATTTCTTTGTTTCTGGTCTTCTAGTGTGTCTGCTTTTTGATACATATGCTTTACCAACATTACATTTTTTCCCCTAAAAGACTTCTTTTATCATATTGTACCCCTAAAAACCTGCAGTGGTTCCCAACACCAATACAACAAAGTCCAAGTTCCCCAGTCTGATAGTTGCAGCCCACTGCTCTATGACCCAGACAACCTTTCCAATCTTTTCTCCTTCTAATCCATTTTAATTGGCTCTTGTATTTAATGTCTGCTAAACTTCTGTTTCTGGACCTTTCTGTTCTATCTACCTGATTGTTATCTATTTTTCAATACCCAGTTTAAGGCTTACTCATCTAATCTTTTATAATTTTTTTGTTTCAGTCATCCATTACATAATGCCTTGAGTTGTACATTATATTTTTTATGTGTACATCTCTTATCTCATCATCTAGACTGTAAGTGCCTTGGGAGAAGAGAGTGCAACTTGTACTTCTTCTTAGGCCCCAGGGAATCTAGGAAAATGCTTTGCCACACAGCAGGCATTTGGTAAACACCTGTTCATCAATTAGAGAGTCAGCATGTTGCAAAGGAAAGGATAGTGAAGTTGAATTCTTGGGACTTGAGTTCAGATCCCAAGACTGACACTTAGTACCTTTGTGACAGGGACAAGTCATTTCATTTCTCTCAACATCAATTTCCTCACCTGTAAAATTGACTCAATAACTTCTAAGATCCCTTAGGGATCTAGATCTAGGATCTTACAACAGTATCCCAAGGATTTTTATAAGGAATCATAGTCAATGAAAGGAGAAACTCAGAGGAACAAGACAGAAAGAGACACACACAGAGAGACAGGGTCAAAGATAGAGACACAGAGAAAGAGATAGAGAGAGACAGAGAGAGACAGAATCAGAGAGACGGGGGGGGGAGAGAAAGAAAAAGAAAGAAAGAAAGAAAGAAAGAAAGAAAGAAAGAAAGAAAGAAAGAAAGAAAGAAAGAAAGAAAGAAAGAAAGAAAGAAAGAAAGAAAGAAAGAAAGAAAGAAAGAAAGAAAGAAAGAAAGAGAAAGAAAGAAAGGAAGGAAAAGAAAGAAAGAAACTGTGAGCGAACTTGTAAAGAGAATGGGTTCAATGACTTACATAAAAATTTGGACTGGTTGCATCTTTAACTATGCCTCCACACATCCTCCCTCCCCTAACCGGGTACATGAATTCAGAAGGTAAAATAAGAATCACCACAAATGGAGTACTTTTGTTTCTTGCTTTGTACCTGTTGTGCTTTCCCTAGCCAGTTAGTTCAGCTATTTAGGCCATCATTCTAATAAAACTTTGATGTCCGGAATGAAGCAATCTCTGAAGATTTAATATTATAGGTTATCAAAAGGGTGATTAAGTTATGCATGGTGGATGTAAACTGGTTGAAGCATATCATCAATCATTAATTGTAGGCAAGAAATCATATTAAAAATTTCATTAAAGAAATATTTGATTGGAAAAGGACACAGGTCAGTCATGGGCAGTGGTGAGAACAAGTGATCTCAGTTGGGAAACTGTAATAGCAAGGACCCTGGTACACATAGGAGGTTCTTAGATCTGCTTTTCTAAAAGGAAAGCAACTTTTAAGGGGTCAAAAATCTACCTTAATCAAGTACACATATCATTCACTTAGTTCAGGGGAAAAAAGTCAACATGCTGACCTTCAGAGAAAATACAGAGAAATAAAGACCAACAGAGAGGGCTTCCAACTGTCTGACCATAAACAATGTATACATAGTTACCAAAAAGAGAAGCACCAAATCTGGGTTTTCAAAACCAGGGGCTCCTTAGTGGCTACCCAGAGTCTCTTCGGGCCAAAGAACACTTCCAATGAGCAAACCCCAAAGTAAAACCTCACTTCGGAGTATTTATACACTTTTCAGAGCCAGAGGGCATCACAGACCTTGATAATCAATGCTTCATTAGAAATTAACAAAAGGTGTGAGTCTTCCTACAAAACAAATCTCTCCTAATCAAAATTCCCTTAATGGACAAGCCCTTTAATGGGTGAGGAAGATCTTTAGCTCTCATAATTACCATTACAGAAACCAATGGGCTGTACTAGTGCTCATGCAAGCTAAGAGATGCAAAGGAAGGCCTCTTAGTGGATCTCAGTAGGAGAAATCGGGGCAGAGTATACAGGATGATTCAGAATATTTGCAAGGTTATGTGTGGGAGGTGCGAAGCAAGAATACCTTTGTTTTGCAAACAATGAAACTGAGGCTCAGAAAAGTGAAATGACTTACCTGCAGTCACGCATCTAGTAAGTAGAAGATCCGGAATTTAAGGCGTTCCAAATCAAATGCTTTTATCTACTAATCAATGTCTATTAGTAACAAGGAGAAAAATGACCTTGCATGGGTCCTCGTAATGCTAAGTTAATGTCATCATTTTCATGAAGAAACAACAGTGTTTTATCCTAGATCCTGAGTTAAGGCATATTTGATGGGAGAAGAATGTGACTCCCTTCTTTGTTCTCAGAAATAACCCTGAAAAACTAGCCTGTATATAACATTCCATCTTCCAGTTTGATGACTTTGGATAGCCCATCCTTTGTGACTGGCATGTTGTCTTTCTTCCCCTCAGCCTTTTGTAATCTCCAGTTCCCTTCAAGATCAAGACACAGGCTCAGTGATCTCCTGGCCATCTCACCTCACCCAGTTCTCATTAACCACCCAACCCCCCATCCCCAGCCAAAATGTCTTCTAATATATTTTGTTTTTACTCATCTGTACATGTTTCTCTTCCATAGAATATATTCTGCATGAGAACAAGAAATTCTTCCTTTTGGTAATTGTATTTCCAGTTCCCAAACGCTTGTTCAAGTAAATTGGATTGAATTAGATTTTAGCAAGTCTGGTCCTGCTGTCACTCTGAGAGGATTCTTGTGGGGTATTTCCTCCAGTTGTAATGTATTCTGGAAAATGACATTTATATTCACTAAAGTTTGCCACAATTGGACTGGTCAAACTGTACTGTCCATACCCATCATCACCAAGTACTGACCCTTATTTGGCACATAAGATTCCCATCATCTGTGCAGCTACAGCTTCCCTGGAGGAAGAGGATAAAACAGTTGAGCTATGCCACTGAAATTCCTAAGCTCTCGAGTGTATGTTAAGTATTTAGACATGAATTACCCTCTCAAATATCCTTCAAGTCACTACAGAAGAAACTAGAAAATAACGGGAAACAAAAAGGTGATCTAAATATCCCCAGACTAGGAGAATAACAAACAAAGACAGAAAAGGTTATACTGGGGACACAAAGACATAATTGGATTCCTCTGCCAACCCTAGTAATTAAAATGGAGACACTCGGTACCTTAGTTGCTCTGCAATCCCATAATATGTTTGAGATTAACAACCCTTGAATCTGGGTTTTACTACTATATTATCTGGAAATACAGTATGCATCTCTTGCCAATTTCAGCATCCACAAACAGAGGGCTATGCCAGGCTGTCAGGATTTAGAAGCAGTCAGTGAAACACACAAAAAGGGTGCAATCATACTTCTTTTGCCTTTCATAAATATTTTGGTCAAAATCAAGGAGGGGTGGGGTGGGGAAGGAAGAGAAATCTTCACTGATTTAAAGCTGTACTATCTTATCCGAAAGAACTGATGGCTCATATGCCCAGTGGCACTACTTTGCTTAGCTTTTAAAGGTTTTGCCAGCATTTTTTTGATTGCATTCCAAGGCCTGGTAAAAATGAGAGCCATGTAAAATGCATTGTTAGCCTGAGCTGCCTAGAGAGAGCTCAGGTATCTGAGAGGGGACCCATGGGTTCATTAATGCATTCTTATATGTGTCCCTGGGCTATAGACCTCAGCCTCCTCAACACCAGACAGGGTGGCATTTAGGCATCATTTCACCAGTCATTAGTGGCTGTGCTCCTGGGATTCCCTGCGGGCAGTCAACAACCACAGTAGCCACAGATAGGGAGAAAGAGGATTGCCAGTCAGCCTGCTTACATGTGAATGGAATGGCTGATGGCTGGAAGGCTTTTCTTTTAAAGTAATTGAAAGGCATCTAAAGACTATCATTTCAATCTACTTCCTGTTTTGGAAGGGATGACAGTTCCTTCAACCTATAGTCAAAGTGTTTGACAAGCACAGGTTATGTGTGTTATTGAGGGAACAGGAAACATCATTAATATAGTCAATTTCTCCCACCTCCATGTCTTTGCATAGGCAGAACCTCATGCTTGTAATGTACTACTTCTTCACACTTGGATCTTGTGGAGACTGTACCTCCCTGGAGAGCATGACTCATGTGCCATTTTCTACATGAAGACTTTTCAGATCTCCAGGGTTATTATCGTACTCTCCCTTTGGAAAGGACTTTGTACTTTATATTTATTTAGATCTATACATGTTATAACCCTCAGTAGAATATAAGGTATTTTCACATGCACACAGCTACTTACCTAGATATATGCGTACATATAAAATATATATTTTCATAAATATAATACATATACATGTACACAAAGGTATAGACATCTCTCTCTCTCTGTTTCTTTCTCTCTCTCCTCCCTCCCTGTTTGCTTGTTTATACATACTTTTTTACATGATGCTGCTTGAATTAGAGTGTGAGCTTCCTGAGGGAAGAAACTGTTTAGTTTCTGTCTTTCACTATCCCAGAATCTTTCACATAGTAAGTGATTAATGCCTTTGTTTAATCAAATTGAAGAGTTTCCCTGCAAAGACAGCCTTTAAATGTGTTTCTAGATCAGTTCTACTATGTCTTCAGAAAGATACTACCTAGTTAAGAACATTAAACTTTATTTATATACCATGTAATGCTCTTTTTTAAAAAATAGATTTTAATTTTTATAAAGACTTGAACACATCTGTGGAACAAGAACACTTTGGACTCCAAATAAAGGAACAGAATTAGAATGAAATTTCAGTTTCAGTCCTGCCCCTTCATGAACAAGTTCTCCATCTAGCTTTCTTGAGATGCAAAAACATCACTCCTGCTATGGGGAGGAAAATTGAGAATTTGGAGAAAAAGGAAACATGAGAAAGATACATGGAAAACGTTCCTAAGTAGGGGTATGTGCAAGTCTAGTTCCTTCTAGTTACCCCTCCATCCCCTGTGCAACTATGATTAGCTCCAAAGCCTCAGCCAATTAATAAACATTTATTAAGTATTTACTATGGTCCTGGCTTTGTGCCAATACTTGATGAAAACAAAACTAAATATCCAAACATAAAATAACTGGTGTTCCCTTATAATCTATCATAATTCAGCTTTCCGGAAGGAATATGAAGCTAAGGTGGAACTCAGGACAAATTGTTCTTGGAATAAATTCCTGACAATATAGGTGTATGTTCTTATCATTGTAAGATAGGAGGAATTTCAGGAACACTGATTAAATGGCAATGCATAGTACCAGGCCCAGGAGATTTAAAAAATAAATTAAATAAAAAATTCCTGCCTCTAAAAAGCTTTTCTTCTACTGTATAAAAAAGACAGAAGAAAACTTGAAATTATTTTAAAATCACTTTAATTCACTATGTATGATCTCTAAAAATATTATTCATAAGTTCAATTAATCAGGCATTTACTGACCAGGTATAGTGTGTAAGTCATAATACCAGGAATTTTAAGGACAAAGGATGGTCCTTGTCCTCAACAACCCTCCAGTTTAGTAAGTATTCATTCTACTGGTTATCATTATACATCAAAGGATCTCATCATACATAAAAATAATGTGTTGAAGTAGGAGGCTGAAAGCTTATATTTGAATTTGGTCAGGACAGCACAAGAACAAATGTCCAGAAAGAAGAAAGAATTTCCACACTACCCTTTGGACATGTCTTTCATCCTGCAATTTGACTTATGTTTCAAAGTAGGATTAATTTAAGTATGTATTTCTTTAAACATATACTGTAGATATACATTGATTTTCTTCAAGGATGGAAAAAATGTGTAAAATATTCTTAAAGAAATTCACTGTCCTAGTCTCATTCCCTTGTTTATAAGAGAAAAGCATATGGGTGAGGTTTCAAGATTTATTCTTGCATTTAAGAAATCCTTAGGAGTTTTCAAAGATCTCAAGTAGGTCGCATATTTCTTAAAACTCTCAAAAGCATTTATTTTTGTTCAATTTAAAAATGAATACATGCTACACATCACTTTGAAAAAGGATAGGGAATGGCTAAAACCACATCAATCACAAAACTACAAGGTGTCACAGTTCTTAAAGGATAATCCTTGATGGAGACAATCTTTTGTACACAAAGTATTTAGTTTTCAAAAAAACAACCTACCAACTCTTACCAAATAGAAGTACATTTTCCTGTCAGGAGGACTCACTAACCTCCCTTAACTATTTCTGTCAGGCTGAAGAATACACTTAATGAAGAAAGCAGAACCCACTTCCCTATTGTACCTCCGTATTGATCCAACAGCTGTTGGTGCCTGAGAATTTGAATTCAAACACCAGAATTGGAATTGGGGCTGAGAATTACAGAGAAAGACCCAAGTTTGGGTCTCCATTGTGCTCAGCAGGGGTTACGCTCCACAGCAGATGTACCAGAGGGAAAAGAAAAACAGATGTAGGCGTGGAGAGAGGCAAGTCTTTGCACAGTGAACTTGTTCCACATTGCTGGGGCTGTCTGGTGTAATATCTGGTGTAAGCACAGCATTATGGTGGGGTGTTGCAGTTCAGGCAGTATTAGTGAGTGTCATTGTGTGCTGATTGCACGCACTCGAGTGTTCAGAAGGGGAATCAAGGATACCAAATGGAGAAAAACAATACACAGGAGTCTAATATCTTTAAGCGGGTAAATTATCTTTTCCTTGAGAAAGCAGAAAATGTTAATGGCTAAGTCTGCTAAGACATTTTATAATAGAGGTAAATAAAGAAACAAAAGATCATTGCAGGACTTTTGTGAGCAATTAAAGCCCATCGGTGGTCCTCTGATTTCTGCACTCCCCTTGTCAACAAAGTTCTATGCCTTTGATGGGGAAAAATATCTAAGAAATTTTAGCTGCTCTTAGACTGAGTGGTAAAGATTTCATCTGGCTTTTATCTTAACAAAGGAGGGAAACAAAGGGACCTCAGGCTGTAGGATTGGAGATAATTCTCTTGATTCTGTTATATATCATGTAAGATTTCTATAACATAGAATGCTCAAAGTGAAGTTAGTTCAATATTTTGGAATACAGTTATCTCTTTTTTAAAATCTAGTATATGAATTTCAATTGTTCTATGCATGCCAGATTTGGTCACCCATTTATTTTTATTTTTATTTTTTTTTGCCTAGGTGCAAAATGATTAGAGGCAGGCAGACTGCTTTAGTGGAAAGAACTCTGGATTTACAGTCAGAGGTTCACATACCGGCTGAAACAAACTCATGAATCCATTGTGTGAAGCCTTGGACAAATCATTCTATGCAGAGCAGATAGATCATTGGCTTACCTCACACACTTAGCCTGAGATGCTAGGCAAGTCACTTAAGCTCACTGAACCACTGAAATCTACCTTGGAGTTTGTTGTGAGATAATATATGTAAAACTTTTTGTAAATCCTAAAACATTATATGAATGTCAGATTTCTGAGATTCCATTTCCTCATTTGCAAAATTAAGCCATTGCTCTAAATGGTCTCTAAAATCTATGCCCTTGTGAATTAGTAAAAATATTTCATCATGTCTGATTGAAAGGTTTTCAGAAGTAAAGTCACTGAGCTATCTCTATGGGCTCAGTTCCCTTCTTGTAACAACTGCCATGGTCTTGTTATATATTCAGCTGCTTCAAAGGAGCCCCAGGCAGACAAGTTAGTTTGGTCTGTGTAAGTGGGCTAGTCCAGCCTCCTCCCAATGTGGAATACCTCAAAGGTACCCCAGAAAGAATAACTGGTCTAGCCTGGCTCTGTTCTTCCATGCAGTGGTCCCCTGTGATAAATCAGTTACAACATAGATGGAAAGAAGTCAGCCTCATTAGCGGATTAGGCTACTACCAGGGGGACTCAAGCTGGGGAGGTCCCACTCCCTGAGTAAAATTACAAACTCCAAATCCTCAGCACAGTCAGATCTGAAAAACCTTAGGGACCTTTGACAGTTGACAATGGAGTGCTTTTCATAGACTGACCTCCATTAAATCATACACACATAGTTTTCTCTGTTAAAAAGAGTTGACATTTAGGTGGCACTTTTAGGTGTACTAAATGCTTTACTTACATCAGCTGATCCCATTATCACTACATGGGGGTGATACAGTAAACACTATTATTAACCCCATATTACAGATGAGGTAACTAAGATTTATGGAATTTATGGGATTAATAGTGACATCACAGTGAAGTCAGGTTTCTTCTAAGTCTAGGTAATAATACTCTCTCATCTTAATCACAAAAGGGAATATCTAAACAGACAGAGGTATAGAAATACAGATGGTCCCTCTGAATCTGTACAACTAAACTCAGAAAGAGAGAGAGAGAGAGAGAGAGAGAGAGAGAGAGAGAGAGGGAGAGAAGGAGAGAGAGAGAGAGAGAGAGAGAGAGAGAGAGAGAGAGAGAGAGAGAGAGAGAGAGAGAGACTTATGTTCCCCCATTAAGCACAAGAGTACAAGAACTTTCTTCTTATATTCCCAGGCCCTAGCACAGAACCAGGCACAAATTAAGTGCTTATTAAATGCTAGTTGATTTTCTGACATAAATGCATATACGAAAGAAATGTTGTATAGAAACAGATCAGAAAAATCAGAATTCTACCACTACCTTTGACAAACTGGGTTTATGTGACCTTGAGCAAGTTACTTAACCTATCAGTGCCCCAGGAAATTTTCTTACACAATAAGTTATGAGAGCAATTAAAGGTATGCGTTTGTAGAGGAAGTTTTCTCACTAGAAGCTTCCAGTGCTAATGAAATTACAGGTCTGGACCAGTGTGTTATATCTCTATCTCTATCATCTCTATCTCTATACCTATATCCATATCTCTATCTACATCTATTTCTATCTCTATATATCTCTAAAATATACATGATCATGCATGTCTATTTACATATATTGTGCCCATATGTGCATATATATGCATAAATATATACATGCACATGTGTATACCCAAATATGTATCATTTAATATATGAATATGAATATGTCATATATGTGTGTGCATCATCTAATTTCTAAGTCCTTTACTCAGTTCTCTAAGATTATGTGTTGCAGAAAATGTGTCAACCTTCATTTTCATAATGATTTTCCTCACGTAGGACTTGCCTATTCCAATGAAATAACCACACAAGACTTTCTGTGAATACACATCAATAACAAGGTTCTGGTGCATGTGTATAACACCTCAGATGGCTCTTCCCCATTTGGAGAGCCTGCTCCTAGGAGAGTCATGATGCAGTAAAATGAAAAGTACTCTGGAGAGTCAACAGAGCATGTGTAGACATTCTATACATGGTTTCAGTTAGCTAACCCTATGGTGAAGAGTAGGCATTTTGATTGGATGAAAAGACATTAGAAAAACTTGAGTCAGTCTTGATCAAGATTATGGTTAGACTTCTCTACCCACAATGCCCTAAAGGTTGAAGTCTTGCTTTGGTCCTTTCTCCCAAACAAAATCATGTGACCCTGAGAAAAGGGTTTCCTAACTCTGCCTCCTATAGATTTCTGCTTGTGAAGTTGATATTTTGCACCCAAAGGTGAGATTTTTAAATTGTTCTCTATTGAATTTCATCTTAGCTTTAACTCAGTTTTTTCAAGGTTGTTTTGGATCCTTATTCTATTATATTGAATGATTATGAGCATGCCATTCCTCTACAAAAGTGGGCAAATCTCCAGTGATTCCTCACTGGCTACTAAAACCTAAACATCCAGCTCTAACATGCAAGGATCTTCACAATCCCTGAACTTCTTTTCCAGATACATCTAAAGCTGCTTCTCTTTGTATATTCTATTTTACAGAGAAGCTATACAGATCTCTTATTGTCCACTTATTGTCCTATCTCCCATGCTTATGTCTTTTTTCATATTATTTTCATGTCTACAATTGGCTCCACTGGTTTTTCCCCCTAATTCAGGTCCCTGTAGCACCAATGCAATATTCATAGTGCATATGGTGGCCATGAATATGCTGGACCAATTCTGAATCATGAAATACAACAGAGACAGAGCCAAAACATTTATTCATACCCCAGTAATCCATATCCCAACACTAGAAAGCCAAATCCATCATAGTAACAAAAAAAAAAAAAATCCATGCACAATAACAATGCAGAGGGTAACACCAGCCCCAAACCTTCTGCTTGTTAAGTTTCAGACAAACCAGCTCCCTTAAACAAAATCACAAACTCTCTCACTCATGCTAGTCAGCTGCTTGCTTTTCTCTCTCCCCCTTAGTTCTAACCATTCTGATCAAATTTTCTCTTAGCTCTGCTCTAGTTCTACCTCTTCCTGGTCCACCCCTTCCTGTTCCATGGGATTTAGACTCATGTGATTCAGACTTCCATGTGATTTAAGCAGGTCACATGGGGCTATTAATGAATGGGAAAGATCTTCCCATTTAAATTACCATTAAAGTCCCCTATTCATTAGTTGAAGTCTTTCCCCTCTAGATACAAATCAGAGGTTTTCTTCTCCATGACATCCTTCAGAATACAATCCTCCACTTCCTTGCATGTAAGAGTCATTTCTTTCTTCCCATATTTTTTTTTCCATAGAATTTTGCTTGGTTCTCTGATCTTTGTTTTTCTCACTCACTATTCAATTGAATTGAACAAGTCTTAGTAAGTGCCTACTATAGACAAGCTCTTTTATAGGTATGCTGAAGATACAATGACAAAAACCAAGATAGTTCATTCCAGGGGCTTAAAATCTAATTAGGAGAGAGAAATTTATAGCATGAATACACTTAAGTAACATGGAAGGGAATCTGGGGAGGTAGAGAGAACCATGAACTGGGCTGTGAACATGGTCTAGGAGGTCACACCAGAGTTGAACCTTGGATGAAGCTAGGTATTCCAAGAGGTGTAGGTGAGGGAAGAATGGCAGGTAGAGTAAATAGTATGTAGGCCAATTTGGCTTTACTAAAGTAGTGTACACAAGGGGATGTAATATGAAAATAACTACAGGAATACAGGTAGATCCCAGATTGTGAAAGGCTTTAAATTCCAAAAAAAGAGAAGATTTGTATTTTAGTATAGAGATAATAGAGAGATACAGAAATTTTTTGAGCAATGGAGTGACTGATCAGACCTTGGTGTTAGAAATATTAATATCAAGGAGGATTCTGGGAAGATGACTATGGGTACTTACAGGGTAGTTGAGTTCTTGGTCCTTCATTCCAGGCCAAAGGGGAGAACTAAAGATGTCAGCCACATCAATCTATACTTTCAGATCATATATACTAGACAGTACAAACATACACACACATATACATATATTCATGTATATACATACACATATATACATATATATTCATATATGTACACACATATACCTATACATATATATATATACATACATAGACACACACACACATATATACCTGCCAAAACAGACACAGGAAATATATATAAACACAAAACACCTTTTATACAAAGTTAGATCTAAATAGTTGAAGTAATATTTATTGTGCCTAGGTAGGTATAATAATTAAATAATAATAATTAAAAAAACGATAGTTTTACCTAACCAACTTATTTATGTAATACATCCCAATTAAATTACTAACAAATATTAATTGAGTCAAAAAAAAATAACAAGTTCATTTGGAAGAGTAGTGGGTCAGGAATTTCAAGGAAACTGGGAGGTTGGGGTGGGGAATTTTTCAAGAAACGAGATTCAGTAGTATCAGACTATTATTATTGCCTGAACTGGCAAATGCGTGTACATCTTGTCTGGAGGCTATTGGTGTGTATGCATTTGCTCAAAAAGTTTCCTGTCATGTTTCCAGCATTCCATTTTATCCCTAATTGTGGGAGAGGATGGAGAATAAAGGGTTTAGAATCAGGAAGGATGGAAAGGTTTGGTGGTCCTTAATATTCAGGAGCAGGGTAACTGGCAAAGTCAGGAAGTCCTTAGTACATTGTTGAGTTGGAAGGCAATGGAGATCCTCATGTTGGGATGGAACAACCCCAGCATATTACTAATTTTATGAGCTCCTATTCTCCCCTGCTTCTTATTTTGAACCTCTTTGCCAATATCTATGACTCTTGCCTCCGTTTCCAAAGATTCTGACATTGAAGCATTCTTTCTCTTTCTCATAGCCACGTCTCTACATGTGCCTTTGATTCCATCTTTTCTGTTCTGTTTCTCACCCTTCATTTTTATTTTTTCATTATATTTGAATTTATTTCAAATTTAAATACAAAATAAGAAAAAAAAATTGCCATGTACGCAGCAGACATAAGAGAGAATACAATATAAAGCAATATATTTCATTTCAAGAAAGCCTATACAATAAATAATACACATTCTTTTCAAAGCTATTCATCTTTGCTTCCTTGTATGTTCCCTTTGTCCTCTGCTGTGCACTTTTTACTTTATTTTTTCTCTTTTTATCCTCCAACAAGAAGGTCACAATTATATATTCATGTATTTTATATGTGTGTATATGTATGTGTGTGTATGTATACACATGTATACATGTATACATACATATACATAGAAAACCATAAACAAATACCACAGATAAACACTCAAATGCATATGTGTAAGATCATATTATATTTATTCCCACTTATCATCTGTTCTCTGTAGGTAGATAGCGTCTTCCTTTACAAGTCCAAGTCTTTCCATATTTTCCCATGACTTCATCGTTTCCTATACTTTGGCAGTCTTCTGACCCAATCATATTCTTTCTGGGAAATTGTCTATAAGAGGTTTTCCCCCAATGTTTCTGCATTCCCTCTATCCTTGACTATATAGGTTTTATCTATACAGGGAAATTTTAATTATTCCATTTCATACTTTAACACTTGAATTGGACTTTCACAGATTACTAGACTTGACTCATGTGGAGAGGAGGTGGAAAAGTAAATCCAAGAAGTGTGATAGCATGAGTGTACTGATAGAGGTAGAGGATTGTCAAGAAAGTAGAAGCCTGCTAAGGTTCAGGGAGAGTGTGTGTGTATATGTATATATTAGAAGAATTTGCAACCATGAATGGGGAGATAGAAACTGAGTAATGGAGAAATGGTGCTAAGACCAGGTATGTTGTTGAAAGAGGGTATTGTAAGCAAGTTGACCAGGGAAAAGTGGTCCTAGTGCCAATGAATGCCACTTAAAAAAGCATGACAAGCAAATGGAAGAAAATAGACATATAAACATTGAGCCCAAAATGTTGGGTAGGGCAACATATGAACTGGATCAAAGTGGACCTATGGCCTAAAAAGTATTTTGGAGGAAAAGTGGTCTAGGTCACTTAAATTGCCCAGTAATCTATATATGCATCTTGACAGCTCTGGATTGATCCTAAGCTAATACATCTATTTACATCATTTATCTGATCTCTATAAAATCTTACTGTTTTTGCCCTGGTTACAATTTTCCCTCTCAGTATTTCAGTTATCTTCTCCAAGTTGAAAGGCCTCCAATAACCCAGGGACTAGTGTGAGGAGTCATAAAACTGTTCTGCATGTAATGAACCACGTCAGTACACATCACTCAAGTTTTGGCAGAAGTTTCACATTTCATAGGGATTGTGAAAGCTTTGACTCAAGAGTAGTGTTGTGTGAAAGCTTTTCATTGAAATTCCAAATGCCATCCCATTTCACTAGTTGTAGTTCAGTACTGGAGGGGCAATTAAGGGTGGCTCAAAACTCCAAGAGACAGAAATTTGTTCTAGCATTAAAAGTACATAACAAGTTGAATAGAATAAAAAAAAATGCTTAGTTGTTTTTAAACACTGGTGAAAATGACTCCCCTTTCCCACCAAACTGAAAATCTGAACAAATTCTAAGGAAATTATTGTAATAATCACACAAAACTTGAAGATTTTCTGAGTGAATCAGTCTCCATCTTGAGAAATGCTGACCAAATTTTGCTCTTTCTATGGTTGTGGTTGTAACTGCTACTTTTATTTTACTCTGCCTTTAAAAATTTTCTCCCTGCAGGAAAACATTCAGTATTAATATTGACAATTACTAATACTTCTATAAAAATTAAGATTTTAACATGTAGAATTAAATGCTTAGAACCAAAAAATAACCTTCTAAATGGAATTTTAACTCATGGAAACCTTTGCCATGTCACTTTTTGTTGTATTATGTCATTTTTACCTTAGAATTAAACTAAAGAACACATAATTCATTTTATATTATATTGATTATATTATTATGATCCTATTCTATTACATTGTATTATATCATATCATTGTACTAATTATATTATATGGTATTAATTACATATATCATATATTATCTTATGTTAGTCATGGAAAAAGGGAGCAAGATGTAAGGGAGAGAAATTTCCTCCTTCCTTGATTCTGAAGTAGTTCTGAGAACAGGTGAAGAGAAGAAGATCATTGGATTTGGAATTGGACAGGCAATCTGAAATTAATTACAGTACTACTATTTGTTAACTGTGTAACTGTGGGCAGGGTTAGGCCACAAATGAGGCTCATCCAGTGGTTCAGGTTCTGGGTTACAATGCAATGAGATACTCATAGACCATGAATTATAATAAAATTATTATGAATAACAGAAAAAAGATCTAATTCAAAAAGTTAAAAAAGAAGGAAATTCAGATTTAAACATTTCCTTCTTTGCACTTTGCATACAACAAAGCTCAGCTAGATCAGAAAGGAACTTCTTCCTATAAGGTAATCGGAATTTTGCTAAAATGTCCCAATTCATTTCCCAGATAGCTTTTCTCCCCTCCAAGAATAAGGAAACAAAATGGCTTGCCTGCTCTCTTAAAAGATCAGAGCAGTCTACCTAAAATAATAAAAGAGCTACTTTCCTATCATTAGTAACTTAACCTGGTTGGACCACAGTTTCTTCACTAGTAAAATGAGAAAAAAAATAGACTTGATTATCTCTAAGGATCTTTTAAGTTCTAAATCCTAGGAAAGTCTGTAGGTCAGAGTATATCATATTCATGATCCCCTCCCTCTGGTATATTTATTTCAAATCATCCAAGAAGTAATAGAATAGTGAGGCTTTTAAAAATATGGCATTCCTTATAAGCATAATACATAAATTTCCAGTCATTGTACTGAGGGCACCAAAAAAAAAAAAATGAAAAACATGGTCCCTGGCCTCAATGAGTTCATATTCTATTGGGAGGGACATTAAAAAAAAATTGCTTACAAGCTGTACATATATAATGCAAATGGAAGATAATGTCAGAAGAAAGGCATTCACAAGGGAGTGCTATGGGAAGGTCAGGAAAAGGGCCTCCCCACAGGAGATGGGGTTCCACCTGGAACCAAGGAGGTAGGGATGAGGAGACAGGGAATTACAAATATGAAGGACAGCTACTGGAAAGGTATAGTAGAGTGTCAAGAAGGTTAGTGTGGCGGGACTTCACAGTATGTGAGAGGTGAGGAGGGGAAGGGTGAGTACATGCAAAGAAAACTGGAAACATTGTGAGGGGCTTAGACCTTCAAAATGGTGATAGGAATTTCCTGGAGTTTATTGAATGGGAAGATGACAAGATCTGCCCTGGCCTATAGAAAAATCACTATGGTAAAAGAGGGGGAAATAGATTGGAGTTTGAAAGAAGCATGAGTCAGGGAGACCAAGCAGGTTATTGCAATAGCACAGGAACAAGGTAGGGAAGGCCTGTCCATACTGTCAGTTATGTTAGTGGACAAGGGAACATATGTGAGAGTTTTTCTCAAGACAGAAATGATAAAACTTGAAAACAGACTAGATATGGGAGGCAGTACTGAGGAGTTCAGGATAACTAAAGTTGTTAGCTCAGGTAACAAGAAGAGCTTTTATAGAACAGAGAAGTTTGAATGAATGGAGGATTTAAGAGAAAAAAAGTTCTGTTTTGGACTTGAGTTTGAGATGACTTCAGGACATCTAGATTAAGATATTAGGTAATTGTTGATATGAAACTGGAGCTCAAGGATGAAGTTAGGGTTGCATAAATAAACTTGAGAATTGCCTAGAAATAATAGTGGAATTATTATAATCATGGAATTCATGGTGAAATCACTAAATGAGATAATTTAACATTATGGTGTGGAAGAGAAGACAGTGTAGAAGTGAAGCATTGTAGAGGACAGACACTTGGGGAATACCTAAAGTTAATTGCTGTGAACTAAATGAAGATCCAGGGAAAAAAAGACTGAAAAGGATTGTTTAGGCAGCCAGGAGAAGAACCAGGAGGGAGAAGAATCACAAAAACCTAGAAAGAAAAAGATATAGAGAAGAAGAGGGAGATCATTAGTGTCAAAGTCTGTAGAGAAGTCAAGAGAGATGAAGACTAAGAAAAGGCCATTAGATTTGGCGTTGAAGAGATCACTAGTAGCTGGAAAGAGAGTTTCAGTTGAATGATGAGGTTGGAAGTCAGATTGCAGAGGGTTTATTATCAAATGAATGGAGTGGAAAGGGAAGAACCAGTTGTAGATAGCTTTCTCAAGGAGTTTAGTATAAAGTGAGAGGAGAAATATGACACAATATTAGTTAGGAAAGATGGCTGGACAACAGTAATAATGATGATGACAAAAATAGGAATGCATGAGAAACTAATGAATTAAAGATCAGGAAAAAGCCACCTATTCTTTTAGTGGTAGTGTATAGTCAAATTTGCAGCTAAGTGATATAGTCGATATAGTACTGGGCTTAGAGTCAGGAAAATCTGACTTTGAATCTTTCCTCAGACACTTATCAGCTGCGTGTTCCTGGGAAATTTATTTCATGTCTTTTAGCTTCAGTTTCCTCTTCTATAAAAGGGGTATAATACTTTCACCTGCCTGATAAGGCTATTGTGAGGATCAAGTGAGGTGATATAGAGTACTTCATAATGTTAGATTTGATAATTATTATTTGGGGTTTGCCAAAGGGGTCTTCTGATTAAAAACCCATCTATCTCCCAAGCTACTATCTTGCTTGACATTTCAAGAGTTACGAGCTTCTCTTTCTTTTTTTTTTTTAAGGGGTTAACAATCACTTTAATCAAGCATATGTATCATTCCTTTAACCAAGTACATGTGTCATTCACCTTATTCAGGGGAGTCAGCTTCCTGAACTTCAAAGAAAATACAGAGAAATCAAAAGATCAGCAGGCATGGCTTCCTGTGCCTGAATTCAACAGACAGTTGGACCTCCAACTGTCTGACCACAGTTACCAGAGAGGGAAGCACTGACATCTGGGTTTTCAATGCTGGGGGTTGCCTTAATGTGGCTTCCCAGAGTCCTCATGTGGCACTCAAACAAAAACTAAGCCCCAAAGTAAAACCTCACCCTCAGAGTACTTATACATTGTTTTAAATTTAAATTTATTTATTTAAGTTTTCAACATTCATTTCCACAAAATTTTGGGTTCCAAATTTTCTCTCCATTTCTCCCCAGGCCCCATCCCAAAACACCAAGCATTCTAATTGCCCCTATCATCAATCTGCCCTCCCTTCCCTTATTCCCATCTTTTCTTTTGTCCTGCAGGGCAAGATAACTTTCTATACCCCATTACTTCTCAATTATTTCTCATTTCCTAGTTGTATGCAAGAACAATACTCAACAGTTGTTCCTAAAACTTTGAGTTCCAACTTCTCTTCCTCCCTCCCTCCCCATCTATCCCCTTTGGAAAAGCAAACAATTCAATATAGGACATATATGTGTAGTTTTGCAAATGACTTCCATAATAGTCATGTTGTGTAAGACTAACTATATTTCCCTCCATCCTATCCTGCCCCCCCCATTTCTTCTGCTCTCTCTTTGACCTATCCCTCCCCAAGAGTGTTGACTTCTAATTTCTCCCTCCTCCCATCGCTCTCCCTTCCGTCATTCCCCCACCCACCCTGCTTATGTCCTTCTCCCCCACTTTCCTGTATTGTAAGATAGGTTTTCATACCAAAATGAGTGTGCATTTTATTCCTTCCTTGAGTTGAATGTGATGAGAGTAGGCTTCATGTATTTTTGCTCACCTCCCTGCTTTTTCCCTCCACTAAAAAGACTTTTATTTGCCTCTTTTATGAGAGATAATTTGCCCCATTCCATTTTCCCCTTCTTCTCCCACTATATTTCTCTCTCACACCTTAATTTCATTTCTTTAAGATATGATCCCATCCCATTCACCCTGTGCTCTGTGTGTGTGTGTGTGTGTGTGTGTGTGTAATCCCACCAACTACCCAGATACTGAAAAAAGTTTCAAGTGTTACAAATATTGTCTTTCCATGTAAGAATGTAAACAATTCAGCTTTAGTAAGTCCCTTATGACTACTCCTTGCTATTTACCTTTTCATGCTTCTCTTGATTCTTGTGTTTGAAAGTCAAATTTGCTATTCCGCTCTGGTCTTTTCATCAAGCATACTTGAAAGTCCTCTATTTTATTGAAAGACCATTTTTTCCCCTGAATATTTACTCAGTTTTGCTGGGTAGGTGATTCTTGGTTTTAGATCTACTTCTTTTGACTTCTGGAATATCATATTCCATGCCCTTCCATCCCTTAATGTAGAAGCTGCTAGATCTTGTGTTATCCTGATTGTATTTCCACAATACTCTAATTGTGTCTTTCTGGCTGCTTACAATATTTTCTGCTTGACCTGGGAACTCTGGAATTTGGTCACAATGTTCCTAGGAGTTTCTTTTTTTGAATCTCTTTCAGGAAGTGATTGGTGGAGTCTTTCAATATTAATTTTGCTCCCTGGTTCTACCATATCAGGGCAGTTTTCCTTGAAAATTTCATGAAAGATGGTGTCTAGGCTCTTTTCTTGATCATGGTTTTCAGGTAGTCCCATAATTTTTAAATTGTTTCTCCTGGATCTATTTTCCAGATCAGTTGTTTTTCCAATGAGATATTTCACACTATCTTCCATTTTTTCATTCTTTTGGTTTTGTTTGGTGATTTCTTGGTTTCTCATAAAGTCATTAGCCTCCATCTGTTCCATTCTAATTTTTAAAGAATTATTTTCTTCAGTGAGCTTTTCAACCTCATTTTCCATTTGGCTAATTCTGCTTTTTAAAGCATTCTTTTCCTCATTCACTTTTCGAACCTCTTTTGCCAATTGAGTTACCCTATTTTCAAAGGTGTTATTTTCTTCAGCATTTTTTTGGGTCTTCTTTAGCAAGTTGTTTACCCCATGAATTTTTTGCATCTCTCTCATTTCTCTTCCCAATTTTTCCTCCATCTCTCTTACTTGATTTTCAAAATCCTTTTTGAGCTCTTCCATGGCCTGAGACCATTGAATATTTATTTTGGATGTTTGGGATGCAGAAGCCTTGACTTTTATGTCTTTCTCTGATGGTAAACATTGTTCTTCCTCATCTGAAAGGATGGGAGAAGGTATCTGTTCACCAAGAAAGTAAACTTCTATAGTCTTATTTTTTTCCCCTTTTTGGGGCATTTTCCCAACCAGTTTCTTGACTTTTGGGTCCTTTGTCAAGAGTAGGGTATACTCTGGGAATCTGTAAGATCTCAGTTCCTCTTAGGTGGCACAATCAAGCATGTACACTGGTGTGGGAGCAGAGAGAGATTTTTGTGCTCAAAATCTTAGCAGAGTTTCCTCTCCACAACCACCTGGCCTCCAGTTCCACCAAGCCAGCACCAGGGGGCTGAGATTCAGTTAGGCTGTGGGGGCAGGGCTGCCATTCACTGTGAGATAAAGATCAGCTCTCTCAGGGCCTCTACACAAGGCTGAGGTTAAGAATGGGCTGCTCAGTGCCCCCAGGGGTTTTACTATCCAACAATGGATGCAGGCTGCTAGGGGAAGTGCTGCCTGCCCAATGTGGCCTCTGTGGCTGCTGCCTAAGGCCAGAGCTATGGGAAGGCCCTTCTCCTTTCCTGGACAGTTGAAAAAATCCTGTCACTGACCTTTGGCGCCTGTGGACTGAGGGATCTGTGAACCCACTGATTCTGAGACTGGGGATTCTGTGACTGGAGATTCTGTCCCTAAGGTGTCTTCCTCCCAGATCCAGGCTGTGCTGCGTGGTCAAGTTTGGGCTGGGTTCTGCTCCATGCTCATTGCAACCAGAGTTTTCTGTGGGCCTTTTAGGTCACCCTGGGCTGGAAATCTCCTCCACTCTGTTGTTCTCCACTTCTACTGCTCCAGAATTTGTTGAGAGTCCCTCTCTATAAGTATTTTATGGGCTGTGTGGGGAGACCCTGCATATGTGTGTCTTTCTACTTCACTATATTGGCTCTGCTCCCACAAGTTTTTCTTAAGTTTTCTTGAGGGGATGAGCACTTTAATTTAGTTGAGACATATTCCAAAAGGAAGGATAATAAATTACCAGGTTTAGAATCTACTAATCTTTGACTCTGATTAAATTTTATGAATTCTTTTGTTAATCCTGTTATCAGCAACCTAAACTACAATAGAAATTTACCACCTAATAGAGGTTAGTTATGTTTTATTTTGTTGTTGCAGAAGAAAAAGAGAAAGACAACTTCTGGAACTTAGTTAAAACATGTTGCTTTAAGGGAAAAGAACCTCAATTTTCCTCATCTATAAAGTGGGGTTGCCTGACCTACGTAATTTAGAAAATTGAGACTCAGAAGAAAAAATCACAGAAAATCACAAAACATCAGTGAGTTGGATAGTTTTTACTGCTATTGCTGTCCACCTCCCATTCTTTACCCTACTATGGGGTGGCAAATAAGCATGGCAGGCCACAAGTTGTCTTCCCACTTTAGTCTCTAATTTCAGCAAGTCTCTTGACTTGTACAATCATGACAATAACTAATGAAAAGACTCTTGGAGTAAGAGAATTAAAAAAAAATAAAAATCAAATATGAATTTCACTCAGCAATTTTCCCCTCAACCCTCTCCCCTCCACCCCCCGCTTGACAAATTTGAATCATCCTGCAGATGTATTTTTTGGCAATAATGCCAGTTTTCCCCCCAGACAAAAAACGCTATGTGCACTGCTTTCCAGATGTACAACTCCCTCTGGTTAATTCTTACAAAAAAGTTTTTTTTCATTGAAGAAAGGAAGAAAAAATAACAATTTGAACAAGTTTTTAGCTCCTTTTATCGTTCCGTTTGATAAAGAGCAGTTTATCTACCCGGAACGTGCATCCAGTACTCACATTACCTTGTGGCAACGTGGTTTTATTTTTACTGCATTTGCTAAAATTAGTATAAACGGTAAGATAATCCTTGCTAGCAAAGTGGATTATAAAGATAAAAGAAAGAAGCATTAAGTTCTTTCCCCAACCAGCTCCAAATGTGCCACCGTGCCTCTAACATCGTATAAACATGAGGGCAATAGCACCAGCTGCTCATTACTCTCACAGGGCATGGTATTTCCTCTGTTTTGGCATCCGACAGCACCCCACCCCCTCGAAAGGCAAGAAGCCATCACAAGCCAGAGGTAGACAGACAGCCTTGTGAACAGTTCCCTAGTGCAAACTATGGGATTCAGTAGCTCTCCCTCGACAGACAATCGCTATAAAAATGAAAACAAATATAAAAACTGCACTCAGCCAAGCACTAAAAACCTTTTGGAATACTTTGCATCATACATCTCTCAGGTTTTATGAAAGCCTGATTTCTGTTCTTCCTAGGTTAAATGGAAGGCCAGGGGCTAGCAGCATTGGCCTCTCCAATATGCTAATTAGTTTTTCTAAGGACACTTAGTATGAACAACTTCTTCTGGATTATTGTACATTTCTTGAACTCTAAACAATGTGCTGATTCATGTTCCATTTGTGCCAAGCATTTCTGGTATTTGAAGTGTTTTGCAAAGTGAGGCACACACTTCAAATATCTTAAGTATATGGCCTGCACAGCAGGTTTAGTTTCAGAATGCTATTTTAATACTTTAGTGGAGATAGTTAGCCAATAGGGACACAGAACCTTTCTGCTACCCTAGAGTTTCCTTCACTTTTCTGAAATATGAAGAACTTAGATTAGAGATTCATTCCACCTCAAATTGCTGTGTTCCAACCACTCTGGGTTAGACCAGGTACTATTAATCAATTCACATGCACTCATTAGCCTATCAAGGGACAGGTACTGGGCTAGGATCTGGGGCAACAAAGACAAAGGTGAAAACAGCCCCTGCCACTGAGGGAATTAGTCTAACCCAGAAAAAGGACACATACCTGGATAGATAAATACAAAATAGAGCCAAGATGATTTGAATGGGAAGGCTTTAGCAACTGGAAGTAAGAAAATCTTCATTTAGAAAGTAATACTCAAGCTGAGCCTTGAAAAGACATAGGGATTCTGAGAGACAATTATACCAGGACTGGGGTAGAGTAAATGGCAAAGACAGGAAGGAGGCAGGAGATGGCATGTTTTATAGGAGATCTAGTACAAAGGACAGTTTGACGAAATATGGAGAGGGGTAGTATACAATGAGGGTTGTAAGGTAGGTCACAGTCAGGTTCTGAAGAACTTTAAATGACAGGCTGATAAGTTTAATACTTGAGGTAGGAGAGAATCATGAGAATTTATTGAGTAGAGGTGTGACATGATCATATTTGCTCTTTGGGAGCTACGTTTGACAGCTCTGTGAAGGACAAATTGCAGTGGGGAGAGCCACAAGATTTGAGGTGAGGAGGTCAGGATCAGAATAGCTATGGAAGTGGACAAACCCTTGAAGATGTGTTACAACAAGCACAATCTTATTTTTCAGACCTGGTATGTCCATGGAGATAAAGAGTGGAAACTTTAGAAAAAACTTGGGCTTTAATTGAGGTTCATGGATGGTACCTAATTTCCAGTGTTTTTAGCAGGCAATCAGCCCAGCTTGAATTATCTTTTCAGTAATTAAGCCTCTTCTCAAGTTTGATACTTTTTCTCCTTATCTTAATAAGGATCCAAACAATAGAGGCTATACAGTAGATCCTTAGCAGAATAAGTCAATCTAGGAACAGAGGGTTTAGAGATGGAAGAAATTAAACACTGGAAATTATAAGATCATAGATCTGGAGCTAGAAAGGACTTTAGAGGTCATCTAATCCAGCCTCTTCATTGTATAGGTGAGAACAATGAGGCCAAGAGATGCTCAATGCCTTGACTAAGGTACTACTGGTTGTGTGTGGTCAGAATCTGATCAAAATGTAAGGTATGACCCAGACATATGACTTTAAGATTTTCATATTTTAAGATTCATCTCAAGGGAGCACATACTTGTAGCATGACAGAAGCTCCTTTCTTAGTTACTTAAGAAATACTATTCAGAAAACTGAATAAAAAATAAAAAAATAAAAAAAATTTACTCTCTACATTCTAATCAAACTCTCAAGTCAACAAATCAAATCAATAAACATATTTTAATAATATAGTATATGTCAAGCTAAGTGGTGAAGTATATAGAATGCTGGGGCTGGATTGAGGAAGACTCCTCTTCCAGAGTTCAAATCTAGCCCCAGACACTTCCTAGTTGTGTGACCCTGGGGAAATCATTTAACTCTGCTTCAGTTTCCTCATTCCTGTAAAATGAGTTAGAGAAGGCAATGGGAAACCACTATGGTACCTTTGCCAAGAAAACCCCAAATGGGTCATGCAGAGGTGGACATGATGGAAAAACCGAACAACCACAAATGTGCCAAGCACTGTGCTAAACAATTGAAGATACAAAGAGAGATAAAAATAGTTCCTTTCTCAAAGTTCACAGTGTAGTATGGGAGACAACGTTCTAATAACTATGTACAGACAAGATATATAAACAGGAACCATACAGGCTAGATTGTAGATAAACTGTTAGGGAAGAAACTAGCATTAAGGGGCATTGGAGAAAGCTTCTTGCAGATTGGGGGATTTTAGATGATACTTGAAGGAAGCCAGAAGGAAGAGATACAGAGAGAACAATTTCCAGAGTTAGGGGATGGTCAGTGAGAGTGTGTAGTTAAAAGATGGAATTCATCATGGTCTTGAAGACCAGTCACTGGCTTATGTCATATGTGGAGGGGAGGAAGATACAAGAAAACTGGAAAGGTAAGAAGGGTCAGTTTTAAAAGGGCTGTAAAAAACAAATAGAGGATTTTGTATTTGATTCTGGAGGTCACGGGTAGCTACTAGAGTTTGTTGAATAGGGGAGTGAATGAGTCAAACTTACACTTGCACAATCAATTTGACAGTCACTTTGAGAATGGATTGGATCAGGGAGAGACCTGAGGCAAGGTAGCCAACCTGAAGGCTACAGAAATAGTCCAAGAGTGAAATGATAGGACCCTAACCCTTAAGGTGATAAGGGGGGTTTCAAGGACAGAGGCAGTGGGAAATTGTTGGGTAAAAAGGTTTCTCCTAAAATCCTCCTTACTCTAATACAATGTTCTTGAAATAAGGACAAGGACATGCACTGTGAGTAATCCAATATAGGAAACTTTCAGATGAGGAAACTCCCTCTACTAATACAGATTAATACCTTCTTTTCCATTTATAATTTTAGAAGGTTGCACAGAATACTGAGAAGTCACATGACTTACTTAGAATCACTTCTGGGCTCCTGAGATGTCTTTTGCAACTATTTATCTAGGTGAAACTAAGAGAAGAGTTTGCTGCAAATTCACCTTGTTATTAATATTTAAATAACAGAATAGTGGTTTTGTAAGTGAAAGTTGGAACATGATCCCAAAGGCTGTTAGCCTAATTAATCAGAGAGTAGGGAGACAATCTCATCCTGTTTTCCCCCAGAGTATCAACTGTGAGATTTTTCTCCAACACAATCACACCTACCCTTCATCCATTATCCCCAACCCTACTTTTCTCCATCCTCTTCTAGACTATACAATTTCCAATCCTCCCCTCTTATGATCTAAACCTTAGCTTGCCAGGGAAATCATAATATTAATTATGACCTGAATATCCACAGAAGAAGCTGTGTATCTGTGACTGTGAAAATCCCCCTCCCCTAACCCTAGACCCCATATTATTCCATAGCTTTAATAGAGACCCCTTAGAAGGAAAGTTCTGCACTCTAGGGCTGTGATTAGTGGTTAATAATAATTTTAATATGACCAAAATTTTTTTCTAAATTCAAAAATAAAATTCAAATTATATATTCATTATATTCATTTTGTCTATATATCATTTAAAAATTTCTATTTGTATATGTTTTACAATGCATATAACATATCAGTAAAATTTTACAATATAATTTATACACATATTTCCCAGATTTTTTTTTTCTTTTAGGAATGTAAGTTAAAAAAAAGATTAGAGATGATTGATGTAGAAATACCACTCTTGGATAAAGCTTCTGAAGAAGCAGGTGATAAATATAGAAGATTAGTATCTAATGAAATATTCTAATTTCTTAAAACCATAGGAGCCATATGAGTAGAAGAGAGATTCTTGGTCACCTTGCCCTCAGATATGAACCCTTTCCACAACAGCCCTGCCACGTGGTAATTCAGTGTCTGGACAAAGTCAGCAATGGTGAGCTCCATCACCACCTCAGGAGGCAACTTATTCTGCTTTTAGATAGTGCAAATTGTTAGGAAGTCCATTATATTGAATGAACCAATCACCTGTCTCTACCTGCAGTTAAAATCTATGCTAAATCATCTCCCATATTAGAAAGATGTATGCTGAAGAGGGAAGAGGAGGCACAATGAATCCCTATTTTGTTTAATTTCAGCTCTGAGCAGGCTCAGGAAATCATCAAGGCAGCAGCATATTTCTAAGCTGCTCATTATCAAGTTGGAAGCAGACTAGGAGAGACAGAGAGTAGGACCTGTGGTTCGTAATTTAAGATCTAATTTCTCTACCACATGCAAACTATCCATGGCTTGGAAATGGGTAACTTGCTATGTGCAGGAGAAAAATCCAAATTTACAACGTGTTCTGAAATAACCCTTGGAACTTGGTTTTATGTTTCACAACAGTCCTTTATGAGAAAGTTCCTCAATATTTCCCACAATCCTGAAAATTACTGCTGACAATCAATATTATGTTTATGGAAAGGTGGGGATCTATCACACCCCCAATCAAACACAGAAAGGCCAGTCTTCTTGCTGAATCCGACAATCAATCAAAGGTGTATCCTAGTAAGAATAAGTGCTTAATCAGTTTCAGAAAAGTGAAATATTTGGACCATTGGATTAATCAGGAAATATTTTATAGTTGGAAAAAAGAATCGTACATACCTCTAGATCAATGTATACATGCAGCCAACCAGTTCAGACGATGGCATTCTTGCATTGTAGCAATTCTTTGGGAGTTTCTGGGTTTGGAGTGGCTAGAGAAGTCAGGCTCATATACCTATGCAAGGACGGTGGGAGAATGAGCTTAGATGGAATATTGTATTTATCTCTCCGTTGACCAGGTGATGATCTTGAGGATTTCTGATGTTTGAAAGGACTCGAGTTCCCATCAGCAGTTTCACCATCTGACATCAGTGTGTGCACCAGGCCCTTAGAGACCCACTAATAGATAACCAAAAATGCAATGCACTTTAGGACTTTATGAGATCCCCATAAGGTCTCTTCAGCCCTAAATCTATGATTCTACATGCTAATTATGATCCTCAGAGTAGAGACCTATAATGAGGGAAGTTTCAGGAGGACTCAGTACTAAATAACAAGTATATTCTACCAGGGATGTTTGTGCAGCTGAGAGTGTAGCAACTATGTTTGATATACCTTTCTGAAAGCTAATTAACTCCCCTTGGCTAATTAATAGTCAACGAAGAGCACACTAGATGGGGGCTTACCAGGAGTATTAGAAAAATCACAATCTCTCAGGATTACTCCTTAATACCCTGAGAGTAATTGGCCACTGTCTGGGAATCCAACCCGCTAGTTAGGGTGAATTAAAAGAATGAAGAAGAGGGCTTGCTTTTCGTACAGAATAGGAGCTCAGTCTGTGAGTTCATCATTACAAGGAAATCTCAGACGAAGAACTCCTTCTACTCATTCAAATTGGCACCTTTACTGTTACTTACAGTCTAAGAAAGTTTTCTAAGATCATAACTAGTTCATATGAGAGTCAAAAGTTGAACCCGGATTTCCCTCTCTCAGAGGCCAGTCTTGAATAGGCATTTTATATATTTTTGTTGGGTCCTTTAAGCTAAATTTACATTTTTCATGAAATTAAGATTATTATTATTGTCTATAGCAAAGAAGCCCAGAATCAAAGGCAGCTCAGATTTAATTTTGGTGTGATTCCTACCTAAATTGGAATTGTCTTTAAAATAGTTCCAAGAAGTGATCTTCTAGACTAGTGCTTCTTAAACTGTGGGTCAAAAACAAAAATGGCAACAGTAAAAGGTTTCTGCATGTCCAGCGACAAAATATTAATTAAGAATAAAAAGTGTAATGAATCCAAGATGTTCCTAGCAGCACTGGTCCATGTTACACAATTTGCATGGTATATGCCCTCAGGTCATGCCAATGAAATGTGAAAAGCGATTCTGAGTGGAAAAAAAGTTTAAGAAACCCTGTTCTAGATGTGTGTCCAAAGAGTGTAAGTTTGTCAGAATAGTTCTATGAATATCTACACATCAAGCCTTTGCTTCAAGGCCTAAAGGAGAATAGGGAGCATCCCTCTTTCTCCTTGGACAGTTCACTCCTTTGATAGATGGCTTTGTCAGTAAGTTTTCGCTCATATTAAGCTTCAATTTGCCTTTTAATAAAAAATAACTTCCATCGATTGCTTGTAGTTCTGCCTTTTGGTACTAAACAGAATATATTTAATCTCGCATTCATATGACAGACTGTCAACTATTGAAGGCATTGATTTGCGGTTCCCCCTCCCTCTTCCTTAGTCTTCTCATCTCAAACTTGAACATATCCATTTTTTCAAGCAATCACCATATGGCATGACAGTGATAGCCTTTACCATCCTGCTTGTCCACATCATTCTGAACTGAACATGCTACTGAAAACAGCTTTATTGCTCCTGAATATTAGGTCACTTTTAGTGCAAGCTAAGATCACATGAACGTTTTTTGGATGTTTCCGTAACTCAAAGTTGCAGCCCTCTACCACCTCCCCCCAAATACACAAATCTTTTTTTAATATCTCTTGTTATATAACCTTGTTGTCATCTCTGTCCTGTATTTCTGAAGCTGCCTTTTGAACTCAAGTGTAGAAGATTAACATTGTTCCTTATTAGAAGATTAACATTGTTCCTTATTACTCATAATGTTCTCAGATCCACCCCATTGCTTTATCTTGTTGAAATATTTTTGGATCCTGACTCAGTTGTCCATTTTGATAATTTATTTTCTTAGCTTCCTATCATCTGAAATTTTGATAAACATACATCTATGCTTTTATCATGTCATTTATAAAACTACTAAAATGAAGAACAAATTCAGATTACTGAAATATTTTACTATGTATATATATATGTATGTGTGTGTACATATATTGCTATCAATGTATATACATATAAGTGCATATTTGTGTGTGTGTGAGTGTGTCTTTGCAAAGCAGATATGTGGCACAGTGGATCCAGTGCCTGACCTGGAATCAGAAGGACCCATCTTTCTGAGTTCAAATCTGGCCTAATGTGCTTACGAACTGTGAACCTAAGTAAATCACTTAACCTTATTTACCTCAATTCCCTCATCTGTAAAATGAGCTGTAGAAGGAAATGGTAAACTACTACAATAACTTTGCCAAGAAAACTCCAAATGGAGGTCACAAAGAGTCAAATATAACTAGAAAACAACTCAAAAAAAGTGTGTGTATATGTATACACATGTATACATAGATATGCAAAGAAATACAGTAAAGGGTGGGGTGAGGATGGATTGGGGAGACTGTGAGACAGGTGTAGACATATGAAAATCACAGTATTATTCATCTCAGAAGAACCCAACTAAAATGTTAATTATTAGAAACATGACACATGCAAGAGCAAAACTAATTTCAAAAGATAAAAAAAGACATACAGCAACCACATGACCCAGATATTCTTGGACAGCCCCAGTTTCCCATATTATACATATTTGTTTCCATGAAACTAATGACTCCTGAAAGTCCTTGATCACATTCTCCCACCCCTTAGTTTTTGGTTGGGAAATATGGTCATAGTTGTTACGAGAAAGAAAGATCTGAAATGCCACCAATCCCATTTTGGACTAAAAACTGGGGAAACCCAAATACTCCCTTGATCTCCGGATCACAGGGATGATGTCCTGATGAGTGGTGGCACAGAGCTTAAAGGCACCAGGAGTACACCAAGAAGTCAACTAAAATGGAGAGAAAATTAGACTGGAAGGTCCCATCCAAGTTCTAAATGAGAAGGGAAATTTTCTTATGCATCAATCAGCATTGACTTACTATGATCTCAGTAATTTTGTCTTTCCAGAAATGTGTATCCTTCTTCCCTCTTCAAATACAGGTGCTATTCAAGAGTGACTGAGCTTCCTGATCCTTCTATTAAAAATTAAAATATGTATCAGTAGTGATATTAGACAGTAAGGCTTTTTTACTCATAAGAGAGCAGAGAAGTGAGGAAACTTGGACTTTCTTTACAACTTAACTGCTAACTCACACAACCTTGGGGCAAACAATTTAAAAATTCTTTGGAAGTTGCTTCTTCCCTCCTCCCCCTTCATTAAAGTAGTTCACTCTGATAAAGTTCCCTGAGTCTTCACTTGCCTACCAGAAAGTGTTGCAGGAATGAATGACTTCATGCTTATAGGGCAAATTTAGATGAGACTTCTCCCCAGACCTGATGGTATTTTTTTACTTTGCTTTACCGTTCACACTTCTGGGGTTGGAAACACTGTAGGGGGCCAAACAGCTGAAGAAAAGGAGAGAAGTAGGGCTTTACATCAGAGTCGTTTTTCCCACTTCAAATGATTTGATACTGTGCTTTCCCACTGTCTCAGGCCTTCTGAGGTGGAATGCTTAGCATCCAAACAACTTTCAAATCAACACTGTGAAGCAGTAAGCTACCCCCTTACCCAACACACCACTGGGAAGAAAGAACAGGGTATTTTTCCACATTGGCAAATGACTTTACTACAAAGGATGTGTGAAAGCAAAGCAAATTTTCTGTTTTCTGGCCTTCATCTTGGCAAATATTTGTTCTCAAATAGACCAGCCCCAGGGTCCATGGATGTAAGGCCCTTAGAGGAGAACTGCTATTGATAATAAAGACAAAAGACAGGGCTTTAATGGCTATATCTAAGGTTGATTTAAATGTACAATAGTGTTCGACAGTACAAAATGATTCTTCTGTGTCACTTTTATTGCTACTACTTCTTTCTTTTTTAATCAAGTGCATCTATACATCAATGGCTGGAAAGCAGATGTGATACTGTCCTTTATGGGCCTACTCTCTAAGTATTTTTCGCTCAGTTAATCAGCACCAGATTTGAGATTTTCCTTTCCTCGTTCCAATTTAGTGTCACCTGGATGGATCCCAATTTACCTTCTGCTTTGTTCTTCTTGCCCAGTGACTGACTCCAATGCTACCTGGTATCCTCTGTTTTCCACCTAGAATTTAATATTTGATACTTGTCCTTCAATTCATCTTGTTCCTCTCATTGACAAATCATTTTATGTTCTTTATCACTTTCCTTTAATCTGCTCCTTCTTCTTCATTCTCTGAACACAACTTTTCTACGGTTAACTCACAACTGGACAAAGGCAGTCATCCTTTCCGTTAGCCTCTGACCTACAACATCACTCAGATTCATTGAATTCCCAATATCGTAGCTAGGGTTATAACTAATTGCACAGGTTTAACCACAAAAATTCCCCTCTTCAATCTCTTTAGTTCACCAGGACACCTATCTCCCCTCCCCCGGATCCCGTTCCCTGGCAAACCAAATGTAAGGTTCTTTAAACTGGTTCCAAGACCTTTTCCCTCATGCCAGCTCTGTTTATTGTTTGAATCACCAATGGGCTCCCGCTTAAGCACTCCTCTGGACCCTACTAGCGTTAGAGTGATTATCAATAGTAACTGTTGTTGTTTCCCATCCAGCCTGATGTCTTTGTTTCCTTGACCTCATTAAAAGGGCCAAGCCCTGGCTACTTCTTAAACAAGCCTATTCAATGAAAGGGCATTGACTTACCCTAAGGGAGTACCTGCAAAGACCTTGGCCTAAAGGGGCCACGGTCTCCCAGTGCATCCTGGGTCATCTCCAGTCATCTTGATGAATATCTGGTCACTGGATTCAGATGGCTCTGGAGGAGAAGTGAGGCTGGTGACCTGCACAGCCCTCCCGCACTCAAAACAAAGTCAAGTGCAAGTCATGTCATCATTTCTCTGATGGCATGGTCTTCTTTGGCAAAGAAGGATGAACACAACAATTATTGCTTGAATAAATCATGTTTCCTACTTAATCTGTTGTATTCTAACTCTTGATTCAAACTATGAACCACATTTTAAAAGCAAGTCTCTCTTCTCTAGATCTGTTTCCTATATATGAAAAGAAATGAGATTTTTTTTCTATTTGAATAATCTGTGGATTTTCTGCAGCACTTCTCTTCTTTTAGATAACTGCTCAAAAGGCCATCTCTCATGAAATTATTTCCGAGTGGTGCTCTAAAATATTTCAATTCTGTTGAAAAATTTTGCTTGGTTTAACAAATATAGGCTTCTGATAGGAAAATCGTTTCAGAGGGACCATTTCACAAGGTTGTCAATAACGGTATATTTACATACGTAAATATAAATTACACCTTGGTGTAATTTAACTATGTCCTCTTGGTAGTAGCTAAGAGGATGAAGACTGCTGAATTGTACTTCAGAGTATAAAATTGCCACCTGATTAAAGATAATAATGACCTTAGCAGGGGTAGTGGTTGTAATTCTCATTACAAGGAGATCCCAAGTAGTTGGCCCTTTCCCCATGTTTTTAGCATGTGAAACAAGAAAACCAGGGGTCTTTGTGTTCAGGGCTGGAAGAACAGTTATGCAAGATCATCCTAGCTAATCTAAATGCTAAATGGTCATCCATTAAGTAACTCTAGCAGACAAAATGTTGTTAATAAACTATCCTTTGCTGAAACTGATAGGCTGGCAACCAAGAAAAATAGACCCCAACATATTAACCTCTAGCTAGCATAAAACTGAGAATGGAAGGAAGATTTGAGTGCACTGTAAGATTTAGAATGAGTTACAAAGAAATATTATAATCAATGTTGTGATGTAAGAGTGGAATGGAAAAAGCTAACAAAGGGCAAATGAAAGATACATGAGAAAGGCACCAAACTGTACCTACTTGATTATTTTTTTTAAAACTACTCTATAAAAATTATATCTCTATCTATCTATCTGTCTGTCTATCTATCTATCTACCTATCTATTACTTTGAGCATAAACAGAAAGGCACAGTAATCTCAACTTCAGTGAAGCATAATTAGAGTTAAAGCTTTACTGTAGAGATAATATGTTCTTATTATTTGTCCTTTGTGCTTGAAGAGGACCAAGGGCCTCCAGAAGGTGATTTCATGACTTGTAAATGAATCAGATTTAAGTGAGACAAGACTATGCAAAGTCACCAGCCTCATTCTCTCCCCCAGAGTCATCTGGGTCCAGTCACAAGATATAGATCAGGATGACTGGAGATGGCCCAGGATGCAGAGGGAGAGCATGGCTTTTTTAAGTTAAAGTTTTTCCAGGTCTCGGTTGGTCTGAGGAAATACCCCTTCTCATTGAAGAGATAATATGACTGAGTAGCTGTAGACAGGCTCCCCTGGTGGCAAGACCAAGTTCAAAGAGTAAAGCAAACAACCAATATCATTGAGCACCTATCAAAACACTCTGCTAGGCACGGTAGAAAATACAAATAAATGCAAGGCTTATTTTCTCCTCTGAGAAAACAAAAATGGAGTTGAGAAAATAGTTACAATTTACTTCTAAACATTTTATTTAAATAAAAATATAGCTAATAGTAGAAGATAGTATAGGCTAAGTACAAAATAAGGACATGCTATAGAATATCAGAGAAAAAAGAAAATGCTGCAGGCTGGGATGAAAAAAGCTGACCTTGCTAAATAGCAAGAGCCCAGTGCCCGACTCATAGTTGGTCCTTCATAAGTGTTGGTTGAAAAGTCAATTAACCCACTCTGTGCAAGACATTGCTAAGGACAGAGCATTAGGATATGAATACACACACTCACATATGCACAAGTATATGTATATATATATGTATACATATATATCAACATATATTTTTGGAAATATCTGCATGTATGTGCATATATACATATACATGCATATATATATATATATATATATATATATATATATATATAAATATTATATCCAGTTTGGTAAATCTCAATACATATGTGCATGCACACACACACACCAACTTTACATCTGCAAATTTACTTGGAGTGTCAATATAATGCAGTGGAATGAGAATTAGAGTGATACTCATGGGAACTGTTTTTAATCATTGTTTTTCCAGTAATTAACTTGTGACTTTCAGTAACTTCACTTAACTTCTACGTGCCTCTGTTTCGTCATCTTTTAACTGGTATCAACAACTCTAATAATAACAAACAGCCATAATACATGCTCTAAATATCCATTAGAATAGTAGCAGTGTATGGAAAAAGAAAATTTTGTTATTTAAGCGTGTGTGTGTGTGTGTGTGTGTGTGTGTGTGTGTGTGCCGTGTGTATGTATATATCTATGTAACATATCATAAAATAAATCATAATAAAGTAAATCAAATGGAGATAGTAACACTTTTCCCAAAAGTGTATGGTTAAGATTAACACAGACTACTTTTGCTATTTAGAATTCCTTATAAATTCCTGAGTAAAAGGACAGTGTCAATAGGCACTGAATTCCACCGGTTGTTATCGAGCTGGGCAATTGTATGAAATTATGATGTCAACATTTTATGGAACTGAATAACTAGACCTGACCCCTCCCTCTGAATTAAAATGAGTTGCTTTGGATCCTTCTTTCCAGTAAAAGTCACCCTAATGCCACCCTTTCCTAGTTTAAGTGGCTTGTAAGTGATATGATTTCATGTTCTATTGTGGTCGTGGTGGGCTGTTTCGCTTCATTCCCCATCCACCTCACAATGGAAACCTAGAATGACCTCCTACACTTTTGTCCCCATGACAGAAATGTTGTGGACTATAGAATCATGGAGGCTGAATTTTCCTTTTTGGAAGAGAGTTCCAGCCCTCTGAGTGAAACTGGTAATGGGTATTGACATGGAAAGCTGGAGTGAGAAGCTTTCACTGTGGCTAATAGCAGTGTACCTATCTGTCCAATAATTGTGGGCATTCAGCCTTTGGTGTTTCACCGTTCATGAGATTAATGTTTATTCAGAACAATAAATATAAGGTCTATGACACCTTTAAAGTGACCGCCGCTGAGTGACAGGAGCTGTTTCATGCCTTGGTAAGCAGATTGGCTTCTCCACTAGCACTAGATAGCTAGGGGGTGGGGTGAGAGCATCTTTGGGAGATGGTAGGAAACATCCCTATTTTGCAATCCTTCTTGAAGAGAGGTGGGCGTCACTTAACACTCTCAAACAGAAAATCCAGGCCTTTAAGTTGTTTCTAAGCTTTGCAGGTCAACGCCATGTGATGCTTAGAAACTCAGTAAAATAAAACGAAGCATGGATAGAAGATTTTTAAGGGTACTTCCTCCCACCTTAGGTTGTATGTAGTCTAAGGATAGGGGGTGGGGGTGGTGTGAAGCATACTTTGAGGTGGGTTTTTAAAAGATAAAAGAGGTGGGTTTAAAACAAAGGATTTTAAAACTCATTGCCAATGAAAGAGTTCATGGAATGTTGGAGATTAATTCATGCAATGCAATGCTGATCATAGCTGAATGAAGAATAGTTACAAAAAAAAATACATAACATGCCACAGATTTCCAAAGGATGGATGCTTTTTTCCCCTAATTTGAAACCATGGCTACCTACCCAACACACAGCACAAAGTGAGGAAAAAACAGAGCTTTGGGAAACAGGTAGCTGACCATGATATTTGTGAAATTGGTCTTTATAGAGGGAAAAATGTATTTAATCAATTTAATCAAATGTAACCATTGCTAAATTGGCCTGTGCTTGGATAAGTCATGTGCACACCTGCTGCAAAAGGGAGGGAAATCTTCAGTCTCCAGGAAACTACTGCCCGCTAATCGACTACAACAATATTTTATTTTCCCGTTTAATTTCTTTTTTTCTATCCAAATCCAAAGTACGGTCTAACAAGAGCAAGAATACCTGTGGTGTCCTTTTAAATATCAATGTCCATGTTTAGTCATTATCTCAACTACTGCTTCTCAGCAGCTGTTTAAAGGATGCACTGAATGTTGAAAATCTTTGGAAAGTGGCTTTTCTGTCAACACTTTTGTGAGACCAATCCAAATTAGTTCTTTAGAAAATGGATAGAGGGAGAATTATTTCAACATCTCAAGAAATATAACAAATAAATGGCATAATACACGATGGGAAAGTGTAGAAAAGGGTCATATTCTACTATCCAGAGTCCCTGAGCACCACCCCTCAAGTTATTTTCCTCAAACTTTGCTACAGGATGGATAGAACAAGTACACAAGATGGAAGGGGGTTATCTTGTTGCACCCCTTTAAAAGGTCTGTTTGTATTTTTATTCTCAAAATCAAATTTGTAAAACGTCCTCAACATAACAGATCCAATTTCCCTCATCTTAGGTTAAGCTATTTTGCTGTTTTGATATTTTGGGTATTTCATTAGTGTGGATTTCTTTCATAGTTGCTGATAATGACTCATCCCGATTTCTCATCCTGCCCAATTTCTGTTCATTTCTCCATTTAACTCTTCCATAAAGGTGCAGATGTTTCTCTGGACCTTTGCATGTTTCTTGTTTTTGTTTTTGTTTTTGTTTTGTCACCAAAGAGCCATATCTGCTAGGACAAATAGTCAAAGGATGTAAATAAATAAGAAAAAAATGAAAGTTATAGACAGTCATTTGGAAGACTACTTCAAATCACTGGTAATAGCAATAGGTCAAAACAGTTCTGAGGTTTCACCTCACATTCAGCACAATGGGAAGGATGATGAAAGATGGGAAAAGTCACTGTTGAAGGAGTTGTGGGCAGTCAGCCTCGTTGTACTTTTAGTAACCCCAATGTGAACATCTTTTGAGCTTTTTCCTGGACCTTCTCTTCTTTATCCACATTTTTCTTAGTCATTTCATCACTGTCATAGTATATTTGTTATCCTTATGCAGAAGATCTATATTTCCACCCCCAGTCTATCTCTGCAGCTTAAGTTCTATATCACTAATAGCTTATTAGATATTTCAAATTGAATATCTCATAAACATCTCAAACTTATTGTGTCCAAAACTGAATTTACTATCTTTCCCTTAAAACTTCTCTCCTTCCAAGCTTTCCTTTTTTTTTTCTTTTTTTTGAGGATGCCACCATCCTTCCAATTTCTCAGGTTCATGCCTTTGGCATTGTCTGTGACTTCACTCACCGCCACTCCATAGTTCAATTATTTGCCAAATCCTGTAGTTTTTACCTCTATAACCTCTCTCACAACAAGCGGCTTCCTAATACTCACACAACCTCCATTTCCTTGCTCACTAAACCTCTAAAATCAAATGCTAACTAGTCGCCTTAGATCTTAATGCCCTTTACAAACTGGCACCAGGTTTGTATTTTCCCAGGCTCCCCTTCCTATACTATTAGACTTCTCCGAACAAGATTTCTTGCTGCTCTCATTTGCTAAATTACATCTTCCATCTCAGTGCCCTTTTAATGGCTGTTTACAGTGCTTAGAAAGCACTCTCTGTCCTCCATCTCATAGAATCTACTACTTTTCTTTTTCAAAACTCACATCAAGTGCTATTTTCTACATAACACCCTTCCTGATTTCCCACCCCACCAGGTGCCAATGCCTTCCCTTCCTAAACAAGCTTGCATTTTTTCAATATATACTTGTATCTGAACATATTTTTCCTCTTCAAATAGAAGACAAAGACTATTCTATACCATAGTTGTTTTTATATCCCCAGTGCCTGACTCATGCAGTAGACAATGCAAATATAATAGACAATGCATGATTTTTGACTAACACATTGTTACTTAAGCAATGACGTGTTTAAACCATGCTAGAAATCAATGTGTAATTATGATTTTAAAAAAGGGGGCATAAGGGACTAAAATGTCCCCCTCCTTTGACCCAAAGATACCACTGCCAAGTATGTAGTCCAAAGTTGGTACCAAAGATTAGGGAATAATTTCTGAATATACTCAAAATCTGAGCTGTAGAGGTGGTGAATGTAAAGAATCCTGACAAACAGGGGAAGCCATGTTTTCATGCAGAATGAAATAGAACCAGAAAAAAAATATCTACATGAAATAAATGGGGAAATTAAGTTCAAGAAAACTGTCCCAACATATTGACTGTGTTGAGATAGTATACATGATTGCTATTGTGGTTGAGTAATGTCCAACTCATCATGACCTCATGGACCAAAATATGCCAGTATCGTCCCTGGGGTTTTCTTAGCAAAAATACTGGAGTAGTTTGCCATCTCCTGCTCCAGTAGATTAAGGCAAACACAAGTTAAGTGACTTGTCCAGGGTCACACAGCTAATAAGTGTCTGAAGTTGGATTTGAACTCAAGGCTCTATCCACTGAACCACCTAGTTGCCATTCTCTCTCTCTCTCTTTCTGTGTCTGTCTGTCTGCATAAATATATATATATATATATATATATATATATATAGCTATATGAATATGTATACATCAATAGAGACAGAGAGATCTAAAGATACAAGTGTATATATATATATATGTATGTATGTATAGATAGATACACATATAGGTAGATATCGGGGTGGGGAACCTGTAGTCTGGAGGCTACATATGGCTTTCTAAGTCCTCAGGTGCAGCCTTTTGACTGAGTCCGAATTTTACAGAGCAGATCCTTTTTCTAAAGGAATTTGTTCTGTGAAGTTTGGATTCAAAGAGTCACACTTGAGGGCCTAGAGGGCCACATTTGGCCTTGAGGTGCAGGTTCCCCCCTCTTGTCCTGGTATAGTTCTCTCTCTCTCACTCTCTCTTTTCTCTCTCTCTCTCTCTCTCTCTCTCTCTCTCTCTCTCTCTCTCTCACACACACACACACACACACACACACATACCCATAAAGTCCTGCTTATGAAATGAAGAGAGAGAGGTTTTTATTTTCTCAACAATTTTGGGGGGACAGTAATGGTCAGCATAAATACACAGTGTACAATTTCAATTTGCTGTTTATATTTATTATTTTTGTGGCTTTCCTGACCTCACATTGCTTTAATCAATATAACTCTTTCCATTATTTTCGTCATATATGTCATTTCTTTCCTTACAGTACTATCCCATTACATTCATATACTATGGCTAATTCTTATTTAGGAGAGGAGGATAGCATCTTCCATGGAGCTGGAGCCAGGCAGAGCAGCAGATGTGAAGTGGAGCAAGTCACCAAGTCCAGTTTCTGACTTGTATAAAGGAAGGCATTGGGAGGAGTTTGAAACACTACCTTCCAGTCATCCACTTAGAGGGGAGAGGAGGCTGAGGCAGGTGGTGTCAATCAGGGCTTGAGTTAGTAGCGTGGTAGTGAGTATAGAAGTCATGAGTTTATCCTAGGAGAGGTATCTTCTTCCATGGAGTTGAAATCAGGCCAAGCAGCAGATTAAAAGTGGAGTGAGAGTGAAAAATATTCCTGTTAAACAGAAAAATTCAGTATAAAACCAACCTATCTTGGATTCTACCCAAGAAAAATATAGTTATTGAAGTATAAGAAGGACCTCATAGTGTCGTTTCACTCAATCCCTGGTAAAGGACATTGAGGACAATATAGGATGTCTCCAGTATCCGTTCTATTCCATTCGTGTGTGTGTGTGTGTGTGTGTGTGTGTGTGTGTGTGTGTGTAGTAAAAGTTTTATTGGTATCTTTTTATTTTTATATAATCAGAATATCTGGACATATTTTTGTCCCTCAACTATCCATCTTTCAACAAAGCAAAACAGTGGACACATCTGACGATAATATGCAACATTCTGTCCTTATAGACCCCTATCTTTCAGTTGAGAGATATGCTTCATCATCTGTTTTCTCATCACTAAAATCATGACTTCCTTTTAGCAATTTTTTATTGTTTATTATATTGTTATATTGTTTTTATTAATTATAAATATATATTTATTAATTATAAATATATATAAATATATAAATATATTTATATTACAAATATAAATATATATTATATAAATATAATAAAATTATATTGTTTTTATTAATTTTAGAAATTGTTATTTTTCTTCTGATAAGTTTACTCTGTGTGAATTCATATATTTATATGTAAATCATCCTTATATCCACCATTTCATACTCCACAATAATATTCCATTCATATGCCACAGTTTCTTCAGCTATTTGGCAGCAAATGAGACTCACTTTATTTCCAATACTTTGCGGCTCCAGTGTTTAGCATTTGTTTCTTTTTCAAAATTTTATGGATCATTATTATGGGGCAGGATTCATAAGAAGATAGAGAATTGGCCTTGAAACCAGGGAGATCTGAGTTCAAATCCTACCTTTGACAAAATGGCTATTGACCCTGGGCAAATTACATAACTTCCCAGTTCCCTAGGTCCTGGGGTGGCTAGATGGTGCAGTGGATAGAGGCCTGGGTCCGAAGTCAAGAAGACTAAGTTTCATGAGTTCAAACCTGGCCTCAGATACTTATTAGCTGTGTGACCCTGGGAAAAGTCACTTAACTCAGTTTCCTCATTCTTAAAATGAGCTGGAGAAGAAAACAGCAAACTGCTCTACTCTCTTTAACAAGAAAAACTTAAATGGGGTCACAAAGTGTCACACACAATTGGAACAACACAAATATGAATCTCTAGGCAGCTCTCTAAAACTATTATTTGAAAGGAAGGTATTGATCTGAATGTATAGGAGAAATGTAGAATACATATGAATACATAATGCTTATATTCCATTCAAAATGTGCAAAATCTAAGGCCATTTGATATTTCTGTTTAAAAGTCTGTTTCTGAGGAAAGTGAAAAGCCCAGTTTTAAACCACTGCCTCCCTTAATAAGGTCTCTATTCTTCTAAGGTCAAGAAAACACTTGAAGCCTAAACTGACTGACCAAAAATTGTGCTTTCTTATGCCGTTGTTCTTGGATATCAATATGGAATTCTGATCTAAAGGAACTCAGTAGTCTGTTCCTGGTACATGTCACACCCCATGTAAATCCTCCAGAGAGAAGGACTTCCTTCTAGCCTTTTATCCTTTCTTGGATCTGTCTCTTAACTCTCAGTGTCATGATATGCTCTGCCAAATTAAAAAAAAACAGATAATGATACTAGTTAGTATTTTATATATCACTTTAAGGTTTATTTGATTTTTAAGCTCCTTTTTGAGATCCTTCATGAGTTCTTTTTGGGCTTGAGACCATTTTCCATATTTCTTTGGTGTTTTGCCTATAAGTGTTTTGGCATTGTCCTCTTCAGAGTTTGTGCCTTGGTTTTCCCTGTCACCATAACTTTCTGTAATAAGATTCTTTTTCTTGTTGCTGTTTTACACTTATCTTTTTTGGGGGGGGAGGAGGGGGGCTTTTTCCTTTCTTTCTAATTTCAATTCTGCTCTTAGGGTAGAATGAGCACTCTCTTGGGCTTCTTGTGCCAGTGGAGGAAGGCCCTGCATGTTTACCTGGATGTCCTAAGGCCCACAGGGGTCCGTCTGTCTGATTCTGTGATAAAGGGGTGGAGTGGGCAGTAGCTGGCACTGCTGGAGGTAGTAGGGGGTCTAACTGTTTACCCGGTGCTGAGCTGAGGTCCTGGTGCTGCTGTCTCACATGTCCTGAGACTTAGTGGTATATTTCTGCCATTTCCCCTAGGCTAAACTGAAGTGTGTGTGTGTGTGTGTGTGTGTGTGTGTGTGTGTGTGTGTGTGCGAGAAAGAGAGAGAGAGAAAGAGAGAGAGAGAGAGAGAGAGAGGAGAGAGAGAGAGAGAGAGAGAGAGAGAGAGAGAGAGCATCTATATATCTATTTGATTTATTTTTGCTTCATGTTGTAAGGCAATGGAGTTTCCTCCTAGCTGTCCATTTTGAGAGTATTAATTTATGCGGTGGTGACTAAGTTATTTTTTAGATTCTACTACTTTCCTTGTTGTACCATTTGGTTCACATCACTTAAACTTAGATGAAATTTTTATCATTTTAGTCTCTTTTCATTTATCCATTACTCATTTTTTTTAATCAATGATTTGATTGTATGGCTCAGATCAAGTTGTTAGATTTCATGTTGTATCTTTTTTCTTATTTTAATATTTGGTTCTTGTTTTGTACTCATTTTCATCATTTCTCTAACAAGTTAGTGCTTTTGATTCAAACGGTTGATTCAAGAATGTCTTCCATATTAGTTACAAGATATTTTCTATTTATTAAAATATAATCAATTTTTGCAATGTTATTAAGTGTTTGCCATATCCAGTGTCAATATTTTTTTTTCCTTGAGGAAAATGTTCACAATTTAGAGACCATGAGGATTTGAAGCATTTTGGAGGTTTCTGACTTTTCTCATTCCTTGTTTCAACTCCAGTTCCTTATTGACCATTTAAGATGACTGAATTGATGTTCTCTCTAATTCTTTTGATGATCACTTAAAATCACTTGAAGGCTCTGTCTCTAAATTAGTTCATTTAGCTACAAGTAAAACTGATTTGCCAGTTGATACAGTATTGTTGACTTTACTTTTTCATACTGAAAAATAGAATTTTAGTTTTCAAACTATATATTTTAGAGCAATAATGTATAGAAAATTATTAATAACTTCAATAGATGATTTCTAATATTATTTCATGAGACTATCAGCTTTATATTTTTACATTTTACTATTAGAAGAACTCTTTTTAGATTTCTTTAGCTTTGTGTTGAGGCAAAGTGAAAAACACTTTGTGAAAATCTGCTTTTTATTTGCAATTCCTGATTATTTTAATGAATTTTTTGCAAGACATTCAGGAGATTGATGAGTAAGAATGAACTCTGTTAGGTAGAGAATACAGAATGTTCATTGGCAGGCAGCTAAAATATTGTCATTATTTGGAATAGAAATGGTAAGTCCTTTACTTTTTGGTCAGCCATAAGTTGCTTTGAATTCTCATCTTTCTTTATTTCTACATTGAAGATTTCCTTTTTGTGGTGTCCAGCCTGAAACATCCTATTATTCTTGCAGAAAGCATCAGTAAGATTCTTTGAAAATTTTATACCAGACATGTCAACATTGCTAGATGCTATGAAAAATTGATGGGAAGTTCTGGGAAATTGATCAATGCTTTTAATGACCCCAGGCTTCTCCCTGAAACAAAGGCTCATCTTTCTGAAAACAATATTATTTCAGTGATGCTGAATGACTTTAAGTCATACAACACTAAAGTCTACAAGAATTAAAGTTTCAGGTCATCAAAAGGGCAATAGAGAAACATATGTTGGGCATGAATGGGATGCATCAAATCACTAGGGAAGCACTGTGCAGGAGATGTAGAGTAACAGCATCATCCAAGAGATATTTACTGGTTAAGTAATGAGAAGGCAGGATTAAGTGAAAGGTGGCTCCATGGTTATTCATGTAAAGTCAAGATATAAAGGAAGCTCCTCCAGTATACTGGAAGTTCCCTATATGGAATATTTTTGGGAGGACATGTTAAAAGGTCACAGGATGAGAATACATGAATGACTTGTCATAGGCACTATTGGTGAGGGTGCCCACGTTCTTGGCATCATTGATACACTATGGTTTCAAAGTAGTGGTAGATGATGAAGAGTGCATTTACTAGCAAAAAGCCATGAGCAAACAGCTTCCAGAAAGTTACCCACCTGCCTCTGTGGTAGCCAGTAAAGATGATCAGAATTATTATTTTAGAAGTTATGTTAGTGTTAGCTTCCTTATATGCTCAGAGCTGTATTTTGTCATTGTTGTGATAGGAAAGTAAAGTTAGCTCTGGAGGAAAACATAAAAATCTAGAAGTCAGTTTCCATCATTTTACAGATACGGAACTGAGGTCCAGAAAGAATAACTAGTTAGCTAGGAGGCACAGTGGATAGGCTGTTGGACTTACAATAAGGAAGAACTGAGTTTGAATCTTACCTCAGATACTTCTGAGCTCTGTCACCTTAAATAAGTCACTTAAGCTCCCTTAGATGCAGCTTCCTCATATGTAAAATGTAAAAGTAACTACCTTGCAGGGTTGTTATAAAGATTAAATGAGATAAACACATAAACCACTTTATAAAGGTCAAAGCACTATGTAAGCACTAGCTAATACATTGTCATTATGTGATTTACCTAAGGTCACACAGTTAACAAGTAGCAGGGTCTGAATTAGACCTCAAACTTTTGATTCTAAATCAAGCCCTCTTTCTTTTATCTCACACTCTTTTGGGCATGATTCAGAGACTTTTGAGAAACCAAGGTAAACACCCTATTGTGATGAAGCGCTAGAATAAGATACTAACGAAAATATAAACTTTTAATTGCTTTGTTTCTCTTCCCCCTTCCTTCCTTCCTTCCTTCCTTCCTTCCTTCCTTCCTTCCTTCCTTCCTTCCTTCCTTCCTTCCTTCCTTCCTTCCTTCCTTCCTTCCTTCCTTCCTTCCTTCCTTCCTTCCTTTTTCTTCCTTTCTCTTCCTCCTTAACTTTAGTGTCATCTCTCTGATATCATCCCAAATTTATCCTATATATGTTCTGGTTTTGTATATTATTGTTTGCATGTTGTCTCCCCCATGCAACTGCAACCTCTCTGGGAGCAAGGAGTACATTGTTTTGTTTTGATCTTGGCATTTATTTGCATTCCCTAGCACCACCACAGTGCCTGGAACATAGTAGACATTAAACAAATGCTTTTTGAATTTTTCCCCCAACTCTAAAACATGAACTTTTATCTCACCTTTGAGGGTATAATTTAAAGATTTAATTTAATTGGCATCATACAACTTTGAAATCAAGGTCAAGAAACCCAACATTGCATGTGATTTAAAAAAAACACACATACATATATGATACACTGCTAGAAACTATACCGATATTCTTGCCATAAATGAAATTGGATAATAAAGAAATTTAATTCAATGGGTAGATCACAGAATCTCCTCAGAGAGGCAAATAATGGAATTACCCCAAATTGAAAATAAACCTTCCATAGGAGACTTGGTCATATTGCCTTACAGTGTCTGGGATGAGCATAAGCATGCTCATAAAATGTTTGCTTCTTATGTACTAACATCTGTGGTAGAGAGTTAGAAATCAAGAAACTCTAAGACTCCATGATTTCCAAACAAAATTGGACAATGGGAAGGAAAATGAAAACTATTATATAAGGACCATATTGAGATGTGTTATTTGTGGGATGTGCTAGAGAATGAAAAACTAAAATGGATTTCATACCACAAACCAGATGAGTTGAAAGGGAGGATTCACAGGAAGTAGAAGAGAAGTTACTGCTACCTTCACGTGCAACATGAGGGAGACGAATTTTTGTTTTTCAGTGCCTAAAAGAGCCAATGTAGTGCTAAATAGATTAAGGTGCTTCCCCTTCTCCTCAGAAGGAAAAGGAAACAGCTTCTCCAGTGTCTCATAGATTTAGTATTAGTGTGATGGTAAGCAAAGTAGGATCTTTTGCTGTTTTTCTTTTAGTATAATCAAGTGCCTCTGATTGAATCTTGCCTTTATCAACCAAGAGCCTTTAGTAGGAATGAAGTACAGGAACAAGTTTCTTTAATTAGAAACAGTGTATGTATTTGTATCCTTAATTAATTTAATGTGATTAAAAGGAATTTAAAGGATTAAAAGGAATCTCTTTTTTGGGAAGTCTCTCCCAAAACTTGGAGAAATTTAACCAATACCAAAAAGTCAGCACAATAAAGAGGCTAAAATTATGCAGAAACCTAAATATCAAGAAGCACATACACTCCTTACTAAAGAAAAAAACAGTTTTAGTACAAGGAAAGGAGGAGGATGGAGCATTATAAGCAGTATCACTCTACAAAATAGAAAAAAAATTAAGTAAAAATAGTTTTTAAAAAGTAAAAAAAAATTTAAAAAAAGTAAAGTAAAAAAAAAAAAGAAAATGTACCTATAGATTGGTATGAACTGACTCTGATTATGCTGAAAACATTTGCATGTTAAACTGACAATGAATAGATACCACATCTGTTGATGTTTCTGAGATCATATATTCTTATCAGCAGGATTAAAGGATTAACATTTAGTTTATTGTACTTGCCGCCTACTCAGTGACCTTAATACCCTCTCTGAGTCTCAGTTCCATCATATATTAAACAAACAAAAAAACTTTAGACAAATTGCTGAACAAGATAGTCTCTAAGCTATGTTCCAAGCTTCAATTCTATGATTGAAAGGCTGCAGTACCTTGTTTTTAGGGACTGAAAATGTCACCTTAAGTGAAGTTGAAAACTAAATACAAAGAAAAAATGTGGACCTGATAAAATATATGCAAAAGGAAAACAAGTTTTAGACTACATGATTTTAAAAGAAATTCTGGATTGGTATTCATGGTATCTGAAAGAGGAAAAGGTTCTGTAAGAATGGAAATTATCAACAATTCTTCAAAACAACAAATAAAAAGGAGGTTATGATAGAGAAAGCATCAGAGATTATACTCTGGTATAAATATACTTTCTCTATCCCTATTTTTTTTTTGTTTTGAGAATTGTGCTCAGGCATATGTTCTGGATAATCTCGAGGAAGACATGTTAAGGAAATTAGAAGGCTTTTTAGGTCATTTTCTGCAGTAAGCTGTATCTTCATAATGATGCTCTTACTTTCTCTTATTTTTATTCTTTGTATAGGGGTATACAGGTGTTCAGGGCTCTTCAGTCCTTTTACAGGGCTACTTTCTACCTTTGGTGTCTATCAGCTGCCCAACTCTCACCTGTGGCTCCGAGAAGCTATCGCATGTGCAATGACTACACCCTGGGAAACTGTTTTAGCAGATGGGCTAAACCAGGTTGAGGTAACCAAAGGGATTCAAACATGTCATTGAGTTAGTGCGGTTAGTGAATTAGTCAGTGAGACAGTTCATGCCAACCTCTCTATAGATCCACCCCCAAGCATGTGAAGACTTCCTTGGTAGTATAGATAGATATGAACAGTTTGTTTCAAAGGGCCATGAAGGCTGCAGAAGTAGGCACTGCCAACCACTTAGAGTTTGGTTACACATCAAAGATGCCAAGGATGCCATTGCATCCTGAGCTGTTGCCAGTCATCATGAGCTTTGACTTGCCACTGGACTCTGGTGACACTGGAAGAGAGAGAGAGGCTAAAACTTTGTGTAACTCTGCCTCACTTAAATCCAGATTTATGCATGAGTCAAAAGATAACACTCATACCATTTTACCTTTTCTTTACACACACCCCTGTGGCAGTGAGCAAATCACAAAGGTACAGATACACTGGAAGCTATAGTCACAACCCTGAATATAGGCAGCCTCGGGCATAGGGTTGTCTTCTCACTAGACAGAAGCAGCAGTGGGATTGCACAGCCCGATGGGAATGTGAGCAGTCTTTTCAAAGGACTCTACTGCTCACTTCCTGGAATAAGGAAGGGGCTAGAAAAGGTGCTCTAAAAATTGTCTGCTTCACCTAACTTAACCCTGACCTCTTTACCATGGCAGTTAGGGATCCCACTCTGTGGTCTAAACACACATACAAAAATATACAAAAAAACTTCTGCAAAGAAGATTCCATTCACCATTGGTACATGGAATGTGCTCACAGTTATAAACAAGAAATCTCATAGACCTAAAAGACAATTAGCTTTTCTTGTAAGAGAATTCAGCAGTGTCTCATCCAAATAGTAGCCCTGAATGAAAGGCTGGCAAATAAAGGTCAACTTGCTGTAGCTGGAAATAGATATACATTTTTCTGGAGCTGTCATCATGAAGAGGAATGCCATGAAGCTGGGGTAGTTTTAACAATTATTCTGATCTAATCAAATAGGTTATATGCTTCCCCAAAGGAGTAAATGATAGATTCATGACAATGCGATTGCCATTTGCAGGAAAGTACATGCCGCCACCACCACCACCACCATCATCATTATCCTCATCCTCATCATCATCAGTGTATATGTTTCCACCATGATGAACTGTGATGAGGCCAAAGAAAAATATGTATGAAGACCTAGAGACTGTCATCACTAATTATGCCAAAAGAGGACTAGTTTGCAGTTCTGGATGACATTAACGCTAGAGCAAGCACAGACTATCAGGGAGTCATTAGGAAGAATGAAGTCAGAAACAGCAAGGTCACTTACTACTGAAGACTTTTGCATCTCATGATCTTCTCATCACCAACATTGTCTTCCATTTATCCAAGCACAGTATAACTTTGTGGATGCATTAGCATTTAAAAGACTAGATTAATGTGATTGTAAGGAGAAGAGACAGGATGTGGACAAAGGTGATATATGGCACAGAGTACTGGACTGATCATAGACTTATCCTCTCCAAGCTAAATATTCACATTCAACAAAAGCAGTGACCCCAAGGCAAGACAACTACCAGAAGACTTACTCAATAGATTAAATACTTCTCCATGCATGAATAGTTTATTGCTTGGAGGGAAAATCGAGGCAACATATGGTTGGCAACAGTGGAGCAGAAAAGGAGTGGGCAGCCATCAGATATTTGGTGTGCAACATATTTGATCATCTGAGTCAAAACACTCAGAAACTTCAAGATAGGTTTGATAAAAAAATGATGGGGAGATTCAGAAGTTGCAAAATAAAAAAAATGAAAACTCTATAGAGTTTATCTGCAGGATAATTCATCCATCTTTAAGAAGGTAGTGTTTAACTCCATCAAAAATAAAGTGCAAGTGAAGCTTAAGGAGATGTAGGATCCTTGTCCAGTAAGAAGGCAGATGGAATTCCCTTTTACTCTGATAATAACAGTCCAAATTCTTTTATGATTCCCTGAAGGTCATTTAGGGGCCAAAGACCTTTGTGCATTTCAACTATTCGGGGCTCATGGAGTCACACTGATTAGTGATAAGGGTATGATTCCGGAGAGATTGCCTGACTATTTCCATGGTATTCTCAACAGACTGTCATCAATCAATGCTGAAGTCATTCAAGTTGAAATCAATCCTTCCAACTGAAGAAGAGGTTTCGAATGCCATTACACTCCTCTCATGAGGCAAAGTGCTTAGAATTGATTTATTCCAGTGGAGATTTATAAGGCAGGGGGTTCACTGTTCATACAAAAGTTGACTGAAACTTTCCAGTCTGTATGGAAAAAGGAGGTTATCTTCCAGGAGTTGAAGGGTGCCTCCATTGTTCACCTCTATAAAAGTAAAGGAAATAGATAGTCCTATGACAATCACAGTAGAGGGGCAGGTGTGGGGGTATTCTCTCTCTTAGTTATTGCTGGCAAGCTTCTTGTCAGAGTCCTCCTTCATTGGCTGGTCCTTTACCTGGAAGATACCTGAGAGCCAGTGTGGCTTCAGAAAGTGTAAAGGAAGTGTCATTATGGTGTTTACTGCCTGGCAACTAGGAGAAATGCTAGGAGCAGAACAGAGGTCTATACACAATTCCCATTGATCTGACCAAGGTTTTTGATACTCTTAGCTATGGGGGATTGCAGAAGATGATGGCAAAATTTGGTTGCCCAGAGAAGCTCATCAGTATTATGTGCTATTTCCATGACAGCATGCTTCTACAGGTTTTGGATAATGGATAATGCCATCACACTTTCCCAGTCACTAGCGAAGGGTTGCGTGCTTGCTACCATGTATTTCATCATGATGTTGTTGGATGTATTCAACAAGGACTAAAATGGCATCTAGAACAGATACCTTGTGGATAGTAAGTTATTTAACTTGCAAAAGTTACAAGCTAAGACTAAAGTGGAATAAGAGTTGTGCATAACTTTCTGTTTACAGATAATTATGCTCTCAATGTGTCTTCTGAGGCTGAAAGCGCAACAGAGTATGGATCAATTCTCTGCTGCTTGTGCTAATTTTGGCTTGACAAATAACATCAAGAAAACAGATGTTCTCTACCAGCTAGCACTGCATCATCCACATGTGGAATAATTGGTTATAGTAAATGGAGAAATTTTGAAGGCTGTGGATGAGTTCACTTACTTTGGCAGTATAATTTCTAGGGATACACAAATAGATGATGGGGTTGACTCATACATTATCAAAGCTATCTCACTGTTTGCCTCTGAAAGAATGTGTGAGAAAGAAAAGGTTTTAGGCCACCTACCAAATTGAAGGTCTGCAGAGCTGTTGTACGATTATGAAACCTAGATAGTACACCAGGTGACATACTAGAAACCTGAATCACTTTCATTTTAATTGTTTTGTGTAGATTCTAAAGGTAATTTGTCATGATAAGGTAATTGACACTGAGGTCCTTTCTGGAGCTGAACTGTCAAGCATTCAAACCCTACCGCAGAAAGTGCAACTTTGATGAGCTGGCCACGTAATTCAAATGCCAAACATACTTTTGCCTAAAATCTTATTTCACAAAGAACTGACACAAGGCAAATGTTCACATAGTGGTCAAAAGCAGTTACAAAAGGACACTATCAAAATTTCTCTGAAGAACTTTGGAATCAATTGTAAGACATAAGAGATGCTGGCATAGGCCTACCAAGCATGGTATGCCCACATCAAAAAGATGCCGTGCTCCATGAGCAAATCAGAATTGCAGTACCTCAAAAAAAGAGATGCCAAAAATTAGAGATAGCTGCACTCCAAATGTTCATATTAACTATTTCTGCCTGACCTTGGTAGAGCCTCATGAGATCATATTGCTCTGATCAGCCACAGTTAAACACAATGTGCCTTTATCCCAGCAAAATATTATCATTTTGGCCCATAGAATGTAGGACAATAACCACCACCATTGTCTGTATATTTCTTCCTTTGTTACACTCAACTTCATTTATTACAGCTTCTGTGAGAGCAAAGTCTATATTGCATATGCATTTACATACATACATGCATACCTGTGTATATATATATGTATATATATGTGTGTGTGTATATATATATACATGATCATATGTATATATAATATATACCTACATACACATGTGCATACATATATATACACACACACATATTTATCTACCAACATGGTTATTTAACTATAATAGATATAAAATGTTTGTTGACCAAATGAGAACACGACAGCAAACCTCTGTATTTACGTGATGATTTCAAGTGAAGAAATATTTATTATAGGCTTACATCCTGCCACGCACTGTGCTAAGCATTGGTTGGCCGATTGGTTGTTCTTCATTCTTGAAGAGAACCAAAATTACATCACCATGATAAAGTGAAGTTTCATTGTGTTGGACTGTGGCTGATCAGACCAATACAAGCTCAGAATGCTCTAGAACAGGTGGGGCACAGAGAGTCCATGTGAATATTTGAGTGGATATTCCAAATTTGCACATCCTATGTTTACTTTGTGCTTTCTCAATTCTGCTTTGCTCATAGATCCCAGTACCCTTTTTGACGTGGGCACATCATGTTGAGTGGTCTTCGGCCAGCGTCTCCCATGTTGCACAGTCAAATCCAAAGTTCTTGAGAGAGACCTTGAGAGTGTCTTTGTATCATTTCTTCTGACCACCATGGGATCGCCTGCCTCATGCAAGTTCTCTATAAAATAGTCCTTTTGGCAAGTGTACATTGTGCATTCGAACAACGTACCCAACCCATCAGAGTTGATCTGTCTGAAGCATAGTTTGAATGTTTGGCAGTTCAGCTCAAACAAGGACTTCAGTGTCTGGTACCTTATCCTGCCAGGTGATCCTCAGAATTTTCCTAAGACAGTTTAAATGGAAGCAATTCAGTTTCCTGGCATGGCTCTGGTAGACTGTTCATGTTTCACAGGTATACAGTATTGAGGTCAGCACGATGGTTCTGTAGGCCTTCAGTTTGGTAGTCAGTCTAATACTTCTCTCCCAGACTTTTCTTCAGAGCCTCCCAAACTCTCAAAGCTAAACAGAAGTGATGCAAAAAAAGGCCCCAAACATATATACTCAAGGGAGGAAATAACATGCAAACAACTATCTGTAAGATATGTATACATAATATATGTTATATTGTAGTTATATGTACACATACATTATAATTATAATGAGCATATTAATATAACTTAGAGTTCCAAAACCTGTAGGTATGAGCCTATCTCTTTAATGGTGTACATCAGTGCCTTGAACCTACTGAGGGGTGGAGAGCTGTTGTAAAGAGGAGAGAAGACAATGTCAGACTTTCAACTCTCATGAAGCTTTTTGGGCTCTTCTGGTTTCCAGTTCCAAGAGAGAAAATAGGTTGTTCTAGAAAAAGACTCTGGGAGGAAGCTGACACAAAAAGAACTGGCAGTCTCCAGCTTGTCCCTAAACTTAGCTTGCTACACTCGAGATTTGGGGGACTTTCCCCTGGGTGGGATCTCTTTCTTTGTTGAGATGAGTTATCTCACTCTCAATAGGACAGCTTCTTTACTCTGTATGTTTCCAGTATATATTTTCCTATATATACTTTTCTTCTTGTTTCTGTTTTGCTAGGATTTGCTATTCTCTTGTGTGCTCTTCTTGGAACTTGTATTTGGTGGGAAGTCAAGTCTTGGGTATAAAGTTTAGGATCCTCCTTTCCCCATTAAAAAAAAAAAAGTGAACAGAAGTTAAGCTTGAAAATGAGAAATACATTCCCTAGACTTACTGTATTTAAAGGAAGAGTGAGATAAAATTCTAGCCCAACATCTCCTCTCTGTGGGTTTTAGTGAACTGCAAACTCAATATGAGTCAGCAATATCATTCAGCAACCAGAGACTAATGAGATCTTAGTCTACAATAAGATGAATATAATTTCTCAAAGTAGAGAAGTGGTAGTGTCACAGTCATCTACCCACATTAGACATCATTGGAAATATTGTGTTCAGGTCTCAGTGCCACAATTTAAAAAAAAGATATCAGCTGGAGCATGTCAAGAAGATAGCAACCCATATCGTGAAGGGCTTTGAGTTTGCATCATCTAAGGATCAGAAATGGGGGATGTTTAATCAGAAGAAGAGAAGACTGAAGGAGGAAATGAGAACTGTCTTCAAGTATTCAAAGTGCTGTCATGTGGATTACATATTCTGTTTGGTCCCAGAGGGCTGAATCATGAGCAATGGATAAAAGTTGCAAAGAGGTCAAATCCTGATGTCAGGACAAAACATCCAAACAAATAGAGTTGTGCAAAGGTGGCATAAGATGCTTTCAAAGGTGATAGGTTTTCCTACTCCTCATATTAAATGTTATATTAGGAGTTGGATGATCACTTTTCAGGAATGTTAGAGTGGAAATTCTTTTCATATGTGGGTTGGACAAGATAGCCGCAGAGGTTCCTTCCAATTCCAATTGTCTGTTTCTGAGTATTCTTTTAGGACTATGCTCACCTACATTTTTACAGGGATTATGAGTAAATATGAGAGTTTGCAGCTTGCCTGTTTTCTAAATACTTTCTCCTATTTGAAAAGCCAGATGTACTATTGCCTGTTTCACCGTCAGAACCAATCTGAAATGGCTTCTGCTAGCATGGTGAGGGCATAAAGAGATCAAATGACTTCTGGCCCAATGGAAAGCCCACTGTTGAACTGCTCTGGGTGCCAATTTTGGTAAGTCATTAGGCCTACTTACCTCAAGTCAGTGGGTCCTCCCAGCAAGAACAATTTATAAACTGCCCAGAAATATTGTGCCCAGAATATCAACACTTTCTCAGTCATGTATAGGTGGCACATTCAAGCTCTCAATATTAGAAGGAAGAAAATGATTTGCACAGCAAATGGAATTAAAATTTGCCATTTATTTCTGGAAGGTAAGTGGCTAAGCATTAGTCTATTGAGATGTATTCATGCTCTTCTGCTTGTTTCTGCTGCTTATTGCTCTGCTTCTGTCTTGTTGACAATCAACGATATAAATCTAGGGAGTTTATAGACCATAGTTAAAAAAAAACACCTTAAAAGTGATTGAATAAGTTCATGGTTTTGGTAAGTCTTTGTGATGCAATCAGTGAATGTTGTATGGTAACTACCAAACATCAAACATCAAACATTAATGCCACCTGTGCACCTCAGTCTAGGAACGTGACTTCTGTGTTGCTGCCAAATGATCTTTGGGTCTCCCAAATTAACTGAAAAAAGGGCTTATTATATTGTGTTTATGGTGACACTTTCAAGTGACCTTCTGGTTGTGTTTCTGGAAGTATTTCAATTCTCTTGACTAAAAATTGTAACCCAAGACCATAGACCAAAAAATTATAGTTAGCCATGCATAATGCTAGCTAAGAGCCTTTTGCAAAACATTTCCTAGAACATCTCTGGTTCAGCCTTCCTATTAAATACTGTAAGTGTATGTTAGAAAGTGAGTTCCTCAATTGTGATTTTCATTTAGTTCAACAATATTATTCATTTAAAATTTATAAATCACTGAATATTGGATAGAGTGTTGAGCTTGGAATCAGGAAGATGTTGACTCAAGCCTTACCTCTCATACTTACTGACTGTGAGAATAGTGGATAAACCTTTTTAACTTCTCAGTACCCTCAAGTAACATTCCAACACTGCAAATTACAGATGCTCGCAGACCTGCATCAAAGGGACAGAGTTCCCACACAGTTCCAAAGCCAAAGCATGATAGAGGTAGCAAAAAATGATGATAACTGCCTTTCTGCCCCCAGCATTCTTTCAAAGGCTATAGGATGAATGCATTAAAAATAATTCAATGGTTAGATCTTTCAAAGGAAACATTCCAGGCCCTTTCACACAAAATTGAAAACCATAGACTTAGCTTTCCAATATACACTGTATAGCACTTGAATGTCAGACTCATCAAGATGAATTTCGATAAAGCACAAGAGGTTTAGGATATTTGAGGATTGTTCTTACTGTGATTCAGGGAATGCATACATAATTCCTGAAACAGAAGGTCCATAGTAGCAACAGCCCTACTGTGCACCTGAGTAAAACTTATGCATTCAGAGAAAATATTCATATTTTGTATGTATTCACATGTATGAATATGAAATATGAGTAGAAAATATGAAAAATATTCATATTTTGTATGCATTCATATCCAATACATACTAAATAAATTCTCTTGTAATGTGATTATTTAACTATAAAGGATAAAAATAATTTTACTGGCAGAAAGTATTAATCATATGTATTCCATGTGATTTTATATGACAGCTTTAATATACTCTTTCTTAGGTGAATGTGAGTGTGTGTGTGTGTGTGTGTGTGTGTGTGTATGTTGGGGCAATCTCTAGAATCAGCTAGTTTCTTATTCCTCTGCCCGTGATGATCAGAATGGATTTCTTCTCTTTTTTTTCTTTTTAAATACATACACCCTCCTCGCACTACCACCACGAGCTGAGTATTTCAGATTTATGAAATATCTCTGAGTGTAATGATGGCAAGTTCTTTGTTGAATATTCATTAAATATCCTTTCCTCACAGGGCACATAAATCCTGTGAAATGCAATACATATGCACTTTAAACTTTGACATAAAATACTCATATTTCTAAGATGAAGGAGTTTTTCTTCTTTAAGCACTCTCTCAAATCATATATAATCAGGAACATTGGCAACACTGCTGCTAGGAGCAGGACAGAGAGAACATCAAGAAATCCAAATGAATTCAGTCCCATTAAATGTAATGGTGTGGTAAATCTCAGTTTACCATCTGTTATCGAGCATGGATACACTATTGGAATTCCACATCTTATTTACATAACAGATAAGAATGTGCGCAGAGATTTATATGGGGAATGAATGCCCAGAGACATAACTAAGTTTCTACTCTGCTCACATCTGGGGGACATCTACAGCTGTATAAAATTAACACCACTCCAAGTTAGCCCTTCTGAGGTAAACCAAAAATGCCACTTGATCCAAATATTATCTTAATGTTAGGAACACCAGAAATAGTTTCTCACAGACTTGGTGAAAACTGGATTAACCATTCCACCTAAAGAAATCCCCTTTTAAATCAATAATGATTTTGAGGAAAAATTATATGAAATTCCATTTCTGATCTGGGAGTCTGCCACGTCTAGAATCTACTCTTTCCTCACCTTCCATCTATAGTTTCCTTCAAAAGAGGGCTCACTTCCCATGTCTTACAAGAACTTTTGTTACTTCCCTTTCTCCCATTTAGGAGCAGGCACTCCCTCTTCAAATTACCTTCATGACTTTACACAACATATATTTATACTTATAAGTATGCTACGTATTCTCTCCAGAGAATGTGAGTTCCTTGTAGTCAAATAACTTTTTCCCGTCATTTTTATGCCCTAGAACTTAGCATTGTGCCTGACACATAGTAAGAATTAAAAAAAAAAAAATCCTTATTGACTTGTTAACTTTATTTGTATCCCTAGCACTGAACACAGTACACTGTGCATAGCTGATCTTATTGAATGCTTGCTTTGGAATTGTGACATACAGAATGATTAGCAAAGAATTTTGTGTAACAGTAAAAGGGAACATACAGGAAAAAATGGGCTGACCATTTAGCAAGAATTAGGGATGACAGAGAAACAGCCCAATCGTTGCACTGACATCTACAAAGTACGATAATTGTAGATTCAGAACTGGAAGGAATTTCAGAGGTTATTTAGTCCAACATCCTTGTTATTAAAATAAAGCAAGGAAGAAACTTGCTCAAGAGTACACAAATAGTGTGTAACAGAGCAGAGATCTGAATCCTTTCTTTTGACTCCTACTCCATTGTTTTTTGTTTGTCTTTGGTTTTTACTGAATCATCTAGTTTCTTGTTTAAAAATAAAACAACAAAAAACCTAGAGAAAGATCTCCATCATGTCAGACAAGATATTTTATGAGGGTTTCTATGGAATTATCTGCATCAATGAAGAGAATATCCACATCTATGAACTCATGAGCACATTAAAAATTGCACTTAATAACTCTCCCATGTGGGTAGGGTCACACATAATCAAATGAGATTACTATGGGAACTGAATGCTAAACTATTTTGAAAGTCACTCCTCTTTCAGCAAAGTAATCTGAGAGAAAGGGGAGGAGAGAGAGAGAGAGGGACAGAGAGACAGAGAGAGATGGAGAGACAGAGGGAGAGAGACAGAGAGGAGAGAGAGACAGAGAGATGGAGAGAGAGACAGGAGAGAGAGATGGGGAGAGAGAGAGAGAGAGAGAGAGAGAGAGAGAGAGAGAGAGAGAGAGAGAGAGAGAGAGAGAGACACAGAGACAGAGAGACACAGAGACAGAGACAGAGAGACAGGGAGAGAGAGACAGAGAGACAGAGAGAGATGGAGAGACAGAGGGAGAGACAGACAGAGAGAGAGAGAGAGAGACAGAGAGAGAGAGAATCTAAAAAGACACGTATGTTGGTATGGTCACTTTCCAGGACAGTAGCATTTTTTCAAAGTATATGTTAATGTTGCGACTTCATACTTCCTCTACAGGATGATTCTTCTTTGAAAGCAAATGAAAGGAAACCATTCTTTTTCATCAAATAGAAAGGAATTTACTTGATGATATGGATGGTAAGAATGTTAGTTTTGTTGCTTCAGAAGTAGCAGTAATGGTGATGATGGGGATACATCATGATCATTTTAAGGCTGGAAAGATACTCAACATTTATTATTTCATTTGACTATCACAAGTCTGTGAAATATGTGCTCTTAGTATTATTATTTCCACTTTGAGCAACCATGTACACTCTAAAATGTAAACCATAAACATGACATGTTTTAATTTGAGATGTGCATATATTTTTAAAAAACATTTCATTGATGTATTTGTATTTAAACAATAACCGCTAAAGAAAATACCTACCCCTTTCACCTGCGTCTATATTGCAACAATTAAGCGAATACCTAATTGACACCATCTAACAATGGATTTAATCTTTATTGCGTTAGTACTCTCTTGCTACTCTCACATGAGGAGGAAGTTATGTTTCATTGTAATACGAGGCAAATTCTAGAGGAATAAGGTAAAAGGAAACTTTTTAATACAAAAAGTATACCACATCTGAATGTGCACATTGCTACAGGAGTTAAAGGGGACAGCAATTCTATGAAGCCTAGGTTATAGTGCTAATTCTAGCTAAGAAAGATGAGTTCACAGAGAACATTTAGTGGAAATACTTCAGCTTGGAAATGGAGAAATTAAGAGCCAGGTTGAATGGACTTTCCCACATCATGGACCTAGGTAGTGGTATGTTCTTTCTTTAATCCAGTTCATATCCATTGTATTTTACAATAGAAAGATCACTCTTTCAAGTTTCAGAAAACATGAGTTCAATCCTTTGCTCTACTGCTAGGTCGATTCTCCGGCTGGAGGCTGGACTAAATCTATTGTCTCCAACATATTTTGTTCTGCAACCACTTTTCAACAACAATGGCATCTAGAGTTACGAATCCCTAGAGTAATTTGATGAATAACTTAAAGTGTTCCTCTGGATTTATTTATTAAATTCTCACTATAAATACAGTAATAACTTTTGCCCTCAAAAATTTCAAATCACTGTTGGAACAATATTATAATGCTTCAAACATATATATATATATATATATATATATATATATACTCATTGTCACAGAGGAAAGACGTGTTTGTAATCCAATTGGCAAAATATTTACTGCTAAGATAACACTAAATAATTTTTAGTATGAACTTCTGCATAGGTTTTGTGAACCACTAAATGGAATCTATTGAACTAAATAATTTGAATCCCATTATAAGATTCTCTGTTTAATATCTTCTGGCTAAAAAACAAAAATCATGTTGCCGTTCTACTCACAAAAGTCATTTGGGAAGTGTCCGTACTGATGAAGTAATGGACATTTAAAATCTTGATGTATATTTTAGGAAATAAACCCTATAAAACAAGTTCTCTTTGATTTAAATAACTTATTTGATTTTATAATTAGTATTTCTTACCCCCTGACAACACACACAGACACACACACAAATATATACATATATATATTATATATATATATATATACACATACATACATACATGTATTAGAAAAGGTAAAGGGTAAAAATATGAGGCTATACAACAGGTTTGCCTAAGTTCCAGTTAAACTTTATTTTACCCCCACTTAGAAAGTTAGAATTAATTCAACCCTGTTCATTCTTTTTTCATCTACTCTTAACAAAGTGTCAAGAAATTTGAGAATGTTGTTTTTGACAATGGCAGTCTACTAGGGAAAAGCTAAAGTTAAGAAAATATATTGGATTTTTTTATTCAAAACCTGAGAAAAAGAAGTCTATGAAAATTGAGATGAAAGTGCAATATTGGCACATATATATACATATATATTTAACAATATTTCAACAGCATGTCATATGGACTTGTAATAGAGCAGCCACTAGGTCATGGAAACCCATGCGAAAAAATTAGTACTTTATCTTGTACCTGTCCCTTTTACTTCCACAGTGGTTGAGTCCAAGTGGCAGAAAAGAGAGCAGAAGTTGATAAAAAGCAATATTTTAAGATTGCTTATAAACACTAATTTAACTGATGGTTCTCTAAATGTGAGATCTTTGTCCAAAGTCCAAATAATAAAAGGTATTAAAAAAACCCTATTAATAATGATTATTTTTTGCAATTCAGAAAAGTAGAATATAAAAGAAAGTCATAGATAAACCTAAGGAAAGCCTCAAAGACAATAAGATTTCTTGAGTCATCACATCTGTGGAGTATATAGGAGAATAAAGACAGAAATTACTGTGAAGATAGTCATAACTTATGTACTAGCAAAGGTGTCAGAGGATGAAATAGTAGATAAATCAGTAGAGAACTGATATATACATTAATTTTTGGTGACTTCAAAAGGAATGTGGGCACAGGAGATGATAATGATAGCTACAATAGAAAATATGGTTCGGGCTTAAGAAGAGGACGAAGTCAGAGTCTTGAGGATATCCAGAAGTCTCACATCTGCATGCTATGAATAATCTCTTTAAGAGGCAGCTCAGTGCTGTAGTGGAGAAGGCACTGCACTTGGAAGACCTGGGTTAGAATCCTGCCTATGAATTTTACTGGCTGTGTAAGCCTGGGCAAGTCATTTAAATACTCTCTACTTTAGTTTCCTCATCTTTAAAATGGGGTAGTAATAACACCTATAACACAGGTTGTTATGAGAGTCAAATGATACGGATAAATGTCTATGTATGTATGTATATATATGTATACACACACATGCATCTATACGGTGTGTATATACAGCCATGTATATGTATTGCATGTATGTATGCATATGCACATACATGTATGAATATATACACTATGTCTTCATAGACAGGAAAAATTGGTTCTTAACATGGAAATAATTTCAGAATGAATTGTTTGTGTGCAAACAAGGCCAGAAACTTATCTACTGTCTTCCACTTCCACACTGTCCTCTAGTCTAGGACCAGAGATTTCCCTTGTTTAACTGTCTCATTCCCTATGATCTAACAACGGACTGAACTATGGGGTGGAGTTGAAATTTGGAGGGTGCCTCAGATGTATCTTTTCCCTCTGTAGCCAGACAGACTCTGACTCCATTGACTACTGCCTTTACTATCAGGTAGAACCAGTGATTTGCCACCTTGTCTGCTGACATAAACAAAATGGTTTTTTATCTCAATTTACCTTTTTCTACCTCTTGCTGAGGAATTAATAAATAATTAAATTAACAGTTCTCTATTGTCCTGAAAGCCATGAGAATTCCTGTTATTCTAAGTAACAGGCTTCCTAGACTGAAGCTCCCTTTATTTTTACCTGATCCCTTATAACTATCGATGTGAACTCTATCACTCACATGTCCCTATTCCATTCTATTCAAGTAAGGGGAAAGATTAGGACTGGATAAATAGATCTAAGAATTATCTACCCAGAGATGATAATTGAACCCATGGAGCTGATAAGGTTACCAAGGGAGATAATATTGAGGAAGATGAGAAGAGCCAGTATAGACACAGGGGGGAAGTTTGCATTTATTGATCTTGTCCTGCAGGAAACTTTGGCAAAAGATTGAGAAGCAGTACTCAGACAGGAAGAAGGAGAAGCAAGAAAGAACAGGGTTGTACAAATCTAGAGAGTGCAAAGTATCAGGAGAAGAGGGTCTCAAGGACTACAGAGAGGTCAGGAAGGATAAAGATTAAGTGAAGGCTTTTGGATTTGGCAATTGAGAGATTAATGGTAAATTTAGACAGAATAGTTTTACTTGAATAATTACATAGGAAACCAAGTTCCAGAAAATTTAGAAGAGTGAATGGAGAGCAAATATAGATAGAAATCTTAGATCTATTGCCCAAGTGTTTATCCATGAATGGGAGGAAAGAAATAGTATTACAGCTATTGGAGAAGGATTGATTTAATAAATTCTGACTTTTTTATATTTTTAAAGATGGGGGACACACAAGTATGTTTTACAGGCAGCAAGGAAGCAGTTAGTAAAATATGGAGAGACTGAAGATTGTTGCGAATGGGGATGACAGATGGGGTAATTGATGGAGAAAATGGATTGTTGAGGTAAAAAGCTACATTTGCCTCAAACAATGGTGAAGAAGATAGGGAAAGACAGCTGTGTGATGTGAGATGAGAAAGAGGGTGGAATAGGGAACTCAATTTTTGATGATATATTAGATAAGTCTCAACTGAGAGAGCTAGAGTTAGGGACGTCATGGAAGTCTAGAGGAGGGATGAGATTCGGAATAGTTGCTATAGTGAGGAGGATATTGAATCATTTAGGGAGGCACGGAAAGATTGCTTTGTTGCATCAAGGTCCCAGAGGAGATTATGTAACATAAAATTTTAGTGGACTCAGTCAACACAATTTCATAATTTTCTCCAACTGTTCAATAGCACTTAATAGGAGTGAAGATAGAGGATGGCAAGAGTAATCCATGCTGGAGCTTAACAAAGAACAATTGAAGATAGAATAAAAGAGAAAGAAACTCAAGAGTAGAGGACAGTGTAGATTCGAACTGTCCAGCTGTGAAAAGGAAAAGTGTGTACTCAGTGCAGGATCTCAATGCTTGTAAACTAATTTAATGAAAAAACAGATGATGGAAAGTCATTTTTCTCAACTGGAAAATACTAAATCAAATCTGCTGCTCAATCAGTTACCTTCTTTCAGTCATTTTGGACCACTGATCAAACATGCAATAGGTATGAGATATGAGGTGTTTGGAGAACATATCAAGATATTAGTAGCCATAATCTCTGCTCTCAGGGATCCTATGCTTTATGGGGTCACAAGTAATCACTGCAGGAAAGATAGACATAAGCACATACAAGAAAAACATAAATAAATAGGGACATTTATAATGGTGGTGAGACATATGTATATATCTAAGGGTCCTGAAAGATAGACTAAATGATTAGGATGATTATAAGTAGAAGGTATGAAGTTAAGCAACTGACAAGCAGGCAGTGAATAAGTTCTGAACAGAGCATAGAAGAAAGTGCGAGACAGGGACATGTCTAAGAAGTAGGCATGGAATTATAGGTAAGGGAACTGGTATATACAAAGGCAATGGAATTAAGGAAGCAGCATGGCATGAAGAGCTATTGCTTGTGAATCAGGGAATGTGGGTCCTAGATATATTATGAATATCAGGCCCCTGGACCCAGATGGCTCAGGAGAAGAAAGTGATGTTGGTGACCTTGCGCGCTCCTCCCTCACTCAAATCAAAGTCAACTGCAAGTCACGTCATCATCTTGATGTCATGATCGTCTTCGACAATGAAGGACAAATATAAGAACAACAATCAATTGATGACACATTTTTCAATAAACCTTAATATAAGCCCATTCAGACACATTTTACCCCTTCCTTTGCATGATACTAATCTGGAGGATCGAGGTGAAGGTGAGTGGACATGAAAATAAGTTACCCTGTTTCAAAACCTAAGAGATACCTTTTCACTCAGTAGACAAGGTCAGACAAAACCGAATAATACTATCTAGAGAGAAAAACTGGCAAGCTATATTCTCAGAAAGCTTTCAAAATTGCATGTCCTAAAGGCTTCTAAATCTCACCCCCAAATTCTAACTTGTTCAAAAATGGATGTTTTCCCCCTCTGGTGAGCTGTTGGTTACACACCTCATCAGTGAACTATCCCAGAGGGAGGAAACCAAAATCAGTTTCAATCAAAACCCAATAATCCATTTGAAGCTAAGCTTGGTCCCTGCACATTTCTCATAAGTCAAGAGGGAAAATATTCACAGTCTGGGCACTGGAGCTAGGAGAAAACATTTTCCATGCAATCATCCAAATCAAATATTTGGCTCTGTTTCTTTGGATGATACATCCTCCGACTGTCAAATGTCGGTCTAGATGAGCTTAGAGAAAAGAAGAGGAACAGCAGAATGGGAAGGAAGGATTTCCTTCTGCTCCTTGTATAGTCATAGTTGGGCACTGTCTCCTGTGATATTGTCATTAAGTATTAGTGTCATTAGACCATGAGCCAATCCAACCATCTGGGCACATAAACTTTGGTTTTGCAAATTAAATACAACTTAGATAACTTACAATTTTTTTACTGAGCAAAGATAAAAACATTCAAATCTATTTCAGCCATCACCATTACTGTTATTTTATCTGTATTTTCAAATTCTCATTAGAAAATTATAGACATTGTTTTACCTTAACATATATAGGAAAATGTTATTAGCTACCAAATTTAAGTCAAAACACTAAAGCACCATCTGCCAGGGAATGGTTAAGGAAATTATGATATATGAATGTGTGGAATATTTAGTTTGGTAAGAAAAAGTGAATGTAAAGAATTCAAAGAAATATGAGGATACATAAAATGATGGAGAATGAAGGAAGCAGAGCACCTCCCCCAAACCCCTCATCTTAATACTGAAAACAACCATAGAGATAAGGATAAAAATAACAAATTCATGATATATATATATATATATATATATATATATATATATATATATATATATATATATATATATATATATATACATACATGAAAGAAGGTCCCTCCCAACAAGAGAAACCAAAAAGTTTAACCCCTTGTGACTAGTCAGTAATTTAAACTTTAGTGGGAAATTTCAGTAACTGGGAAGTCCCACATTTATGCTATCCACCACATTGATAGGAAGCATGTGGAATAGAAGCACTTTGCTCTCTCCAGTTTTCAGGAAATGGAAAGGCTTCCACCTTCATGCTCTGCCACCCAAAGGTGGTTGCATCATTGTTGTCCAAAATAAGGACCTGCTCAGTAAAGATGATATTAGAATAAGCTCCGTATTTTACCTCCTGAGAGAATCTACTGAAAGAACTCTTCCTCTAACTTATTATATTTCATTGGGCCTCAGTCATATGACTTTGGCATAGTACAGTAGAATTGCTCCCCAGAAGAACATATACAATGGTAATAGAATGTCTTACTTTAGAAACAAAACAAATAATAAATAATATATGATAATATATGTATTATGCATCCCTGCTGTGACTTAAACTGTCTACTAAGACAATTAATAACCTGCACTGGTAGAAAGGTCATCTAAGCCAATGAAATCATCATCATCATCACATCATCATTTTTATAGAGCTCATCTAACACCTACTATTGCCAGAAGCTGTGTTGAGTGCTTTACAAATTTTAGATCATCTGATCTTTACAAAAAATTTGGGAGGGATGTGCTATTATTCTAATTTTGCAGTCAGTGAAACTGAGACAAACTGAAGTTAAGTGACGTGTCCAAGTTTTATTAAAAAGAGTCACTTTATCACAGAAAATATTTATCAAGTGCCTACTATGTGTAGACTCTGAGGACCATTTAAAGACTTTATAGTCTACCAGTGGGACGACATATGTGTAGAAGACTATGGTACAGTGTAAGACTCATGTCTTGTAAGCACTTTTGTGAGGTATAAAACCTATGGTGAGCTTTTGAAAGATTAAAATAGTTTTCCTGATAGTATATTTTCTCATGAGCAAACCATGAAGCCAACTAAACACGCACAGCTGAGAAGACAGTGTAAATCTCTCAAGGGAAAACAAAACAAAACAAAACAAAAACCTTAAGAACAATCATTGCTGGTCCAATCATTCTGGGGAGCACTTTGGAACTCTACCCAAAGGACTATAAAACTGCATATTCTTTGACAACAGCAATGTTGCCACTAGATTTCTATCCCAAAGAGATCAAAGAAAAGAGGAAAGGACCTGTTTGTATGGACACATTTTGAGCAGCTTTTTTTGTAGTGGCAAAGAAGTGGACATTGAGGCGATGTCCGTGAATTGAAAATGGCTGACCAAACTGTGGTATATGATTGTGATGAAATGCTACAAGAAAAGATGAGCAGGATGGTGTGAGAAAAACCTAGGAAATCTTATATGAATTAATGTAGAATGAAGTGAGTAGAACGGGATCATTGTACACAGTAAGAGCAATATTTAATGATATCGAATTGTGAAAGACAGCTACTCTGATAAAGACAACAACCCAAGACAATTCCAATGAACACATGACAGAACTCCACAGACAAAACCAATAAACTCTGAGTGTAAATTCAAGTGTATGGTTTTTTTTTAAATTTCCCTATGTATTTTCTTTGGTAACATGACTAATATGGAAATATGTTTTGCATGACTTCATATATATACTCACTATCATATTACTTGCTTTCTCAAAGAGTGGGACAAGAACAAGAAAGAGGGAGAGAATATGGAATTCAAAATTTAAAGAAAAAGATTGTCATAATCTTTTAAAAATGTAGTTAGGAAATATTTAACATAAATAAATATTTAAAAACTACATTGGTTGCCATTTATATAATGCTATGTTTTGCATCTTTATATTGATGATCTGTTTAAATCACCACAACCCCTCAAAGCAGGTAAATATAAGCAGTACTGTCTCAGTTATAGAGATGAGGAAATTAAAATTCAAAGAAGAAAATGAATTGTCCAGATTCACATACCTCAAATATATCAAGAGTGAATTTTGATCCCAGATCTCTCCTGACTCTTAAGTCAACACTCATAGAATCATAGATGTAAATTGGAAGGAACCACAGAGACCATCTGGTCCAGTCCTCTGTCATGCATGTGAACTATGTACCTCTTAACAAAATTCAGAAGGAAAATTATGCACAAAGTTTTTTATATATACTTGCATAAAATTATATTCTTTAGTTATCTAGTACTGAATAGAAGAACATAGAAGTGATATAGAGGGGAAAAAAACAGAAGTTAAACTCAATACACCTAGTTGTATTTCCATCTTTACTACTTACAAGAAATGGGATGTTGTCAAGGCCCTTACCTCTCTGGGTCTCAGTCTTTTCACTTGTGAAGTGGGATTATAGTTTGATTTATCTCCTTCTTAAGGTTTTTATGGGAAAACACTTTGTAGAGTGTCAAGTACTATATAAAGATAAGCTATTTTCTCCTATTTCTACATATAAATAAACCTGCAAATTAATAGAAAGTACTGTAGTGTAGTGGATAGAATCCTGGTATTGGAAGGAGTAAAAGGTCAGCACAAATCTTCCTAGGTGACCTGAAACAAGGTAGTAGTATATACCTGTGTCTCAAGTAGTAATTTAGTTCTGAAATAGATAGTTTGAGATCTCAGTTGGTAAAGACTATTCTCATACTAGGTAATTCCTCATTCTGATGAAATTACAAAGCCTATATGGTTTTGTGATGGCAATAACTGCCCATTGTCAGAATATAGCTAGCACATAGTAGGCACCTTAGTAAACTGCCTTGTATGTAAGGGCAGCTAAATAGGTATTTGTAAATTGCATTAGCTGTTTTAAAAATCATTCTTTTAATTGTTCTCTGGGCTCATATCTACAAGCCTCAAAGGCATGTGTCTGAATCTTTGATCTTGAGATGGTTGTAAAAAAGATCGTCTTTCTCATGTTTTTCTCTGTGTTTGCAAGCAAATGTTGCTAGTTCAAACCAAGTCTCAATACTGCAGGATTTTGCATAAGTAATTTGCATTTCAAGAGTGTCAAAATCAGTAACAGTTCAGACATTTCACATGCTTGGAATATTGGCAGAAACAGTTTGGAGACAAAAAAAAAATACACAGTTTAGTGGTAATCCAATAGTCCAACTCTTGGGAAAGAATTATTTTAGAAATAAGATCATAGAATCACATGCCTGAAAGGGTTTTTTGCAAGATTACCTGAATTATTTCTCTCCAATCTCACAAAGGTCATAATCATACCATAGTAGATGTTCTAAAACCTTATTCTTTGAAAGCTGATCAGATAAACCAATTAATTCCTAAGCATTTATTCAATGCCTGCCATTGTTATACCAATATGCTAGGTGATGAGAATAGAAAGAGGAAAGGAAAACAGTGTATTCTTTCAAGGAATTGATGTTCCATTGAGTGAGACAAAATGATCCTATGATCCCATATAATTAACTATAAATAGAATAAGTGCAAGATAAATCTAGGCAGTTACAGGGTGTGTGTGTGGGATAGGTCAAGGCAGACTTTATACGAAAAGTGTTATCTGAAGTAAAAGGCTCTACAAGTTATAGGTGAAGAAGGAGGGGTGTGTTGCAGGTATGGAAGATAGCTGGAGATAGAATACCCTCTGGGAGGAACAGGGAGAAAGGAGGCCCACTTAACTAAACCTTAGAAGGCAGGAAGAGAAAGAATGTATACTGAAGTTGGAAATGTATGCTGGGGACAGATCATGAAGGAGCATTTATCAATCGATCCGTCAATAAACATTTATTAAGTACCTACTATATGTCAGGCACTGTGTTAGGTGGTAGGGATACAAAAGAAGCAAAAGACAACCACTTTTTCCCAAGAACCTTACTGTAATAATATAGGAGACAACATGCAAGCTAACACATACATGTATATATGTGTATGCATATGTATATATTACAATCATATACACATACATGTATATATATACACACATGCATATGTGTGTGCATAAATAAAGAAAGTCATCTACAAGATAAATAGGAAACGAGTAACAGAAGGAAGGCCTTGGAATTAAGAGGTGTTGGAAAAAACTTGTAGGAGGAGGGATTTTAGTTGGGACTTAAAGGAAGTCAGGAGGTCAGTATTTAGAGTATTTCAAGAATGAGGGAGATATCCATTAATTTTAATTCTTCCATACAGCATGACTATGGTGAAAATATATTTAATAGGAATGTGTGTGTAGAACTTATATAAAATTGTAGGCTGTCTTGGGGAGGGAGGGGAAAAATCTAAGTTATATGGTAGTGTTGTAGAACATTGAAAATAAATAAATTAATAAAAAAAGGAATGAGATAAAGAAAATTCCTGGAGCTGAGAGATGGAATGTCTTGTATATGGCATAGCCAAGAGGTCAGAGTTGCTAAGAGAATGTGTATGAGAGAAAGGTAGGTGGGAGGTCGCTTAGGAAAACCTTTGAATATCAAGCAGAACATTTTGTATTTACTCAGTTATATTTAATCCTGGAGGCAATAGGAGCCACTGTAATTGGTTTTAAGGGCATTAAAGGAGAGATGCACCTGTTGGGTTAAAAAGAGCAAGGAACACTAAGTTTGTAGAAATTGATAGGTTGGGAGTACTTAGAGGAAGAGATCTGTTAAGTTCCCTAGTTCTTGGCCTCCCCACCTACCAAATAGAATGTGTCAAACTTTGTCCTTTGTACCACTGTGAGTTTTCTTGTTTCACAGTGTCTGTCCTTCAATTATCAATATCTCCATGGGTATTTCTTCTTTTCATTCTGTTTCTGGTCAGTCAACAATTGAATTCGTTACGCATGAATATCATAAGTATCTTCATAATGACATCGAACTTAGTCTACTAGAATGTTAGCAAAATATTTCACTGTAGGGTGAAGGTGACCGTGGGTCCTTGAAGACATCAGCAGCGGGCAAGCTCTGGCAGATTCTGCCAAGCTGGAACGGTTTTGAAAATGGGCCTAGTGACAGATTGTCATCTCGAGATCAGGCTAAATTTGGAGAGTTTGCTCACCAGAAGGTCGGCCACCAGGTGATGAATCATCTTGGCTACAGTCCCTCATGGCCCTGGCTCCTATGTCCTGAGATAGTTACAACTGGCAGAGTTTGAAGAAGAACCCACACTGAAGAACTCACAAATCATCTACAATCTCTGGGAATAAATAAAATCTAGTTATGTTAAGGGAACTGACTAAGGATCAGGTGTCCAAAGATATAGACTATACACATATACAAGAAAAGCTTTTTCTTCAGAAATTCATTTATTCAGCACCTACTGTGTACGAGTCATTGACTGAGACTTTGTGGAAGCAGAAGGAAAATGATAATAGCCATTGGCATTTATGTAGTATTTTAAGATTTATAAAGTGCTTTATATAATCTATCGCAATTCAAAGAAAGACTATAAGGAACAAAAAAAAACTTGAATGAGAAATGTAAAAAGAAATGAAAAAGAAACATCCTTTGAACTTAGAAGCTGATATGTTTCAATGAGAAGAATGCTAGATTTGGAATAAGAGGAATCAGAGGACCTGAATTCACATACTGGCTCTGTCGGTATGAACTTAAGCAAGTCATTTAACTGCTGTGGGCCTCAGTTTCCAAATATATACAATGAGAGGGCTGTGTTAGATGATATCTAATGTACTTTCCAGGTAGATAGCACAGTAGATATAGTGCTGGATCTGGAGAAAGGAAGAAATGAGTTCGAATCTAGCCTCACACTTACTAGTTGCGTGACACTAGGCACGTCACTTAACCTCTGTCCACCTCAATTTTCAATCTGTAAAATGGGGATAATAATAGCACCTACTTCCTAGGTTGTTGCAAAAATAAAATGAAATAATTATCTCTATAGCAATTTCCATACATTAAACGATTATTTAAATGTTATGTCTCTTGATGGAATGTAAGCTCCTTTGAGAGCATGGACAATTTCAATATTTTCTTTGTGTTCTCTGTACCCAGCATAGAACCCCATACATAGTAGGCACTTAAACGCTTGTTGATCGTTAAGTGAGAACCAACTGTATAGATAAGTAGGTTTTGAAGTCTGAGGTGTGTGTGTGTGTGTGTGTGTTATATCATGTTTGTGCATATATATGTATATATAAATACACATATATGCATATGTGTGATATATGCATATCTATATTTATCTGTAGACCCAGAGAAGCAGATATAGACAGACAGAGAGAGAGACAAAGAAAGGATCAGGAAGAGGAACCTCAACTGGTATTTCTCCCTCCATTCTTTCCTCTGTCCAGTCCATCCTATATGTATCTAACCTTTCAAATATATTGTTACAATTCCCTTGATTCTCTGTCCACATCTCCCATTCCCCCAAAGTAAGATGTATGAAGGCTCTCAATTGCCTACTGAATTTATATATATATATATACACATATATGTATATATACATATATGCATATATATGCACATATATACATATATATGTGTATATATATTTAATTTATATTTATTACTTATTTATATATTATATAAAATATATTATGTATAATGATTTTATATTTGTGTTTGTTATTTATATTTATATACTTATTTTATAGTTATATTTTTATTTTAAATTTGTATTTATAAATTCAGTAGGCAATTGAGAGCCTTCATATCTCTTATTTTGGGGGAGGTGGGAAATGTTGACAGAGAATCAAGTGAAATGTAACAATTAGTTTGAAAGTTTAGATACATATAGGATGGATAGGACAGAGGAAAGAATGGAGGGAGACATACCAGTTGAGGTTCCTCTTCTTGATCCTTTCTTTGTCTCTGTCTCTCTGTCTCTCTCTCTGCTTCTCTGTCTCTGTCTCTCTCTCTCCATATATGTAGAAATAAATACATGGAGATAAATAGATATCATAAAGATATAGATATAGACATATATAAATAATTGCATTCATATGTACCTATATATGTATATGTATGTTTATATATACACACAGAGAAAGACACACAATAGTTAAGATTTCTCTAGTACGTAAAGGTTGCAGAAGACTTTACATATGTATTTGGACTAAGATATTGCAATAGAGTAAATGATGGCAGATAGCCTGAACTAGGGAAGACTTAGTTTGAATGAAGAGGAGTGGCCAGGTAATAAGAGATGTTATGAAGACAGAAACAATAGAACATGGCACATGAGGTGAGAGAAAATAGAAGACCAAAGATTCCTCTGAACTTCTGAGCCTGCCTTCCTGGGAGAATGTTGGAACCAATTACAGAAAGAAAAAAGCTTAAGCAAGTGTGAGCTTTATGAAACAGGATGTTGAGTTCAGTTGCAGAATGCTGAGTGTGAGATGCTTTTGGGAATCTAGAAGGCAGATGGCAGTACCACAGTGGAGCTCTGGATGAAGGTCGTAGGTGGGAATGTCAGTTCGGGAAACTTCTGCCTGAAGGTGATTAATTAAAGCCAAATGAAGAGAGGAGGTCCCTAAGTTTTTATCCCCCCACTTTTCCAACCCATCCCCCATTGTGTAGTGAGTAGAGAAATTCCCCCACAACCAAGACAACTTGGCTATGTAGACCTGGGCAAGGCACTTACCCTGTAAAAGTTCTAGGCAGTTTTTCATGACTAAGTTTCAGACAAGGTGTGACCAGCTTTTGGAGAGGAAATTTCTTCATCAAGGGGTTCTCTAAACCAATAAGATTATAAATTTAAAGCACATCTCTGACCATGTCATTTCTCTACTAAATAAACTTCAGGGGCCTTCCTACTGCATCTAGAATTAAACAGAAATTTCTTCTTTGGCATATTAAACATTTAAAAATCTAGGTCTGGCCTTTTTTCTAGATCTAGTTTACATCATTGTCCTAACACATTTTATATTCAAATCAAAGTACTGTACTTTTCCCTCATACACAGCATTCTTCCCCTTTTTCTAGACGCTTGCAAAACAATTTTTCATGGCTCCCTCCTCATCTTCACATCTTAGAATTCCTGGGCCTCCTTCAACCTCAGCTTAAGGGCCACTTCCTACAGGAAATCTTTCCTGATTCCCAAAGGCAGTAGTTTTTCCCTCTGAAATGAATTGTATTTATTTTGTATTTACTTATTCATATTTTTCAGAATGGAAGGAGTTGTATTTTTTTTCTGTCTGTGTCTATTTTGCACCTCATGAAATGCTAGGTAGCAGCATGCAGTAGACACTTAAATGCTTGTTCAGTTGAATTGAAAGCAGAGTGTGTATAGAGAGAAAATAATTGGACCAAAGGCAGTACTTTAGGAAAGGTTCATCTTTAAGAGAAAGAGCAGGACAAGGAGACAGGAAAGAGTCAGAAAAAAAAACAATGAGGTAAGAGAGTTACAAGAATGAAATGTCACAAAAGTCAGAGGAGTACAGAACATCAATAAGGGAGAGTGATTTAGGGTGTCAAATGTTGTAAAAGGGTAAAAGAATATGAGGCCAGAAAAAGGACTGCTGGATCAAGTGATAAGTAATTATTATTAATAATATTATTATTCCAGTAAAGTAATGGGGATTAAGTGACTTGCCGAGGGTCACACAGATAGTAAGTGTCCAGTGTCCATATTTGATCTCAGATCCTCCTGACTCCAGGCATGGGGCTCTTATCCACTGTGCCACCTAACTGCCCCTAAGTAATTTCTCAACGATCTTGGTGAAAGCTCTTTTTGCACTAATGGGGATGAAAACAAGGCTACAAAGAAATGAGTAGAGAGTAGGTCATTTGGAAGCAGAGGTAATGAATGGAAAATATATTCAAAGAAAAAAATGAAAAATTATTATGTATCAAGAAATGTGTAATAATTTTTCATATGCCAGAAATAATTGTGTAAGGTGCTGGAGACACACACACAGACACACAAACACAACCAAAAGTGAGACTATTTTTGCTTTCAGGGAGTTTAGGAACAGATCAAATGATGATCCAGGAAAGGGATTATCTTCTAGAATGTCAAAGGGACAGTGAATGAAATCACATGCCATGCCTTTCCGGAAACAATTGATTTGAATGCTGTGTTCATAGCAAGAGAGACATTATGGAAGAGAAGTAACCATGATGACATGGCACATAGTGATCAGAAAGGAAGTGAAAAATGGTCAGAGACTAATTGGAGTGGGTTTGGGGAGTTTGCAGTTACTCAATCAGGACAACTCTGAAAAGGATATCAGCTAAATTTCCCAAGCATGGTGTCTGGAGGTCAATAAAAGACTTTTCTGAACAAGTTTGTAATCTGAGGGGAAGAGGTCAATAGATATCAAATGACTGAAGCTATATAATAAAGAAGGAGTAGAACAAGTTTCTAGGGAGAGAAGAGAGGGGACAGAACAGGATCGCTTCACTTTCAAGAGGAGTACATCCCATCATCTGAGACGAGAGCAGATAAGAAAGGGTAATTGCATGAACAACATTGTGCGAGCGGAGGAAAGCAGCTTGAGGGAGATAGTATGGAAGGTCTTAACGTCCCCAGCAGAGAATATTGAGATCATCACTGCCTTGCACTTTGAGTTTTTTATAAGAACACCAGTTATATATACTTTGTACTTCAGTAACCACTTTCCCATACATCATGTTATTTAATTCTCTGAGCCACCCTACAAGTGAGAAAATGAAAGTATTATTACCTCTGTTTTGTAGATAAGGAAATTGAGGTTCGTAGAAGCAGAGAATAAGACCTACCTCCCAGGACTGACTTGAGGAGAAAATGAGATGACATTTGTAAAGAGTCTGCAAACATTAAAATGCTTTCTAAATGCTAATTAGAATTAAAAGACTTGCCTAGAGTTACATTACCATTGGATGGCAAAACAAGGGTTGAAACCCAAATCTTCTGATGCCTAGTTTACTGCTCCTCTCAATATAGCACACCACTTATTATTAATGTAAAATATTAATATCAATGAACATAATAAATTATACATAATTTATTATATATAATTACATGTGATACATAATTATAACATATAATAATGTATTATAATCAATAAATAATAGACATTAATATATTATTAATAATAAATTATTGATATTAATATATCAATGTAAATATCAGCTGATCAAACTGGTTCCAGCAGATAATCAATCCAAATATTTACCTGTAGCTAAATTTTTTTTTCTGGTTGAGTGATTTCTTTGGTGTAGTGCAGGTTTGATTAGGAAACTTACTTTCTCAATTCAAATCAGCACCTGCTTTGCAAATTATTATTTTACATAATTGCCTCAGGCATTGTTAGTTTACGTGACTTAGCTTGGGTCACACAGAAAGCATGAGTCAGAAGGTGAATTTTGAATTCAGGTCTGAGACCAGCTCTTCATAAACTATGCTATAATGACTCTGATTTGAATTAGATAGATAGATAGATAGATAGATAGATAGATAGATAGATAGATAGAGAGGGAAAGAGGGAGAGAGAGAGATAAAGTATATATGGTATATTTGAGACATAGGTACAGATAATATTTATATAGCTACATAGACAAAGATAATAGAGATAGATAAATCTACATAAATATAGACAGATATTGATGGAGATAGATATGTGAATATAGAACATATAGATATATATATATAGATGTATTTATAGTTGTATTGATGATATATAGATAGACGATAGAGAGATATAGATGGTATATAGAGATACGGGATGATATATATCTGTATTATCTATATGTAGGTACAGATAATATAGATACAGCTATATGGATATAGATGATATATAGACATAGATATATGATTACAGAGACATATAGCTACATAAAGATAGATAGATGTTGTTCAGTCATGGGATTTTCTTGGCAAAGATACTTGAGTGGTTTGCCATTTCCTTTTCCAGCTTGTTTTACAGATGAGGAAAATGAGGCAAACAGGGTTAAGTGACTTGCCCAGGAGCACACAACTAGTAAATCTCTGAGACCGGCTTTGAATCCATGAAGACAAGTCTTCCTAATTTCAAGTCCAGTGCTCTTTCCATTGTGCCACCTAGCTGCCCATATAGGGAGAGAGATTCATAGTTCTTAGTTGAAGTTTTTGAAATACTTCTGTTGTGTTTTATGGTTAGGTGCAGGGGTAATCTGCAAAGTTAACCCCTACACCTTTCAGCGTTGTGTATCTCATTTAGTTCCTCAAGAACACAAGGAGAAGGGGTACGCCCCTGCCTGAGCCTTTGCACATCACAAACGTACAACCACAGAAACATTCAAATCTCTGTCCTAGGAGTACTAGGTGGGGGAAGGAACCATTGGTAAGTGGGGGAAGGGGTCTCTTCCTCTATATATTTGCTTGTACTTTTCTGCCCTACTGGAATTTTTTGGTAGCTCTATCATTGCCTTTCCAAAAACTTGTTGACTTTTGATTTGAGCTGATATAATGTAAGTCTTTTGAGGAGAAGTATTGTTTAATTTTTGTCCTTGTATCATCATAGTCGATAGGCACATGAGTGTGGTATGCCATTTAAATGCTTGCTGATTGGAAGTAATGTACATTGTAAAACAACTTTTCTTGTAGTACATTGCAAAGTTTAACTGAACTCAAGACTAAGTTCATTCCATAATTTGGCCATCATGTATTATGACTACATTTGCATTTAGAAGATTAATTCATCTCAATAATTACAGAACTATTCTAAAGGGAAAAGAATGTTTTCTGCTAAATACAAGTTCTTTCAGATTAAGGACTAGTTATGTCTTTTGTGGGCTACTTACCACAGCTAGCATTTTATCTAGCATTTGACAGACTGCTGTTAGGGAGTATAAAGAAAATGACTCGTTCTTTAGAAAAAAAAACATTCTCTATTTTAATGAGTAATAAATATGCTGTTGGAAACATTGAGAATACATCCCGAAAATAGTTTTGAGCACAATATAACTCTTGTGTACTTTTCTTTTTAAATCTCAGAATGATTCATTGGTAATACCTTTATCTAAACATGATTTCTGGGAATACTCAAATAGGAACTATAATATTCTGTTTTTCTTCCTGCCACATACAGCTTTCTGATCTCATAGGAAGGACTCTGTTTAGATAAAATTTACATCCTACCCTGTGACCCATAATCTCTTCTAACGTTTAGAAATTTCAAGAACCCATTCCAATGACTCCTTCCTCTTACACAGACCAGAAGGTCACTCCATTTTCAAAGTGGTCTTTTGACTCTTGGGTCACAGTCATTGGTAACTGACCTTCCCACTCATCATTTAATTCCATCTCTCCAAATGTCCTATTATTTTTTCATCATAATTATGGATGAAGAATTTTTTGTTAAAAAAATCTAACCCCTCTACCTGCTCCCTCAGAGCCATCCCCTCTTTATTTTGAAGACCAGATCTGGTCTGACTTTCCTTTTTTTGCCATTTCTCTCCATGTTTGCTTGTATTAAGCTTCCATCCCCGTTAAAATTGGTCTATTTTTTTTTTATCCGGTGGACACAACTTGTTCTTTTCTTTTTTTGTTTCCACATCTTTGAACATGACATCATTTCTGATTAGGAGCTAACCTTCCCTACCCTTTTGTGTTCCATCTGCACCTATCTAAATCCTATTCACTCGGCAAATCATCTCATCTTTCTAAGATTCATTTTCCTCATCTGTAAAATGGGAATATGACAATATTATCTCACAAGACTATTCAGAAAACATTTTGAAAAATTTAAGGAGTTATAAAAATGTGAGTTATTGCTGTGAAATAATATTACTCATTATTTAAAAACCACTATTTGTTAAGACTTTAAAATTTAATTTAATGATTTTAATAACAAATTTCTTTAAATTTCTTTTTTACATTTTATTAGGATTCTATCAAAATTACAGCTTTTTTTCATAATCTGTTATTATTTTACAGTTTAAGCTCTTTTTTTATGTGCTCAAGGTATCTTATTTATCTCTGATGTGGTTCTTCACTCCACCGGTAAAGATCAGCAACTCATTTATACTTATAGTCTTAGAGAATTTTTAGGTCCCTATCAGTTAAGTAATTAATGCATGGTTACATAATGAGTATGTTTTAGGACTAGGATGAGGCTAGATCATCGTGAAACAAAGGCTAGCTTTCTCTCTATTTTGCTGCACTGCCTTTTATGTTTTAATTTAAAACTAAAAAAGCAGTATGAAGGAATAGATTATATTTTATTATTAAGGGAAATTAAAATGCAAAACAATTTGGAAATGGAGTAGAATGATGAGCTATTTCTGTTTAAATTATCATGCTGTAACCATTTGAATACATATTTCAGTTTTTGACTTGTTATCTTTGGTTTATATTTTGTTTTGTTGACTTCTAAATGGTGAGTTCCAAGTCTTTGTACACAGGGGTTGAAAAATATAGAATCTGCCACTGATCTTTTCTGCTTGAATCCACAAATGCCATCCATTTCTCCTTGAAAGCCCATCTTAAATTTTCCCCCACTGTGAAAGATTTCTTAACCAGAGGAAGTAAAAGAAATCCTGGCCATCTCTAGGCGCCAGTTCCACCCACCCTCAGAACTCATTATACTTGGTTATTCTTATGATAAATATGTTTGGACACTAATGTTTCATTTATTAAAATTACATTTGTATGATGTTTTAGAGTAAAATAAAGTTATTTTCACTATAACATTTCATTGAATCCTAACAATATTCTAAGGTAAATACAAAGTATAAGGCCGATAGAATAATTTTAATATATTTATGTATTTTACAATCACTTGTTATCTCTCCCTCACTCTAAATCTTTTTCTTTTGTACAATGAAAAAAGTAAAACTCTCCTAACAAATACAAATGGTCCAGTCAAACAAATTACCACATTGGCCACACCTCAAAATATATGTCTTATTCTGTATTTTAAGTCCATCTTCACTGGGAGGAAATAAGTGATATGCATCATTTTTACGTCTCAGGAGTTTTATCGCTACATAAATAAAATACATAAAAACTCTTGTTCTACAGTCTTAAAACTTCTTTCTGTAATGTTGCCATTATATAAATTCTCCTAATTCTGGTCTTTACTCTGTTCAAAGAAGACTGAAACTGTCCAGTTCATCATTTCTTATGCCATAAAAATGTTCCATTACATGCATATACTGTAATTTATTTAGTTATTCTTCAATAGAAAGGAACTCCTTAGTTTACAATTAGGAACTACCATGAAAGGACATTTTATAAATGTTTTTTTTTTAACATTCATGTCTCTTTCTTCTTTCTAAAAAATCTTTTTAGGGTATATATCTAGTAGTGGCATTGCTGGATCAGACTTTCCAGATTGTCTAAACCATTCATGGCTCGACTAACAATGCAGTAGTTTGCCTCTTTTCTGACAGGCCCACTAGCATGTGGCATTTTTTTCTTTTGACATTTTGCTCATCCAATGGTATAAGTGCAACTTCAGAGATGTTTTAATTTACATTTTTTACAGTTATTAATGGGAGAAAGAAATGGCAAATCACTCCAGTGTATTGGTCAAGAAAATCCCAAATAGGGTCATGGAGAGTAGGATGCGACTGAAATGGCTGAACAAGCAAAATAAGCATTAATCATTTGTGCTTTTGTTAGCTTTGATTTCTTCCTTTGAATTCATGTAGATATAATTGTTTCTTTTCTTTCTATTTCTCCTTTATACAAATGAGGAGAGACTTAGGAGACTGAATTTACTTACATAAGATGAGTAATAGCAATACCTGATATTCATAGGGTGCCTTAAGACTTGCCAAACTTTTATTCCTTATTTCATTTAATTCTATCTACAACTACCATGCTTCATGGCCTCTGAATAAGTGAGAAAAAAAGGAACTGAACTCAGGTCTTCTGACTCTAAGACAGTGTCCTTTTTATTACAACTTGCTTCTAAACCTAAACCCAACAGCCATAACCAACGGGAACCACATTTAGAGAAATGGAGCCTACCATCCCCATCAGCTTGAACACCATGAATAGCTATCAACGATATATTGGAAAACTCAAAAGTTCTGGAAAAAGCAATGTTCTCTTTCCAACTCACCTCCAATCGCCACATTGATCCCTGCTACCAGCCCAGTTCAGCCCACACAGACATTAGCCATTCTATAAAGCACTTCTGAAACTGCTGCCCCCCCCAAAATATACATATATGTGTGTACATATGCATACACATACTACATATACATATGTATACACACATGTATGCATATACACACTATGTATACATATGTATATACACACATATATGTGCTTGTGTGTATTTATGTGTGTATATATAAGATATATATAAATATATATATATATATTTTGCCCATGGAAATGACATTAAATAAAATGCATGGTCTTGCTTCAGCACCCTAAGAATCACTAGACCTTTCTGTCTGATTTGCAGCCGAACTGTCCTTTAGGTATTGCCTCCCTTAAGAGGCAGCTTGAGAGAAGATGCTATTTTGTTTTCTATTTATATCTCAAGTCCTTACCTTATAGCAAACATTTAATACATCCTAATACCCTACTCCAACACAACCCCCACTGCCATTCATTCATGCTGCATTCTAGACAGAGGAAAAATTACTTAGACCTAATTCGTAGCACATAGACTTACTACTTAACTACCTAAAGCTTTTAAGCCATAACTTTGACTAAATCTCCTCAACCTAGGCTTTGGCCCCATTTGCCTCTATCTACTTTCCAAAAAGTCAACACAAAAATGATCCATTTATCCTCCTTTACATCACAGTTTCCCAATTATCAAAGGCAAACTATCTATTAATGATGACTACATATTGTTTTGGCTTAACTCCCTCATTATATGTTATGTATTTTGAGAATAAAGATCAAGTAAAATACTTGATCTGTATTTTCAAATGCCTAGATGAGCATCAGTGACCTTAGGAGTGCTCACTATACACACATGAATATAGCCTGTCCCAATTTGAAATGGTGACGTAATAAATACAGGCCTGACAAGATTCGCATTCTTTCTTCGCTTTGACGCTGAGCTAAATTTCCGTGGACTGTGGTGAGTTAAAAATAGTTGATTTGTATTGTTGATAATACATGTTTACTGGTATTTAAGAGAAAAAACACTTTTCAATTCTTGTGAAAAGGGATAGGAGTAAATGTTAATTCCCAGAACCCACTTTTTTAATACTATCAAATAGGATACATTTCTATATCTCTAGGACTAAGCCTAGCACTAACATTTACACTATAAAATAGACACCTTCTATGCTCTTATCAGTCAATGTAAGTATTACTACAGCCAACTAATTAGCTAGTAACATATCAAATAGGGGCATGCTATGTCTACATAGTACTACTTATTAAATATATATTGCTCAAATATGCTTAATTTTGAATACAATTATTTATAGGTTAAAAGTAGCTCTTTTCTCTTTATTTTGAAAACATTATTTATTACTTTATTATTATTATTTTGAAATAGTAAAATAGAGAAAAATGTTTTTCTGCATAGGTAACATACCTGTGAGAATGTGTAGGGATGAATATCAGATGGAGGTTTATGACAAGATATACAAAGACAAAACATAATGAATATTTTCAAATATGATTCAGATTACATGTTTATATACATCTGCATAGATAAAAATGCACACACACCTATGTGTATACTACACACATAGGTATGTGTATGTGTATATGTAAAAAAAAAAAACTTCACTAAATATCTAGATATCAGAAAATATCCAGATGCTTGTAGTTTGAAATTTGCATATAAAAATAAAGTGTCTTTGAAGTATATCAGCACATAAATGAAATCGTTTTTTAAATAAGCAACATTTATTTAGGTGAATTTCTTTTTACCTGAGAAGTCAAATTTTAAGCAGGTGTCAAATGAAATATCTAAATGCAGAAATAAGCCCACAAAGGGTAGAAATATAGGTTCTATGAAAAATGCAAATCTCAAAAAAAATCACAAGTTAAATATATTCTCCTCTATATTGAGGCAGTTCTCTCCTCCCACCTTGCTAACTCCCTGTGCATTGATGTCATAATACTCCATATCCCTCGGTTTATTTCACTTCCTCCTCTCCTCACAAGCATTGTCGTAAAAATAAATGAATATTGTTCCACTGTGCACGCTTTTTACACTCCTCATGATGAGAATGGATTCATGAAAACCCATTTGTTTTCTTTTCTTCTCACAATCTTTGTTACAAGAACGAGATGCCTGAATTTTAATGCCTAATATGATCTTTGAAAGACTATAAACTTTTAATAGACTTTAAACATAAAGTGAGTGAGAGAATAAATGACTGGGCGTCTGTGGTTTGATCCCAGGAAATCCTGATTAATAGCCCTCAGATTGTGTCAGACCACCCTGAATATTTTCTGGAAACAATTGGTTCATTTTATGACCAAATAAATCGTAATTGAACTTACCAACTTCATAGTCAAATAAAACTCTAAATGAAGGGGGAGGGGTGTGACCTTGTACATGTCTTTACATCACTGCTTATATAGCACATCTATCATTTAATTTCCTCTTAGAACAATCGCTATTGTCTTTAAATTCCATGCAGAAAACATAACACATGTTTAGGGATACAAAGGTCTCCCCTGCCCCTAGGATTATGAGCATGTGTGCCTTTTGTAAGATTCCCCAAATTAACCCCCACCTAAGATTGTCCTAAAATTTCCAGTACCCAAATGTTGATCCAATTTCCTCATTTTGCACCCTCCACTTTAGAAACCTCCTTAGAAAATCTTACCCTACCCAACATCTCATTTCAATGGTGTTTCCTATATATTTTGAAATTGCTATTCTCGGGAAATGAAAAAAAAAGTCCTTTCTATTTTAAACATCACAATGTTTATATTGTGCTCTGAAACAAGCTATTAGGGATAGAAAGCTTCTATAGGTTTAAATGTAATCACAAAGTAAAAGAAGGTTAAATTCTGGTTAAATGTAACTGGTAAGCAATCATCAGTAACATCCAGGTAGTTTAAATCATGTATATTTATAAAATATTTTTATTATTGGCTGTCAAAAAGAATCATATCTCTTTTCATTATTTCCCTTTTAAAAAGAGGGAAAAATTTTCCTTCTGATGAGATAAAAGACTTCAACTATTTCAAAAAAATCCATGTCCCTTTAAACTGGAAAGAAAAACAAAACAGTTAAAAAAAAAACTAGTTGGTATTGCTACAATAGCCATAACCCCCCGAGCTTTGCCTTTTAAATCAGCATTCTGCTGTTAAATAATAAAAGAAAAGTCCCATTATTTTCCTAGCTTCACTTTGCTTAAAGTGATTGATGTAGAATTTTACTGCCCTCCAACGGCAGTGACCTAATACAGCCTAAGTAAATGTCTAATGCTTTTTGATCAAATTGCAGTCTGGGGAATTTAACTTATGTCGTACACTCAGAACTTACATCAATACATCTCTGTTTGTTACACAGTGAGAAAGAAATATGACTACAGTTTCCATTTATTGTGCGTTCTCCAAATTCAATTTAACTGTGAATTACTAATATTGCTGAACATAATTACCTAAATGAATAAATCAACCTGGGTTACTCACTGGAGAGAACATTAGAGCATAATATTAATTTTTACATGCACCTCATCATATTAGTTTAAAAGGTTCCTTTTTACAACTAACAATCTTTTCCCTACCAGGCAAAATATCCTTTTATTAAAAGACTGTTCTCCCTTTTGCTTCTGGTATGAGAAAGCCATTGGAATCTTTTTCGCTGCTACTGTACATCATATAATTTCTGATTAACATTAAATTACACACTATTTTAATTATAATCTCCTTTCCTAAATGATTGAGTATTTAGATCATTTCACAAAAAGGCAAAATAAAAATTATGTCTGATTGATATGAATGAGCTTGAGTTTTAAAATATTCAAATTTAGTTATCTAAATTTCCTGATTTCTTGAGATTAATGGATAGTACATCTATATATTTTGGTCATGAATCGGATTGGTTAATATTTTAGAGGGTAATGTTTACTCCAAAATGGATTTAACTGAGTAATGCAGAGGGAAAAAATATCTGTCACAATTAATTTTTATTTGAAGGATAGGTTTGGGGAAACATGAGAAAAGTTAAATTCCATCAAACCAATTTTTTTGAACACTAGTTGAATCGTGCTTAATAACTCAGCTGTTCTTTTTAAAACAAAAGGTTGTTGCAATGAATTGAAACAGGTCTGTGGGTGGAGATGCTACCTCATACTTCCAATGTATATACTAAACTAGAAATTAATAGCAGTAGATCAAGAAACTCCTAAGACCATCTGGGTTCAAAAGGTTCAGTAAAATTGCAATACCACAAACCTATATGAAGCATAAGTTTTATTTATTTGGATTTAGTTACCATTGGAAAAATTAACTCTGTGTTCCTTTAAGGAAAAACCTCACAGAGATGTTGTTTTTCTTAATGATTTCCAAATTAAGACCAAAATGTTTTAGAAAATCCAGGCCAGACTTCATGCTGAGAGAGATGTTAAAAGAGCTTTGCAGAGAATTATTTGCACTCTGGACAGAGGTATTTAAATTAATGTACATTTCCTGATATTAGAGAGCTCAGAGGAGGGCCAATCATGTATAGAGGTGAAGGAGGACACGATTATCTGTGACCGGGTGCCATTGTCTATGTGCTAAGATACATTACGTTACGGAACCTGATTTGCCAAGGTTATAGTCACAAATCAAAATAAAACAGTATTGCCTTTGACAAACACCAGCAAAGAAATATGGTTTTTGTGACCAAAAGTGCTCTAGTTTCGCTCTAAACTATGTGATATTGATACGAATTATTTTTTTCTTATGAGCTCAGAAAAATAGCTCTCTTTGTACGTATTAAAATGCATTAGTGCATCTTAGAAAAGCAATAGTTACTGGGACCTTATCTACCCTTGTTACCCTGACATCATTTCAATGTGATATTTGACATTCTCCATTCTACAAGCTCAGTTAAACAAATGTCTCCCCATGACAAAAAAAAAAATATGCTACTTTGATTTACTTTCTTTCTTGCAATTACTTGTATTATTATAAATCTAACTTTCAAAGAAACATTTAGCAATGCCACACTTATGCTGTTAGTGTATTGTCACATTTTATAAAATCAGCTTAATAAAACAAATTGAACCTAATTTTCATCAAAACTCCATTGTTAACTTAATTTTTGATCAAATAACATTGCACATTTTCTAAGTCTGACACTTCAGCTCATGTTATTTGCTTTTAAAAAATCAGTTTTAATTCAGGGTGAAGCTTCAAAGCAATTAATTCATATTTCTTTCCTGGGATAAAAAAAAGACTACCTTCTTTCTCTTGGTAAGAGAGGGGAAATTGTACATGGCAGCTCACCAAAATCCACTCTCCTTATTGCTTACCAATTTATGAAATAGCACATTTTCAACACCTGCACGTATGTTGAAGCAATTAAATGTGAGTATAAAGTGTCTTCTGTTCTACTAGTTAAATCCCATTTGTGAATAAAACCATTTTCGGTAAAGCATTATTGATGTTCGTCCCAATGCTTCCTTCATCCAGTGGCAATAAGTACAGGGGGCAACTTGAATGCTTCCCTGCTTTATGGAATTTCAAAGCTTTGATGGGTTCCAATGACCTGCCACAACATATTCTATTATTTTAATTGTCTTTATATTAGCAAGAATACTAATGGGTGATTATAAATTCAATTTACAGTGTACATATTGAACATCTAGAGTATGAATGATCCATTTCATCCTTACTAGCAGATATGAAGCAGTTTAAGACTTCCAGTCCATTGTCTATAAATTTTGTTATGGTATTTAAAAGCAGCACACCCATTGTGACAACTATTTTGAATTTTTTTTAAAATTAAAAACTATTAATATATTTAATTTCTACATATAGTCATCAATACAGCCTTAATGGCAAATGTGCACGGTGTAAACGTGTGTGTGTGTGTGTGTGTGTGTATGTTGAAGACTGTGTCTGAAATCTTGCTGAAGGCACTATATGTTTTAATACCTGAATTCATGCTAAATATTTCTTTCTGTCTCTTTTTTTAGACCTAGCAAGGATTATCACTTACGTTTTCTGAATGGGCTGCATTAAAAAAAAGAGAGAAATAAATATAGGCAAGAAATAGGGGAAACACAGTAGATTCTATCATTGCATCTTCATTTATAAGGAATTATATAACATAATAGGCCTAATATAATTATGATGTATAATAAATACTATAAGAATAATATCTACTTTGTCATAATAATATAAGAATATAAGAAATTATAAGGAAATATTTCCTCACCAAGCCAGGTTATCACCCCCCACTCAATCCACTAGGAATCTTTTAGCCAAAAGACTGCTTTTAAATGAGGAGGATATTAAGTAGTATTTTGATTATAGTCTTCAAAAATAGACTAGTCTTAAAACTGACTGTGAATAGCCTGATCTTCATTTTTATTCTCCAAAAAATGAATTAAAGTATCTGCATGTAACATCACTGTTGAACTATAGGCAACAGTGCTCTTATGGCTTTTACTTTTATAAGAACCAGAGAAATCTGCCATATTTTTGCAAGCCAGGCCCACAGATCCTTTCTGTCAGCCATTGAAAACAATGATAGCTATTTTGAGTATTGTAAGTTAGGCATGCTAACATTAAACTATCAGTGCCTAAAAAAATCCAATGCATTTCAGAAACCAGAGCATGGTTTTCCTTCCCCCAAAGACAGCATCAAAATCTGATCTTGTAGATAAAAGAGAAAACTTCTGATGGATGTACACCACATGATTAAAACTCTAGGTCCCCATGGTTTAAACCTTGAAGACATTTTAATTATCTATTTAACATCTTGCTATTTCTGGAATTCTGACTGAGAATGCTTCTGACATAGTATTTCGTGGAATGTCCTTTGCTCATACCGAGCCTCTTTTATACTCCAGATGTAAACACAAAAGCTTATCCTTTCATCTTTTTAAACCCTATCACATAAAAGGAAAGGTAGAATCCTTAACAACTATATTTTAATGGATTTCTTGTATATAATGTTAATGATCTTTATACTCATTCTAATATAATTTTAAAAGAAAGTTACTATAGTTATACACTACAAAATATTAATCATGGATTAAGACCATACCTAATTACTCTTTCATTGTTACCATCTCATCTAATTGATTTGTATTTTTTTAAAGGAAAACATATAAGTCATGTCCTGTTCTCTGGAATTAAATTATCATTAATGGCCTTTGTCAGTTTTAGGTCTGTTAGAAATACAATTTAAAAAGTATCTCTAAGTAGTTGCTAAGTCAATCTATTTATAATTTTGCCTCCAAGTTGTTTGTAAAATGAAACAAAACATTCTACTTTTATGAACTGAGTATTTGAAGCTTGATGTAAATCAAAAACCATTTATGTCACTGACAAATGTTTGGAGTGCTGCTTATCAAGGAAAAAGAACGGCATTTAAAAAGACATTCAGACTGAAGAAACCAGTGATATCAAAATAGCACATTCAGAAACTAAGACTCGGAATAAGATTTTTTTCTTATTATTTATCTTAGCTATGGTAACTGTCAATTTCTGACAATCATCAGACATTCCCCTTACCCTTAAGGGTTAAAAAAAAATGATGTATCCAATTATACCCATTTTCCATATAGGAAAGGCAGGCAACATGGCTCCATATCCATTTTCTGGGACTAGAAACATGCTGTAATCCACGGATGCATGCACCTGTAAACTGGTATTTGCAATCTCAGTTCTCGAAACATCCCTAGATTTCTCAAACTTGCCTCATTTTGAAGGGGCTAGACAACAGGAAGTCTCATTGTCTTGGAAGTGTGCTGACCTGCTGGCCCAGTGGAAGGACTGTGAGGCTGACAGATTTCAGTGTAGCTAGGGGCTGTTGCTAACTAGGATTGGAAGTCTCGTGGAAAAGGTGGCATTCTCCCATATTACCACTTGAGACTGCTGGAGCTGCTTTGAATGTGATTTCATAAAGGCCCTGATTGTTCCTGCCGTCCTGCCAAGAAGGTCTACTAGCTTTTGTTTGCTGCACGGAGGAACAGGGGAGGGGGAGGAGAGGCCTGGTTTTCTCCTTCCCCTTTAAAACCTTAATGTTTAATTTTAGTTCTCGAGACAGAACAGTCATTCTAAATAGAACTTTTCTTCATCTCTTTACATGAAAGCGGAAAGCAAAAAATACAGTTTTGGTAAACTTCTAGTGCCTGCTTTGTCATTGTTCCAGTTTTCCTCTCATCCATGTACTGGGATCTTAACCTTTCACTCCCCATTCCAGTTTTTCTATATTCCTATGTGGGTCTCTATTTTGGTCTCACAGGGAATTCTTGGTTAGGCCTAGCTCTATCACTCCGGGAATAAGGGAAGAATTAAACCTCATCTAAAAGGCCAACCTAGCATCAGAATTAACTCTGGATCCCAACTGCTTATCAAAGCCAATGCAAGCTCCTATACTCTTTGTTAGTCTTCTTTCAACTGCTCTCAGTTCATATTTAGCAGACTTCATTTGTCATTAGCTATGAAAATCCTTTGGGTTATACCATTTTCTTCCTCTCAAGTTCCATCCCCATCCTTGTTACCTAGGAAATGCCTATTTTTCCTTCAGGGATTGACTCCAATGCCATCTTCTCTCATAAGACCATGTTTTCTCTCTCTGCCCTGAACCTGAGTCATACATATTTTCAATACTGCCATTCTGGCTCTAGCATGGTTCTATCTTGTATGTTTTCTTATATTTTTATGCCTTTGTGCTATCTCCCCAACTTACCTGTTATTACAGAACTATAAGTTATCATGTCTTAAACTACCTTAGGTCAAGAACTGTTTCATGTTTTTTATGTTTCTTCTGAACATTAGTACAGTAATTTAATTGGAATAGCTTTCCAATAAATATTTGTAGATTACAGATGATGCTAACAACTTTTTTTCAATCCAGCCAAGAGGATCTGTAGTGAGGAAAACCCAGGCTTAAAACATACCTCAGACTCTGACTAGTTGTGTGCCCCAGGAAATTCATTTGACCTCTTTATGCCTCAGTTTTCTCAAATGTAAGACAAAGGGTTTGGGCTAGATGACTTCCTAGGTCCTTTCGAGTTCAAAATCTATTTTCTTCTGATCCTTTACATTCCCCTTTCACTGATGTTGTAATTGGACACATTATCAACATCATCATCATCATTATCATCACTGCTACCATCATCAAACAGCAACATTCACTTTTTTATCACACATATAAAGTTTTCAAAGCAATAATAAAAATTATAAAATTATTTGATTACCCAAATCCTCTATTTTAATTCAACTCCTTTTGACTCACTCCATTCTTTCCAAAACCTTCCCTTTCAAGTTTCCATACTATTAATAGATTCAGTCTATACCAGGCTTTCAACAGATATTGATGTCCCCCATTTCTCTCCACCTCAGTTTACTCATTTGAATAGTGAAAGGTTTTCACTAGCTCTTCCATCAATCAACCATGGAATAAATATTTATTAATCAACAATTGTGTTTCAGGAGCTGTGTTAGATCTTGGGGACAGAGATACAAAGCATGACACAATGATGATTTTCAAGCAACTTACATTTTCTTTCATCTTCCATTTTTATACTTTTATACAGGCTATAAAATGATATTATTATTATTATAACAAAGACTCTGAGATGACTATTACAACTCTCAATGGCATTAAAGAATTGGGTTCCTGGAATATGGCTACAGTATCTCCCCTCAGAATTCTAGGATTAGATCTAAGAAATTGAGGAGAGCGGACTTTTCTAACCATGATTTATACTTACCCATATGTGTGCTTCTTTACCCCTTTTAATCATTGTCAGACAATATCAATTAGGAAACAAGATTTAATTCAACTTTTAGAAAGGATATTGACAGTGATAGCATAGTAAGAATAATTGCTGTAGCATGTGCAGCGGCCACTGTTTTGGCAGATGTACAAAACCAAGAAGAGGGTATTTTCTCTATCATTCCCGCCTCTTACCTAAGCCGCTCCCCATCACCAATTTTCAGTTTCCTTTTATGTGTTGTCTTCCCCTATTATGATGTAAACTCCATGAGGGCAAAGATTGTCTTTCTTTCTGCTTGTATTAAATTTTCAATGTTTATGACAATGTCTGTCACAGTAATGCTTTATATATGTGTATTGACTCTACTTGACTTCAGATCCATCACTATATCTACAATGCCATCTCTCTCTCTCTTTGTCACTTTTTATACATATCTATATGTACACTATAGTCTCTCTCTCATTATATATATACCTATATGTATATATATTACACACACATAAATGCATATATGTACATGTATCTATATCTACATATATATCTATTAGATAGCATTTATATAATAATATAAGACTTGTACCCTACCCCCACCCAAGATCATTGCCTTGTCCTGGTCAAAGGATTTGCAAAGTTCAATGTAACTATGAGCTATGCCATGCAGAATTACCCAAAATGGACAGGTCATAGTGAAGAATTCTGACAAAAGGTGGTTCACTAGAAAAGGCAATGGCAAACTACTTCAATATCTTTGCTAAGAAAACTTCATGGAACATACAAAAATGATAAAAGAGAGGACATCAAAAGAAGAGCCCTTTAGATCAGAAAATGCCCAGTATGCAACTGGGGAAGAGTAAAGTCAACTATCAGTAACTTCAAAAAGAATGAAGAAGCTGAGACAAAGCTGAAAGGAAGCTCACCTGCAAATGCATCTGGTGACAAAAGAGAAGACTGATGCTGCAAAGACCAACATTGAATGGAAACCTGTAATGTACCAACGAACCAAGATCAACTGGATGTGATCAAACAGGAAATGAAAGATCTTAATATCACCAACAGCCATGATGGTGTAGTGACTGATCTAGGATCACATATCCTGGACAGTGAAGTCAGGTGGATCTTAGGAAGCATTACTAAAAAATAAGGCTAGTGGAGGTGATAAAATTCCAGCTGAACTATTTAAAATGGGAAAAGGTGATACATTTAACATGCTACATTCAATATGACAACAAAGTTGGAAAACACAACAGTACCCACTGGAATGGAAAAGATCTGTTTATGCCCTCATCCTAAAGAAGGACAATGGCAAATGGCAAAGTTCAAATTATCAAACAATTGTGCTTGTTTCACATGCCAGCAAGGTTATGCTTAAGATTTTGTAAGCTAGGCATTAGCATTATGTGAACCAAAAATTACCAGAAGAGCAGGCTGGTTTTTGAAGTGGCAGAGAAACAAGAAATCAAATTGCCAATTTTCACTGTATGGAAAAAGCAAGAGAGTTTCAGAAAAAAAAAAAGAAATTTATGACTGCTTCATTAATTACACTAAAGAGTTTGACTGGGTGGATCATAACAAAAGTGCCAAGTCCTCAAAGAGATGGGAGTACCAGATTGTCTTACTCGTTTCTTGAGAAATCTATGTGTAGGTCAAGAAGTAACAGCTAAAGCTGAACATAGAACAAGTGATTGGTTTAAGGCTGGAAAAGAAGCATGGCAAAGCTATATATTGTTATTTTATTTATTTAACTTATATGTGTGGTACATCAAGTGAAATGCCAGGATGGATGAATCAAAAGCTGAAATTAAGGTTTCTGGGAGAATTATCAACAATTTAAGTTATACAGATGATACCACTCTGATGGAAGAAAGTGAAAAAGAACTAAGAAACCTTCTGATGAGGATGAAAGAGAAGTGTAAAAGCTGGCTTGAAAGTTGACATTAAAAAAATAAGATTTTGGCAACTGATTCCAGCACTTCCTGGCAAATAGAGGGAGATGAAGTGAAAACAATATCAAAGTTTATAATCTTGGGCTCAAAGATCACGACAGGGGGTAACTGCAGTCCTGAAATGAAAAGGACCCCAAATCTAGACTGAAAAATCAGAGAGGTTACCTTGCCAACAGAAGTCCATTCAGTTAAAGTTATGGTCTTTCTAATAGCAATGCAAGGCTGTGAGAGTTAGACTATTAAAACGCACACACATGACCACCACCACCACCATCAACAGCAACGAACCCTGAATGATATAGAATTAACACTTCAGAATGGTGGTGCTGGGGAAGACTTTTGAGACGTGAATAACAAGATCCAATGATTCAACACTTAAAGAAATAATTCAGGCTATTCACTGGAAGGTCTAATATTGAAAGCTTAAATATTCAGGCTACGTAATGAGAAGATGGGACTCATTGGAAAAGACTCTGATGGTTGGAAAGATTGAAGGAAAGAGGAGAAAGGAACAGCAAAGGATGAGATGAATAGATCGTCTCATAGAACTAATGAACATGAATTTGGACAGACTTTGAGAGATAGTGAAGGATGGAAGAGTCTTGTGTGCTTTGGCCCGTGAGGTCATAAAGAGTCAGATGTGACTGAATAACTGAACAACCACATAAGGCGTGCAAAGCATTTATATTAAGTCATTTTATCTTTATAATAACCATGGATGGTAGGTCCTATTATGATTCCACTTCAAAATAAGGAAAATGAAGCAGATAGAGGTTAAGTAGTAATAATATTTTCTTTGTTTCACCTTGTTAAGAATTTTAACTAAATAAGAAAGTGCTGGCAGATTATCCAAGCACAGCAGCCCTTCTATTATTCTGATTCAGCTACGTTGTCTTCTCCATTGGTCTGTTAACGTTTATAATAGCTAATTATAATAACCAGAGCTAGCACTTACATATTGACTTAATTTTTCCAAAGTACTTTACAAATTTCATCATCTATCTATCTCTCTATCTAATTGCCCTCAGAACAACCTTGGGAGGTGTTATTTTCCCCATCTTACTACTTTGAAAACTGAGGTAGAGAAAGATTTGGTGGCTTACCTAAAGTCACACAAGTGGTGAGGGTCTGAGGCCATACAAAGTATTCTATCCATTATGTCACCTAGAATAAATTTGCATATTATTAGCTAAAAAAGAAAGGACTCCAAGAGATTACTTGGTTAGATACAGTATGATGTTTTGATGCAATATATTTTTCTTCATTGGATACTAGTTTGTGTACAGTGTCTACTTTCTGAATTGTTTTATGTATTTGACTTATTAGAATCAAATATATGTTTAAAGAATTTCCTTCAGCAAGACATCTTTCCTGCATACATGGTGGTAGTCAAATAAAGCGGACTGGAAGTCAGGAAGACCTGGATTCAAATTTTGACTCAGAAACATTATAAAACAAATGGGTTGAATTCCATGACCTCTGTGGTCCCTCCCAGTTCTATGATCCTAAAAATGGAGACAAAAGGGATAACTTTATCCACCAATCATCTGATTATCAATATCAAATAATCCATTAAGCAGGAAGATGTGTTTGCCAAAGACATTTTCACTGTTATTGAGAATGTCTGGTACAGATTCCAAATGAAAAAGGCATGCTTATGTTTGTGGACAACTTTTGCTGGTAAAAAGAACCCCAGAATAAATAGAATATTATTGTCGATTCCTTCAGTTGTATCCTGCTCTTTGTGACTTCATGGACCACAATATGCCAACGTAATTCACGAGGTTTTCTTGGCAAAGACAAGTGGTTTGCTATTTCTTTCTCTAGTGGATTGAGGCAAACAGAGGTTGAGTGACTTGCCCAGGTGTCTAAGGCCAGCTTTTTACTCAGGTCTTTCTGATTCCACATTCAACACTGTATCCACTGAGCCATTTAACTGGCTTCTGTAGAATATTATAGAGCTAATTTAATTTAATAAACATAGAAAAATTGGGCTGCTTAACCTATGTAGGAAAGCAAGAAGTGACTAAAGAATGTGTGTTGTCTAGATCGTGACTTACAATGAGTAGAGTTGACATCTAGTTTGTTGATATGTGAGTATAAGTACATATGTGTTCTCTCTCTACACACATATGCATATACATATACAAACACACATACATACATATATATGTATACATACATATGACAACATGAATTGAGACTGGAATTGAGTTGGAGAACAAGAATGGTCTATAATACTTATAGCAAAGCAAACTTTTAAAAAATCCCAAGGTTCCATGAAAAAAAAACTTACTTTTTAAATTGAAACATTCTTTTGGTTATAACATATTGATACAACTAAGGAAATATGATCATCTGAGAATCAAAACTGTGAGCTGCACAAAGGGAAATACAAAGATATTTAATAACTGCAAGTTGGCTATACTAGGTTATAATGATGGATGATGCGCACTAGAAGAAGTACAAAGGATATCATCCTCGGAATGGAAAAATCAGAAGAAGAGGTGGGTGGGTCTTATACTGAGAGTGATCAATAACAGATGGACAGCCTGAGTGCTATGCTGGCACATTCATGCTATTACAAGACACATAGAAGAATACCTTTAGAATACTGGCTAGATGCTCTATATAATATTTCTGTGAGAACATGAACAAGAGGGGCACAGGACATGAAGGCAAAAATCAGTTGTTATCTCTGTCATTGGAAAACCCAAGTCAATTAATATGTTGAAGTATACTATTGTAGTACTAACAATGAAGGGCATTCTGATTTTATGAAAAATACAAATTTTAGACTTTTATTTTTATGTAATTGTATTGCTTTCGTGTATGTACAGTAATGGAACTAACTACTTAAAAAGATTTTCCAAGTAGAGCTCCTACTGGGCTACATTAATGAATAGATCAGATTCGTTTGTAATTAGCATATATTTGCATATAAATAATTAATGTGCCAACATCCTTAAAATCAGTTTTTCTTAAGTAAGTTAAACATGGTTAAGCCGAAAGCTTAGCTCAGTCTAGGTTAAGCTATTGCTATCATTCTAGGTCTTTGAACAAAGACAAAAAAGGAAGCTAGAAGTGGCACATGCACAAGAGTGGAAACAGCCCCCCTGGACCCAGCCACTTAAAGAACATAGGAGGCAGGACAGACAGGTCTTGACCATTTAGAACCCATGCAAGCCACTAAGCCTCAATTTTCTCATCTACAAGATGGGAACGTCTGTACTATGTAATTTCCATTGTTGTTGTAAGGAAAGTATTTTGTAGAATTTAAAGTGCTATATAAATGTGAAATATTATTTATTATGGAAGAAAGAGCCAAACGTGTCATTGAATACTGGGGAGAAAACTATTAAAGTTTGCAAATCTCTTTAAGTATCTCATCACATTTGATACAACATCCTGTGAAGTTGATACTATTATTGCACACATTTTGCAGTGAAAAACTGTAGCAGAGAGAAGTTAAGTCACAAAACTGTTAAGTTCCTGAGGCAGGATGCGAAGTCAGGTTTTCCTGACTCCAGCCCCTTATTAGGCACCACTGTGTTTAAGACCAACCTCTGACTCATATTTTCTTTGTGACTGCCAACAAGTCACTTAGCCTCTCAATGGCCCATGCAATTCTCTAAAATAATAAATTTCAGAGAAGTCACTGACCAGCATTGGTAGAGGGAATTTCCACACACAAAAGTTCCCTATTCCCTCAGGTATGCTAGTAAATTTTTGGCAAACAACCTTTTTGGGGAAGATATGATGCCCACCACGTTCTATTCTGCATCATTAACATTTTCTTCATCACAGCCTTGAGTCTAGACAGCTCACAAAACAATGAATCAAGCCCTGAGTTTTAGTCTTTTGAGGTAAAAATTCATATACTGAAAATTTAATTTTTAGTGTTGTGAGGTATAAATGCTCAAATTGAAAATGTAGCCATTTGCTGTTGGGAAACAACATCACCTGGCTCCAATATACCTCTGACCATACCCATGAAATCTCAAGTCCCGTTCCTATCCCCTCTAGTAAAAAAAAAAAAAAAGTAAAACAGAGTGATTGCCCATGTATAACCAGCCTATCTCCTCTACTGATGTCCTCACAATGTAGAGAGAACCCAAGGAAAACACCCAGAATATTAGGTAGTGAATTTATTAAAAGACATGAATTAAAATCATGCTGGATAGGGAGGCATACATGAGTTATTTGCATTGTTAGAGAAAATGTCCACATTGATAAGATCATAGTACTTGAGTAGGCTGCAGAAATAGAAAATGTGGTCTAATGGTCAGGAGTTTACGTTGGGAGTCAGGAAGATGTGGGTCCTGCCTCTGAACCTTGTCTGATAGGAGGCAAGTCATGTAACCTCGATATGCTTCAAGCAACTCCCCAGAGCTTATGGACTGAACCTGAATAGTCAGAGGTCTGCAAGAAAAACGATGGAATCACAGAACCTTTACCTATGTATCTAGTGGAAACAGCACCGTTCTTGGAATCATAGACGTAGAATTATTTCCTAGATTCATCATTTCTCCATCTTCAGCCTTGGACTCAAAATTGGGAAGATATGGCTTCAAATCTTGCCTTTGATACGTAATGTCTCTGTGCCACTATGCCAAATTGCTGTTTGCTGAATCTCTAAGAGCTCTAATTAATTCTCCAAGATTAATTGCAGAGAAGGTGCCTGTTGACACTGTTTGAGGGAGTTCCCTTATCTCGGAATTCTCTCCACCAGTGATATCATAAGTCTGAGAATCCAATCTTGATCACATCCGTTGACCTTGCATGAATTATTTTATTTCTCTGAGTTTCCACATTATCACTTGGAAAATGGAGATAAGAATAGGTACATAGTTCAATTCAAAGACATGATGGAAATCCAAAAGACATTTAAAGTTATTTTAAAATCATAGTGCTATGTGGATATCAACCACCAATATTATAACGCTAGTCTCTCTATCGATATTAAATAGTCAAGGAAATTTTTATGAATCTTTAACTAACTTTGTTGAGTAGAATTCAGTTCCAATAAAGAACCGGGAATAAAGTAACACTTCATAGATTTAGGCAATTATAACTAGTAAATAGAAGAAATCTATTTCCTAGATACAAGTAAGTTACCATGGATAATTATTAACAAAGGGCTCATTTCCAGGGATTTCAGTCAGTGAACAATGTTGAGTGGGATTAATGACATAATGAAATACAAAGAATTTGTTGGTGGAAGTAAAAATTGTGTATCACTCCATTTTAATTTACAAAAATAGTGTTAAAGTTAAAAGCATCATGAATTTGGAGTTCAAGGCCCTGAGCTTTAATCTCCCTTCTGCTAATTTCTACCTATGTGATGTTCATTGGGGAAGTAACTTATTTGTAGGCTTCAGTTTTCACATCTACAAAATGAGGATTTTAAGTCAGAAGACTTCGAAGATCACTTAGCCATTCAAGTCTCAGGTTCTTCATCAACAAAATAAGGAAGAGGGCTGACCTAGATGACACTGAAAGTTCATTCTAGCTCTAAGCATCTAGGCCTTTCTCTGCCCCAACCTAGTCATGTGACTTTAAGCCCCACCCCAACCCTGCCTTTATTCTAGTCATCTGTAAAATGAGAAAATTAAAATAGAGGACTTCAGGAATTCCTCCCAGTTCTCATCGTGGAAATTTGATTTTGAAAAAAAAATAAAGTGTGGTAGAATATGTGTTTACTAATTTTTAATTTGAACGATTAAATACAAAAGTTAATTCATCTGAAGTCATAAACTCACTCTAATTCTCTCTGCATGTATATACACATATGTACACAAATACACACATATAAATATGTGTTTACACACATAAATGTTTATTTATTTTTAAATTCAACTCGCTGAACAAGAATTGGTGAACATTCCCAATTTTAATTGCTTGGTGCTAGGTACTCATTAAAACACATACATGAACAAAATGTACTTGACTTCCATTTTGAATTGTGTTTTTAAAAATACTTCCCTTGAAATATTTCCAGGTCTATGAATCACATACACACACACACACACACACATGCTAACAACTGACATGCTGTTTTTCAATTGTGTCTTTACCCTTCATAACCCCATTTGAGGTTTTCTTGGCAAAACTATGGGAGTGGTTTGCCATTTCCAATACAGTTCATTTTATAGATGAGGAAACTGAGGCAAACAGGGTTAAGTGACTTTCTCAGGGTCACACAGATAGTAAGTGCTTGAGGCCAGATTTGAACTCAGGAAGATGAATCTTCTTAACTTCAGGCATTGTACTTTATCCACTGTGCTACTTACCTTTGTGTATGTGTGCATATGTACACACACATTATATATACATATGAACACACACATAAGACATATGTGTATAAATAATATACATATACTATATTTCAAATAAGGTGCTCATTCTTAGTTAAAAATGTTACCATGCAGCACCACACTGTTGGAAGTTACAAACTTCACGAAATTAATACAATTACGTTTAGAAATTAGCATTTTCTGAATTCTTTGCTACCACTTGACTAGTAGATTTGCCCCTTTCTTCTGTAATACTCCCTTTCGTCCGTCATGCATTATTCATATCCATACCTTAATTTTAATTACACACCCAAGTTAAAATCACACTCTACCTAAAAATACAAACACAATCACATGGAAGTTGAGAATGCATTATTCTTTATACATAATCACAATCCTGCTGAGGTTGGATTGTCACCTTTTTCTGTGAAACCAGAGATGTTTTCAATGATTCTCCCTTCACTGGATGATCTTTATAGTTTCTTTTGTTTTTGTTACTAATAGACCATTTTAGAAATTTTACTGTCCTGATGTCTTTCCACCCTGAATAAAAGTTGTGTATATTTTTTTTCTGCAAAACCTTCCAGCAGGTGACTGTCTGCACGAGTCAATTAGAGGAGTCCCTACATGGTAACCAGATTAACTGAATGTGTAAGTGACTCAGCGTTACAGAACAATGAAAGAAATTAGAATTCTGGCTATGGTTAGCAATTCTATTAGGAGGCAGGGTAATTTTCCTTTTTTTTAATCTGCCACTGATGATACTCATGAGTTATTATATGACCTCTTGAATCAGAATAAAACAAAATCCAGGGTTTTACATTATATCTGTTGCACCCATGAACATTTCAGTAGGAACTTTGTTCCTCTTCCTTGATATTGTGCCAACTCTTTCTGATTTGGGGCAAAGGTATACAGAATGGCAAGAAGTAAAAAGAACACATATTTATTAAGCACTTACAATATGCTGGGTAATCTGATAAGCACTTTACAAATATTATCTCACTGGATCTTTATAATATTTATAGGAGGAAGGTGGTATTATTATCCCCATTTTATTGTTGAAGAGACTGAAGATGTTAAATGACTTATCCTGATTCACGCAGATAGGAGGCATCTGAAGCTGAATATTAACTCAAGTTTTTCTAACTTCAAATCTAGAACCCTATGTACTATGGCACCCAGTCTTCCTCTGTATGTAGGGGATTTGGCAGGAGAAGAAATCATTTTTTTTTTATTATAAATAAGTGGATCATTACCACAGCTCTAAGAAAATTTGAATATTTACAAAGCACTTGACAATGTTTAACCAATCTAATTAAAAAGAGGGTAAAATATATAATCACTGAAATAGCATACAAAGAAGGTAAAATCATGACAAAAGTAGAAAAAATAAAAAGAATTATTATTTATATGAATAGTTATATGCTGTTGATATAGATGTTTCTTTGGCAATGAAGGATGAACACACACATACAATTTGAGAGTGAAAACCCCATAAAATTAAGTCAACCAAGATTAAAATCAGCCATCATGAAAAAAATAATAGTTCACTAATAGTCCAATGTGCAAACTTCTCTTCAGTAATGATTCCCACGTACAATACACTTGCTTTCACAAAAGCTGGGAATCTTATTCTTTACTACAATAATAAGCAATTATTAATTGCTTACTGTGTGGCAGACCCTTATTCTGTGTGATTGCAATTATACTGTGATTGAATTCCCACCTCAGTGATTCATGTGAAAGTATGTTACATTGGGATCACAAGACCTCCACTTTGCTTCTTGCTCACTGCATGAATTTGTGTAAATACTAAACTCTCAGTTCTCATAGCAGCAGATGGGGGACAACTAACTTTTGAAGGATAAATCAATAGGGTATAAGGTCCTCCCAATCTAGGCTCAGTAAAATCTTACTTTGTAGGATTTTTAGCATAGATTAGTGCTGTGCTTTGTTCAAGACTTTTCCCATATCTATTGAGATAATCATGTAGTTTTGGATGTTTTTGTTTCAAATGTGATTATAGTCATAATGAATGATTTCTTGGATCAATCATTATAGTGTTTGATATGATTTTATTTAAATTTTTAGCATTACTATTCATTAATAATATTGGTTCTTAGTTCTTTTGTATTTTATCTTTCCACAGTTTGGATTATTGGAACTATAATTTTCTCAAAAAAAGGAATTTCCTAGGCAATTTCTTTCTAAATTCCTGAGAATAATTTTTGTCATATTGGTATTATTTTTTCTTTAAAAGTTTGTTGTAATACTCTGGAAAATCCATAAGGACCAGGAGTTTTTTTTTTCTTCCTTTTTTACATTTAGTTAGACTTTCTTTTTGGAGATTAAAATTTCAATTAAGTTTTCTATTTTCATTTTTGAAGTTATTTCTCTATTTCTTCTGTGTTCTCAGTTTTGTTTGCATATAATTATTAATATTAATTTTAATTATTCGCAATTTTTCTGGTTTGGAGATTTTGTCTTCATGTGCTATTTCATTTATTATATTTACGCCCTATTTAATTAGATTGATTAAATGTTTATAAATTTTACTAATCTTTAAAAACAGTTTTTAGTATTATTTATCATTCCTATTTTTCAAATTTCCAAATGATCTAATTTTTAACATTTATTCTTTGATGCCATTTTAGATTTGTTTGTTTGTTTGAGGTCTTTCTAATTTTTAAAATGTATATTTAGTTCATTAATTATTTATTTTTATATTTTGCTAATATCTTTTTGTAGGGTTGTGATTTTCTCCTGAACTGTATTAGCTGAGGCCCAGAAATTTTGGTATACTCTTTAATCATTGCCATTTTCTATTACATAATTATTTATGATTTCTATTATTTGTTCTTTGACCAGTTTATTACTAAGTTTTCAGTGTTGTTTTTCCATTTGTGTTCAATGTCTTTTGTTTGTGCTTCCTTAGCATATTGCTAATTTTATTGAATTATGTTCTATAAAAAGGTGCATTTAAGATTTCTGCATTTTTTACATTTGCTTGCAAAATGTCTGCACCCTGAAATGTGGTCAATTTTTCTAAAACTTCCACTGAGATTGAGAAATATATCCATTCTTTAGTAGTCACACTTACAAGATAGAATAAGTATTTAGCTCTAATTTCTTCAACAGCTTGTTCAATTCAATATTTTCCTTTTGCTTATTTTTTCCTATTAAATTTATCCAAAACTGAAACAGGGACATTGGAATCTGCTATTTTGTCTATGTCTGATCATTGTTCGCCTATTGTTTTCCTTTATTAATTTAGATGCTAAGGTATTTGGAACATGTAAGTTTTACATTGATATTGGATTTTTTCACCTATAATTCCTTTTAGCATAATTCAGTTTCCCTGCTTATCCTTTTCTCTTGTTGTTTTGGATTATTTTTCTTTGAATAATATGATTGCAACTGTTGCCTTTTCATACTCATTTGATGCATAAGTTAAAAAAATCAAGTCCCTCATTTTCATTCCTTTTTTGTCTTTGATTTTGGATTTCTTATAAGCAAAAGATTGTGGAGTTTTATTTTCTTATCCCAACTGTCTCTATTTTTTTAAATTATTGGATTTTTTAATTCATTTACATTTAAAGTTGGAATTAGGTTTACCTTTACCTTAAGTTTTCTCTAATATCTTTTTTCAGATTAGACTTCTCCCACTTTCTTAGTAAATACATTATTTTATCTGTTCAATTATATTAGTTTCATCTATCCAATTTCTTACAGTTTTCTTCCTCTCACCAACTAGTTTGTTTCCTCTCACTTTTTACCTCTTTCACTTGAGTAGTCTAATACAATCTTTCTTTGTCTCTTCACCTTCAATTTGTTTAATTTTCTTTTCTATGCTTTCTTTCTGAAATAGAAGAAAAGGATCTGTCCTCATTCTTGTAATAATTAATCTTCCCTTTCTGTTTCTTCCATCTAGTCTTTATGTTTTAGCCTTAATACTTGTTTTCTGGATTTCATATGAAATTAAAATGCCTAAAATACTTATTTTAGACTCCCTCCTGTATGTTATTTTTTTGTACCTCATGCTCCTTAGGTCCTCTTTTTTTTCCTCTTGTATCTCTCTCTTAGAAATGACAGTTCTTGCAAAATGACCAAGAGGACTTTCCCATAGTGTAGAAATTTCTATGTGTACATAATGGCGCAGTGTATTATTAACCTTAGCCCTCGCCTCAACAAAACATGCTGATTTTCCCCTGTCCCCATCTACCATGAATCTTTTTTCTAAGTGATGCCCTCCAATTCTTATGGATGACAGTTGAGTCAAAAGATCTGATTCCCCTTCAAATGTATACTAAGTCAATGCATGTTATACATATTGTAAGCCCCCTTCTCTCCTTACAGAATATCTCTTCCCCCATAATGGTATTTATCAGTAATACTCCCTCTCACCAGTGAAACAAAATTTGCCCCCTTTTGTTTGCACATTTTTCAGTCTCTCACTTTGTCTCCTCATCCATTCTCCTACAGGCTTTCTTGGTCTTGGTAGAATACAGGAGTTATTTTCCCTTTACTGTTAAACTTTGACTTGAATAAGACCCCTTATATTTTCCCTTTTATTTCACTTTCTGTTTTTCTTTTAATACATTCTCTTATTCTATAATTTAATACCATGAAATGACTAATTCAGCTGTAGGCAGGGTTGTATGAGGTTCAGTCTATGGGGTTTCAAGCCAGTTTCTCTACCATCATTTCTGTTTGATTTCTTCCTTAATCATTGTCTTGTGTACTTTTATAAAGAAATTTCAGGGCAGTGTCAAAGTGGCAGTGTAGAAGGACAGACCTGCTGTAGGTCTTCCCCCATAGCCTGTAAAATACCTGTAAAAATAACTAAGAAAATTATAGAGCAGCAGAAACCACAAAACAATAGAGTGAAAGAGATTTCCAGCCCAAGATAGTCTGGAAGACTGACAGGAAAGTTCTATCACACTGGCCCTGGAGCAGAGCACAGCCCAGCCTTGGTCATGCAGCATGGCACTGACAAAACTGGAGCAGGCCTCAGGGTACAGAATTATGGGCAGTAGTTGTGGTTGCCAGGCTCCTCAACCCACAAATGCCAAAGACTGCTTCAAAGGTCAGTGAGAAAGTTTTTCACCTAGGTAAGAAAGGAGCAGGGTTCTGCCCTAGCCCTAGGCCCAGGGCAGCAGCAGGCATTACAGCACAGCTTTTGTTTTTGTAGCCCTCAGCTTAAAAACCATGGGGGAATTGAGCAGCTGATCTAGATCTCGGCCCTGAGTGGCAGCCCTGGGGTGAGGAGGAGCACTGATATGGTGGAGTTGATGATGGTTGCGGAGAAGGAATTCTACTTGCAGATCCTGGGCAGAAAAGTCCAGACCAGACCAGAGCACAGGCCAGGAGAGGAGTAAACTTCTCTCCCTTGATTGTGCCTCCTTGGAGGAACTGAGAACCTACTGCTCCCTAAAGTATATCTTCCACTTGACAAAGAACTAAAAAGTCAAGTAACAAGCTGGGAAAATGCTCATAAAGGACTATAGAAGGTTACTTTCTTGGTGAAAAGGTACTTTATTCTATCCTGTTGGATGAGAAAGAACAAAGTACACCATCAGAGGAAGACATAAAAGTCAAGGCTTCCGTATTCAAAACCTCAAAAAAATATGCAGTGGTCTCAGGCCTTAGAAGAACTCAAAAAGGATTTTGAAAATCAAGTAAGAGACGTGGAGGAAAAATTGGGAAGAAAAATAAGAGCAGTGCAAGAAACTCATGAAAATCGAATCAACAACTTGCTAAAAGAGACCCAAAAATATGCTGAAGAAAATAACACCTTTAAAAATAGACTAACTTGAATGGGAAAAGAGGTCCAAAAAGCCAAAGAGGAGAAGAATGCTTTAAAAAGCAGAATGGGCCAAATGGAAAGGGAGGTTCAAAAGCTCACTGAAGAAAATAGTTCTTTAAAAATTATAATGGAGCAGTTGGAAGCTAAAGACTTTATGAGAAACCAAGAAATTACAAAGCAAAACCAAAAGAATGAAAAAATAGAAGACAATGCGAAATATCTCATTGGACAAACAACTGACCTGGAAAATAGATACAGAGGAGACAATTTAAAAATTATGGGACTACCTGAAAGCTATGATCCAAAAAAAAAGAGCCTAGACATCATCTTCCATGAAATTATCAAGGAAAACTGCCAGGATATTCTGGAACTAGAGGGCAAAATAAATATTGAAAGAATCCATAAATCACTTCCTAAAAGAGATGACAAAAGGAAATCTCATAAGAATATTGTAACCAAATTCCAGAACTCCTAGGTCAGGGAGAAAATATTGCAAACAGTCAGAAAGAAACAATTTGAGAATTGTGGAAATACAATCAAGATGACAAAAGATCTAATAGTTTCTAGTTAAGGGATCGAAGGGCGTGGAATATGACATTCCAGAAGTCAAAGGAACTACGATTAAAATCAAGAATCACTTACCCAGCAAAACTGAGTATAATATGTCAGGGGGAAAATGGCTATTCAATGAATTAAAGGACTTTCAAATGTTCTTGATAAAAAGACCAGAACTGAATAGAAAATTTGATTTTCAAATACAAGAATCAAGGCAAGCAAGAAAAGGTAAACAGGAAAGACACATCATAAAGTACTTACTAAAGCTGAACTGTTTACATGCCTACATGGAAAGACAATATTTGTAAATCTTGAAACTTTTCTCAGTATTTGGTTAGGTGGAGGGACTATATATATATATATATATATATATATATATATACATATATATATATATACACACACATACACATATATATACATATATGTATATATATATATATGCATAGGGTGAGTTGAATAGTTGAATGATATCTAAAAAATAAAATTAAGACGTGAAAGGAGAAATGGATGGGGCAAATTTTCTCTCATAAGAGGGCAGGAAAAGCTTTTTCAGTGGAGGGAAAAAGGGGAGAGGTTAGAAGGAAAAAAGTTAAACTTACTTTCATCACATTTGACTGTAGGAGGGGTAGATTTTCATAACTTTGTATGAAAATCTATCATACACTACAGTAAAGTAGGGGAAAAGGGTATCTAAGTGAGGTGTGAGGGGATTATCAAAGGAAGGGCAAATGGGAGGAGGGAGTATGTAGAAGCAAACACTTTTGGGCAGGGACAAGGTCAAAAGAAAGAATAGAAAAAATGAAAGGTAGGATAGGATGGAGGGAAATATAGTTAGTCTTTCACAACATGACTATTATGGAAATCTTTTGCATAATTACATATGTATGGCCTATATTGAATTGCTTGTGTTCTCAGTGGGGATGGGTGAGGAGGGAGAAAGGGAGAGAAATTGGAACTCAAAGTTTTAGGAATGAATGTTGAGAATTGTTTTTGCATGCAACTGGGAAATAAGAAATACCAGTAATGGGGTATAGAAATCTATCTTGCCCTACAAGAAAAGAGAGAAGATGGGGATAAGGGAAGCGAGGGGTGTGATAGAAGGAAGGGCAGATTGGGGGAAGAAGTAATGAGAATGCAGAATGTCTTGAGGTGGAGGGAGGAGAGAGATGGGGAGAAAATTTGGAACTCAAAATTTTGTGGAAATGAATGTTGAAAAATAAAAAAGAAAGGAAGGAAGGAAGGAAGGAAGGAAGGAAGGAAGGAAGGAAGGAAGGAAGGAAGGAAGGAAGGAAGGAAGGAAGGAAGGAAGGAAAGAAGGAAGGAAGGAAGGAGGGAGGGAGGGAAGGAAGGAAGGAAGGAAAGAAGGAAGGAAGAAAGGAAGGAAGGAAGGAAGAAAAAGAAAGAAAGGAAGAAAAAGAAAGGAAGGAAGGGAGGAAGGAAGAAGGAAAAAAGGAAAGAGGGAAAGAAAGAAATTTCTTAATAATTTCTCTATTTTTCTTTTTTATCATTGCCCTTGTTCAGCACCTTCATCTTTTTTTGTTGTTTTGTTGTCTTATGTGCTGTTTCATGGACAAATAATATGCTGTGGTTGATTTTATTTATTTTGTAATTAATTTTCTTCCCAGTTACATTTAAATTTTTTTTAATATTTGCTTTTAAAAATTTCAGTTACAAATTCTCTCCCTCCCTCCCTCCTTCCCCATGACCCCTTATTGAGAAGAACAATTCCATATAGGTTACACATGTGTAGCCATGAAAATATTTTCTACAATGGTTATTTTATCAAAGAAATCATAAAAAAAAACAACAAAATACCTCAATAAAAATAAAGTAAAAAAGAATGCTTCAATCTGTACTCAGACACAATTGTTTGTTTTTTTTCTTCTGGGGTTGGGTAAATTTTATATAAGCCTTCAGTGTTCTCTTGGCTCATTGTTTTGCTAATTATAGGTAAGTCATTCACAGCTGATCATCTTACAACACTGCTGTTACTTTGTACACAGTACATTTCACTTTGCATCAGCTCATGTAAATCTTTCGAAATTTTCTGAGATCACCCCACTCATCATATCTTATAGTGTGATAATATTCCTTCATAATTACATATCACAACTTGTTCTGCCATTTCCTAATTGATGGGCACCCGCTCAATTTCTAATTCTTTAACCCTAGAAAAGAGCTACTATAAATATTTTTGTACATTTAGGTCCTTTTCTTTTTTTTAATTTTTTTTTCTCTTTTGTGATTCATCCCAAGTGGTAGTATTGCTAAGTCAAAGGGTATGCCTTGTTTTATAACCCTTAAGGCATAGTTCCAAATTGCTATACTGAATGGTTGAATCAGTTCACAAGTCTACCAATGTGTATTAACTTTCATTTCCCTCATATTTCCTCCAACATTTGTCATTTGCTTTTTCTCAGAATTGTTTTGATTTGCATTTTTCCAATCAATAGGGAATTAGATGAATTCTTTTTTTCATATTTACGTGAAAACTGATTGTATCTTTTTATCAATTGAGGAATGGCTCATATTTTTACAAATTTGACTCAGTTCTCTATATATTTGAAAAATGAGGGCTTTATGAGAGGTTTGCTTCCATTTTTTTTCACAGTTGCTTTTGCTGTGTTTTCCTCTACTTCCCATTTATTCTATTTTCCTGCTCCTTTCACCCGGCCCCTCCTCAAAAGAGTTTGGCCTTTTACTACCTCCTCCCCAATCTGCCTTCCCTTTTTTCACTCACCCTTCTCTGATCCCCTTCCCCTCCTCCTTTCATGTAGAGTAAGATAGATTTCTATGTCCAATTAGTGTATATATTATTCCCTCTTTGAGCCAGTTCTAATAAGAGTAAGGTTTACTCCCTCCCTCTCTCCTCTCCCCTCTTCTCCTCCATTATAAAATGTTTTTCCTGCCTCTTTTATGAGATAATTAAACTCATTCTATCTTTCCCTTTCCCTTTATCCCTTTACATTCTTTTCTCACCCCTTAATTTTAATTTTTTAGCTATCATTTCTTCATATTGAACTCACACCATTGTATTCTGTCAATATATGCTCCTTTTAACTGCCCTAATAATGAGAAATGTCTTATGAGTTACAAATATCATCTTATCATGTAGGAACATAAACAATTCAACCTTATTAAGTTCCCTATGATCTCTCTTTCCTATTTACCTTTTTATACTTCTCTAGAGTCCTGTATTTGACAGTCAAATTTTCTATTCAACTCTGGCATTTTCATCAAGAATGCTTAAAAATCCTCAATCCTCTAACTCACTGGATTTCCATTTTTCCCCCAGAAGAATTATACTTAGTATTGCTGGATAGGTGATTCTTCATTATAATCTTAGTTCCTTTGCCTTCCAGAATCATATTCTAAGCCCTCCAATCCTTTAATGCAGAACTTGCCAAATCTTGTATTATCCTGACTGTGGCTCCATGATACTTCAATTGTTTCTTTCTGGTTATTTGCAATATTTTCTCCTTGACCAGGGAGTTCTGGAATTTGGCTACAAAATTTCTTGGAGTTTTCATTTTGAGATCTCTTTCAGGAGGTGATAGGTGGATTCTTTCAATTTCTATTTTACTCTCTGGTTCTAGAATATCAGGAAAGATTTCCTTGTTAATTTTCTGAAAGATGATGTCTAGGTTTTTCTCATTTATTATGACTTTTAGGTAGTTTGATAATTATAAAACTCTCTCTCCTCATTCTATATTCGAAGTCAGTTGTTTTTTTCCAGTGAGATATTTTACATTGTATTCTATTTTTTTTCATTCTCCTGGTTTCATTTTATTGTTTCTTTATTTCTCAAAAAGTCATTAGCTTCCATTTCCTCCATTATAATTTTTAAGGAATTATTTTCTTCAGTGAGCTTTGTACCTCCTTTTCCATTTGGCCAAATCTGCTTTTTAAGGCATTATTCTCTTCATTGGCTTTTGGACTTCTTTTACCATTTGGCCTAGTCTGTAGGTGTTATTTTCTTTAGTATTTTTTGTATGTTTCCTTTACTGACCTGGTGGCTCATTTTTCATGAGTTTCTTGCATCACTCTCATTCCTTTTCCCACTTTTTCCTCTATCTCTCTTACTTGATTTTCAAAATTAGTTTGAGCTCTTCTATGGAGTGAGACTAATTCATATTTTTTTTGGAGACTTTGGACGTAGGAACTTTGACTTTGCTGTCTTCTTCTGAATGTGTGTTTTGTCACCACAGTAATTTTCTAGTCAGTGTTTTTTTTTTCCCCTGTTTTGCTCATTTCCCCAGCCTGTTGCTTGGTGTTAACTCTATGTTAATGTTGCTTGGTGTTTACTCTTTGTTAATGTAGGACTCTGCTTCCTGGGTGTAGGGTGCACTGTCCCAAGCTTCAGGGGTTTTGAGTAACTGCTTTCAGAGATACTTATAGGGGCCTGTAAATTTTCAGTTCTTCCAAGGTGGTATGATCTAAGGAGAGATGTTTAATACTCTCTGGGACAGTCCTCCTGTCTGTAAGTGACCACAAGCACTCTTTTTTGTGCTGGAACTGTGAAGAGGGTCCCTGTTTTACTGCTGCTTCAAGCTCTGGTGAGCTAGTGCTCCTGGCACTAGAACTGCCACCCAGGACTGCAACCTGGACCTATGTATGGGCAAAGTAACAAAGCTGAAAGCTCAAGAAACAGCCCTCTGCCATTGCCACTCCCCTTGCTGGGACAGTCACTCCCAAGGTCTGCTCCTGGTCTGCTGGGGCCAGGGCTATGCTGGTGCAGCCTACACTGGACAGTACTTCACTCTCATATAGGTGCAAGAGACCTTTCCTGCTTACCTCCTAAGTTGTCTTTGGTGTTTGTGGGCTGAGAAGTCTGGAAACTGTCACTGCTGCCTGTATTCAGTCACCCTGAGGACTACTCTGGATTTTCTGAGGCCTGGTCTGCACTGGCATTGTCTGCACTGCACTGCAATTGTCTCTCCCTCTGATGCAGGACACCATCTACTCACCTTCCAAAGTGTCTTGGGCTGGAAATGTGTTTCACTCCATCTTTTTGTGGGTTCTGCTGCTCTAGAATTTGTTTAGAATCATTTTTAAAACATTTGAAGGGTTTGGTGGGGAGCTCAGGTGAGTCCTTGCCTTTACCCTGCCCCCTTGGCTCAGCCTCTCTCTAGTTTTCTTTCTAAGAATGTTTAAAACACTTAAAAAAATTGAACATCCACACTTTTCCATTAATGGTTAAACTTCCACGTTTATACATTATGACACCAAGGGGTTGATTTTTGAGTTCCTTTGTTCTTTGGTATACAATTTTTCATTCCCTCTTGCATCTTTTGATGGCATAGAATAACTGTGTATTTGAATTTCTTTTTTACTTATTTCCCTTAATTATTAACTAATTTCCCTTTATCTTTGAAGGCCTTTCCCCTGATTGATTGTTTAAATAAGTTTAAAATTTTTATTTATGTATTTAGTTTTGCTGGAGATAATCTGTGGATCATTTCAATTCATACTCCCCCCCTCAATTTTTTCATTACTTTTTTGTTTGTTCACAATTCTGTGTGATTATTTCCTTGTATTAATTTGTACATTCTGACATTCAGGGTTTTTTCCCTTGTCCTGTTCTTCTTGAGAACGTATAATCTCCTCTCTTTGAGGTCAATAGTGTGTACATGCATGTGTGCGCGCGCGCGTGTGTGTGTGTGTGTGTGTGTGTGTGTGTGTAACCTAAAAAATATTACTGTATTTGCTCACATTCTTCTAGATATCCTTCACTTCTTGGATTCACATTTCCAGTTATTCATTTTAATTTCCTGGATAAGGATTCTAGTTTTTCTATTCTGTCAGTCTGTCAACTGGTATTTGTTAAGTGCCTATTGTCTGTCAGTTATTGTGCTAAGTAACTGGGAACACAAGGAAAGACAAAAAGAGGTCGTCCTACTTGTAAAGGAGCTCACAGTTTATTCTGTCAATTATTTCTCCTAATCAGACCATATATTTTATTTTCAAAATTCTTATTTTTCAAACTGTTCAGAAATATTTTGCTGCTCTCCTTTGCTCCCTTAGGAACTGACAGGATGACTTTTTCATGAGGTATTGAGTCATTTTATTTTATCTTACAGTATTTACTCATCAATATATGAACTAGTTTAGCTTATCTAGAGGCCATGTTATCTTCTATTATTAATGTTATTCTTGCTTTATCTGATTACATTCAAAGTCTTTAATTAAATATTTTTCCCTCTTTAGATATTTTGACAATTCTAATGTTTACATTTCCTGTTACTTCATTGCTCAAGTTCTGACTCCTTCCCCTTGGATTGTGATTTCCCCTCAGCCTCCTCCCACAGTGCACAATTCACTTTTTACCAGCCTCAGTCGTTTGACTCTCAGTCAATGACCTAAGCAACTTATGAAAAGATAGCAATTACCACACATGGAAGCCAGGACTTTTCCCTCAAGGTCAATAAAGTATTGCAAAGCCATGTGTACATGTGTGTTCCCCCACTTCCTTCTTTTCCTTACTTCTTGGGCTAAAATCTATTCCTGTACAAAACATTGTCACACAGCTAGAGCAAATTTCCACCTTCTGGTTTTCTCTGGAAAAAGTAGTGGGAAGATACTTTGAGTTCTGTCATAAGCCTCTGTATTAACTTCAATAACACTGCCACAGCACGTTGAGTAATTGGGGAAATTATGATGAGTAAGCATATAAGGGGTTAATGACTAACCTGTTCTGTTATTTCAGATTTTTTTTGCCTTTTTGTGGTTCTTGGTATTTCAGGTCACAGTTGAAATTTCCTTATGTCTTGTACATAATTCCTATTATTTTAAAGAGATATGAGTGACATTGAGGATGAGAGAGAAATCTCTTCCTATAACTTGTTGGCTACAAAGACCCAGGAGTCTCAACATATCTCTTAAAAAATAATGATATTCATCATTCCTCATCGATTTTGACTATTCTGCTTCTCATTATGGATTATTCTAATGTTGCATTCTGTATCAAAATTCTTGATAGTAGAAAGAGCCAATGAACTTGACCGGGGTGCCCAGCTGTTCAAATCTGAAATTGACCTAAGATTGATTCAAGACAGAAGATACCATTGTCTTTTGGAGTCATGAAGAGTTAGAAACTACAAAGTTTTCGAAATGCTATTAGGTCTCCTAAATTAAACTAGATGCGTAGGATTGTGGGTAGTATCACTTTGACTTGAGTCGAACTATTGAAATCTTTAGGAATTGCAGATCATATTGCTTAGAACCTAACACTTTTACTTACTTTCCCATGCTGCATTATTTCTGAATTTGTATGTACACACCTACTCATAGTTTCTATATTATCTTCTGAAAATAAGATGAGAGGACATGCTTTTGCCCCTGGGGCTGGACCTTAGCTATAGACGCTGGGTTGTATGAGGGAAAGATGAGGAAGCCTGATTTACAGAGGATGTGATGTCTAAGAAATATCTTTACTGGTCCTCTCTTGAGATGTCATCCCTTTTAGAATATGCCATGTGACTGGTTCACCTGAGTGCTCGAATATTTGGAGAAGTTGCTAGTCCCACTGATTCTAAGTCCAAAAACGTAGTGAAGTTGTCTAGTGAACAACCCTTTGGCCAAAAGGAAGGGGCCTTATGACTGCTATCTCCCTCACAACACCTATTTTGCTCTCATGAGGGAACTCCATTTCTTTGGTCTTTACAGAGATGAACATCAAGATTTTAAGGAAAAGCAAATGTGACTAAAGAAGCTTTGTGGAAAATGCAAACATTAATGGAAGAAGTCCTACGTTTTGTTGGTTATCTCCACCAAAATTTCATTTTATTTCATAACTGGCTCCTTATTGCTGCATAATTATTTTTACCTTTTTTACTTGACTCTGTAATTCTTCAAAGTTTAGTCTCTCTTTCAAAACTTGTATTCTTTCCTCTAACTTCCTACCCTCCCCTCTTCCTGTCTTTTTTTTTATTTGGTCACAATTTTTTTTTGCTAGAAAATTAGCACTCACATATTAATAATTTTTTGAGAATGCAATAGATGACATATTCACACAACTATTAAAGCCAAAATAACTTTTAAGGACCAAAATATGTTCAAGAATCCAATCCTAATTCTGCATGATGGTTGATGAAGAGGGATGATTCTTGGATTAATAGCCAACAATGGAAGAGAGCTGTATTACTATCAAGAAGGGAAAAATAACAAGCATATCTACCTCTTTCTCATCTCAGTTTGATTGTTCCAAAGATTGGTCCAACACTATTACTTTGTAGCTGATCTTTTCCTTTCTCTTTTCTTTAGTTTGCATTTTCCTTGTCATTGGGAATAGTAGGAGAGAGAAGGTGGGGCTAACCCAGGGTTGAAATTTGGCAAGGGATGAATAGCAAAAGGGTAATGAGGCAAGTGATTTGAGAATTGAGGATCATATATTGCTAAATACATTAATGTTAGGATCAAGATTGGAAAGGAAGGAAAGTGAAGGGATGGATGTAAAGGAAATATGATGGCCTGAGGGAGAATACTCTGGTATAGATTCAACTTACACTGAGGGAAAAGAGTAACTTTACCAGGAGTGAGGCACGCCACAATGTAAGGCTAGGTGGGCTTAGTTAAATCAAAGAATTTCAAAGTGACTTTCCCTCTTCTACTCTGTAATCTTCTCAGATTGGTCTTAATAGTTAGAGGTAGCATGTGTGCATGATTTTAAGTTGTACAAAGCATTATCTCATTTGATTCCCATGACAACTAATTAGTTAGGCATTATAAGATAATTGGAATGACTGGAGAGTGAAATGGATAAAGTGCTGAACCCGGAGTAAAGGAGATTTGAGTTAAAAGTTAGCCTGAAACACTTATCATCAGATCCTGCGCAATTCACTTAGCTTTTCTTCACCTCAGTTTCCTCTTCTATAAAAGGGGTGAATAGCAGCACTTACCTCCCAAGATTGTAGCAAGGATCAAGGGAAATAATTACAACACATTTTGCAATCCTTAGAGTCTACATAAATGCTAGATCTTGTTAATCACTATCATTTCCCCCATTTTATAGTTAAAGAAACTGAGGCTCAGGTAATTTGACCAGGATCATAAGACTGGCAATTATAAAAAAAATTCAAATGTGAGTCTTTCCTGACCTAAGTCTAGTGTTTTGTTTTTCAAGCTATACCATTACTCCTATATATAAATACAATGATTTATAAGCTATTAAGGTGAAATCAACCTCTGTTAGTACACAATTCAAATTCTTGTTTGGTCACTGACTGATGGCATGTCACAAGATAAAGCATTAATTTCCATTGAGTATCTAAGTGACACACTGAACAGAATGCTGGGCGTGAAGTCAAGAAGTTGTTTAATTATTCAACTGTGTCCAACTCTTCCTGCCTCTGTGGACCATATTACTTCAGTACTGTCCCTGGGGTTTTCTTGGCAAAGATATTGGAGTGGTTTGCCATATCCTTCTCCAGGGGATTAAGGCAAACAGAAGTCAAGTGACTTGCCCAGGGTCACACAGCCTCAGTGTCTGAGGTTCGATTTGACCTCAGGTCTTTCTGAGTCCAGATCCAGCACTCTATCCACTGAACCACCTATATGCCCCATAGTTAGGAAATCAGTAAGCCTGAATCCAAATTTCATCTCAGACACTTACTGGTTGTGTGACTTTGGGCAAGTCATTTAGCTTCTGTTTGCTATTTTACTCAACTGTAAAAACAAAACAAACAAAAAAACCCCAAAAAGGTATAAAAGAAGCACCTATATCCCTGGGTTGTTTGAATATTAAAAGAGGGACTATTTGTAAAGCATTATGGAAATCTTAAAGAGCTATATAAATGCTAACTAGTGAAGAGGCTGTACCCCACCTCTCCTCACTATCAAAGGGAACTAAACTGGTCTGTGACTACAGATTTTTAGATTTATATATTTAGATTATGAATATTTAGATTTATACATTTTTGGAGTTATAGAGTAATGGTTACAGTTTGGTGTGATTCAGAATTTAATTAGTCCTAAAGATTCAGTAGGTTCCATGAGTTCAGGAAAGCTTAGGGATACATTTTTGTTGTTTTAAGATTTAGCAGTCAGATCAAACAGGAGCCCCCTAGAATCTTGCCAGGTTTTCTTAATATTCTCACAATTGGCACTTTACAAATTTCTCCAAGAATACCTCAGAGGCAGACTTCTGGGGAATACTTTAAAATCGGTTCGTGTAGACCTTTTGGTATATTTATTAGAAATCTATGGGCTTTTTTGGTCTATTTTTCTGCCAGCCCTCAGCTTAGGTGAGTTAATCAGTGACTCATTCTGGTGTATTCAAAGCTAACATCATAAGAAGTCACAGAAAGCACTTCTTGACCAAAGAATTGATTTATTTATTTTCTTGAGGAGGCAAAATGGGAGGTGGAGGGAAATTCAGTTCTAGCTTTAAAGTACTTCTGATTAGATCAAACTGGATGAAATTGAAAAAAAAAAAGCAGTCACATTTTCAGTCCACGTGAGTTTCAGTCTGAATGAAGACCATCGGTGTAGAAACAGGGACATTACTGAAATGGGTGACTGTGGCTTCACTGGGAAAAAGGAGATAACTACCTTAACATGTGAGCTATGAGTTCTAAATAGTTTATGTAGAAGGCAAATTTTAGCAGCAGGAAGTGGATCTAGGGCCAAGATGCCAAGAAGAGGGGCATCATATATGGTAACACTCACAAAGACATTGTCAGTTACTAGAATTCTGAGAAGGACCATAGAGAGCGAGGCTGGGAAGCATTAATACAGAAAGTGCTGTAAATTAGTTCATTATTTTGACATTGACTTGAAAATTGTGATGTGATTGTTTTTAATAGGAACTAGTTATACAACTACACACTACTAAATTTTTCAAATTTATTTTCAGAGGAAAAGAAACACATTTCTTTATTTTCTCTCTTGTCCCCTTCTCTTCTTGGTACTGAAATTAAAAAACAAAACAAAACAAAACAAAAAGATCTCATGCTCCATCTAGTGGTGAAACACAATAGCTTCACATATAGTCCATTTCTTAAACACTAGATGGATCTTTGTATGCTACAAGCAAAATATCCCTACATACCTCTCCCTAAATCAAGAGAAACAACGTTTGAAATTCTAATATTCCAAATTAATTCATTCAATTTAAGCAATTCCCTCTTCTCACAATTCTTCATTTAAAAGCAAATAACCTTGGAGAGAGAAGGCTAACCAAAATCCAAAAGGTTTGGGGAGCAAGGGGTGGAGGTGAAAATATTGGTGAAAAAAATAACTTTAATGAAGGGAAAGATCACTGTCAGTGGTGGATTGGATGATGATAACTGTCAATGGAGATAAGAAATTATGCTCAACTTTTAATAATTTCTATTTTACTTTCCAAGTAGAATTAGTTTCAGTCTAGAAAGGATAAAGAGGCTGATACAACGTATAGAACACTGGACTGAATTCAGGAAGATATGAGTTCAAATCTGACTTCATAAACTTATTAGCTGTGTGACCCTGGGTAAGTCAATTAATTCTGTTTGCCTGGATTTCTCCATCTATAAAAGGAACGAGAGAAGGAAGTGGGAAACCACTCCAGTATTTTTGCCAAGAAAACTCAAAATGGGGTCAAGAAGAGTCAGACATAACTGAAACATTTGAATAACAAGAAGACAGAACAAAGAATAGCTAATGGGGAATTAATATACACCATAAGGAAAATAGTAGGAAATAACTAGCTAGCATTGATGAATTAAGTTCACCTTGTCTAGACGAACCACATTTCACCTTGTTATTGGCAATGGTCTTTGAAATACCATTGGAGACTTGGGGAAATTTGATAGGATTGGACAATAGATGTTTTGATTTAAAAAAAAAAGAAGGGGAGAAGGGAATGAGCTTGATTTCTATTCAATGAAAAGTTCTATAATGTAGTATTAAAAAACAAGTCAGTGAACACCTAGAAAATGGCATAGTATTATTCACAGAGAACCAACATAATCTCATCAGGAGTACCACGTTCCTTTTAGATGCTGTTACATACCAAATTGAAGGAACATTGGAAATGGGTTTAGTTAGATCTTAGGTAAGTTCATGAGGACTTTAATAAAAGTCTATTGATTTACACTGAATTGAAAGTTCTTCTTATAGAAAAGATGAAGAGACTTGGGATAGAGTACGATAACATTGGCCATGTGCTATGTTGCTTTTTGTCACCAAATTTATTAAAGGCATTGTCAACACTAAGTCAACAAGTATTTATCAAACACTTACTGTGTTCTAGGCACCATATATTAAGCACTGGGGATATAAATCTAAGCAGAAAAGTAAACAAGTCTCTGCCCTCAGTAGAATCAAAAATTGGGGAGTAGGGGATAAGATCCTGTGGAGATGACTCATCTGTTCAGTCTGGAAAGGAATGAAGACAAGGTTGGCCTGGGTCTCGTTAAAACTGATGTTCCCCCAGGAACCCCAGTCAGAGGATGAGGACACAGGATGGCAGATACTTCCAGTGTGAGAAGTAGTCTAGGTGTGAAGTGAGCTTCTTGACTGAAGAGATTCCTAGGGCACTGTAAAGAAAGTTTTGCTGAGATGATCAAGACTGTAGCTGGGAGAGGAATAAAGAGAACACATAAATAAAATGCTTATCCACTTTTCAGTTGATATAAAATTGGAGGGACAGCTGTCTCTCTGGAGGTATTCAAGTTCAGGGTAAAATAAAATGAGATGAATGTTGTAACATGACTTTCAATAATGAAAAAATGTAAAGTTTTGTAGGAAAAAATAATTTGAGGGAGTTAATTCAACTCAGATTCAATATAAGCTAATGGTGTGATGTGGCCCACAAGAAAGCTAACACAATATTAGGTTACAATAAACCAAGATCTGGTGACCAAGACTAGAGATTTGTTGATTTTTCTGTCCTCTGCCCTGGTAAGAACACATATTTCTGCAGTGTTGGGTGTCCAACCTGGAGAAGATAAATGGATTAAATGGGTAAAGCTTGGAGAGACATAAGAACTGTCCTAAAGTATTTGAAGATTTGTCAAATGGAAGAGGGATTAGACTATTTGAAGAAAGCCAGCATGATGGAGAAAATGATGAGCTCCAAGAAAAGAAGACCTACCTTCAAAACTAACTAAATGTGTGACCATATTCAAGTCACTTAACCTCTCTTTGATTTCTCATCTTTTGAATGTGAAGAATGATACCTTTAATCCCAATTTAGAGTTGTCAATAATGTGTAGAAATTGGTTTCAACTTTAACAGCTTTGTATAAATGTCAGTTACAATTTTTTCTCTGATGGTCCTGTGGTCAGAATGTGGGTAGAAGTTGTAAAGAGAGAAATTTAAGTTCCATGCAAGGCAAAACTCCACAACTCTGAGAGATATCCAAAACTTCAATGGCCTATCTTAGGAAGTTGTGGTATTCCCTTCACTTGAGCTCACCACACAAGGGTTGGACAATCACTTGCTGGATATGGTATTGAAAAGTTTGTGATCAGGTAAGAATTTACTAGATGGATATCCACCTTTGATATTCTATGATTTAACATTTATTTAGGGTAAATTAGATCCTTGTATTTTTTTTTTTTTTTGCTAGAGTCAAAATTATAGTGCTTGGTTATCATTGAAGGGTGATGCTTGTGGAAAACCAATTCATAAAACGGGGAGACTGGGCACTAAGCCAGATCTTTCCCATATTTCACCATTTTGCCTTGTCCAGCTCTTATTCAAATTCAAATGTGATCACACATAAATCCCAAGATGATAGAGAACTGAGTGTGTGTAAATGTGTATTTACCAGCTTTGGGCTATCAATTTACTTTGGGAAGGTCTTCTCTGATAATAACAGGTATATGGTCAGTGAATTTTGAAACACAAGGGGAAGCTTGTAGGCTGCCTTCTCAGATCAAGTCAAACCTATCCGGGTCATACTGTTAAGAACTTCCAATTTACTTACACATATTTTTCTAAAAGAGCTGTATCGTTTTAAAATTTATCACAGTGATATGGCCTTTGAACAGTGATTGTTCTCTTCCAGGGAAAGCAATCACAGGAAATCTACAAATCGAGGTTGGAGGGAAACCAACGAAATGACTTCCAGATTTCCAGCTCAAAAGTAAAAGGTAGTACAAAGCCTGAAAATTGTTCTCTTAAAAATGTGATGTTGCATTCAGCCTGAAAGGGGAAAGAGACACGGGGGAAATAACCATTGGTCGTGAGTAGTCACAGTTGGGTGAAATGAAATGAACTCTAAACACATCTACAAGAAAGGTGAGAGACAGAATTTTAAACCATTATTTCCCAATAGGTCATTTTGTTAAAACTTTTTCTCTTATTTGACTTGCCTCCCATCTTCCCAAATAATCAAGATTTAAATACACTGACTGTCAATAAAAACTTCTCACTGGTCTATGGAAACAGCTTCTATTTGATCTCCTTGTTCCCTTTCTCTCCCCTTATCAATCCATTCTTAGAAAAGTTGCCAAGCTGATATTCTTAAAATACAGATCTACCCATGTCATTCCTCTTTATAAAAGTCTTCACTGGCTCCCTACTGCTTCTAAGCTGAATTAAAAAATCCACAACTGGCATTTAAAGACTGACGTCATTGGTTTCCCAAATACCTTTCCAGTGTCATCACATAATTCCTTTAACTCTATTTTAGTTATATTTATATTTAATATATAGTATAGTAAATCCATATAAAATAGTAACTATATATTATATAATGAAATATGTAATAATTTAACACATAATATATGCATATTATGCTTAATTATAGTTCAGTCAAAGTGGCCAACTTATCATTTCTTAAACACAATATACCATCTGCCTCTGGCTTTCCTTCTTCCCTTACAGATCTGTAATGTACTATTTTCTCATTTCCATCTCTTAGAATCTCAGCATTCTTATATCATTGCTCAGGTGTCATCTTCTACACTAGACCTTTCTCTATTCTTTTTGTGTTGCTTGGAGCTCAGTCTCTTGAAATTACTTTGAATTACTGGGACTTTTTATAGGCTGTGTTCTCTCTCTCTCTCTCTCTCTCTCTCTCTCTCTCTCTCTCTCTCTCTCTCTCTGTGTGTGTGTGTGTGTGTGTGTCTCTGTTTCTCTGTCTCTCTGTCTCTGTCTGTCTGTCTGTTTGTCTCTCTCTCTGTCCAATGTAAGCTTTTTGAAGGTAAGGGATATTTATGTTTTGTCTTTCTATTCACAGTACACAAATATCCTTTCTCTCACAAATATGTGTTTGTGAGGTGGATAAAATTAAAAACAAAACAAAACAAAAAGCTCTGGAAGTCATTCTTTGACTTGTGTAGCCCTTAAATGTCAAGGTGAACTTCCTTGAATTTCTTTTATCTCTTGTCCAGACAATCCAGACTAATGTTACAGAATATCTAATAATATTATATGCATACTCATTCTTATGGTGTAATATCCTTATGTATTTTTAGAATGTGTTTAACAGAATCATAGGTAGCTGAGTGTTTAAAGGTGTACTGATATATCTCACTGTCCCTTATCCAGGGCTTCAATGGATCTTCTTTCAAAGATGTAGATTTCAAATCATCCAAACATTCTTGCCCATGTGACTCTACTATACTTTCCATTAAATCTTCCATAAAGTTCTATTCATTGTGCAAAGACTTCCTGTGTTTTTGTTTTTTTTCTCATAAGAATGAAATCCTTAGATTGCTTATGTATGTTCAATATTAAACCAACTTACCTCCATTTTTGGTGACATATTGCTCAGATGGTCAGAAAAAATGCTCACTTTTTTGTGCAAAGTATAACTGGTAATGTGCCATAGACTAATTTTGCCTACCATGCTCCTCTCAGTTGTCCTTTGAGCCACCTACAATTTTAATTCCTGTGTAGACATTGTAGACTTGGCTAGCATAACCAGGAATATATTATAGTATCCTGAAAGTAGGACCGGTAACACATGTGTCTAGAGTTCACTTATCAAACTTCATATGCCAAATGGGAATTCTGACTGTTGAAATAAATACTGAAAATCAGACTAATCCAAGAAAAATATTATTCTTAAAGTCTTGGGTGTTTTATAACAAACATTTTAACCCAGTGTGAAAATGTGTTTAAATTCTTCTTGGCACTGTTGAAAAGATTTTGAAATAAAATATGCCTCTTCAAATATGCTACTGTTTCACTAATGATAAACTCAATGTCTTGCCACAGAAGTTGACTAGTTGAAACCAGTTCTATCTGTGCGATTTGCCAAAGTAGGCACTTGATGCTTCATCCACTCAGCAATGCCTCATTTCAGTGTGGAATAGTGTATAAAGTACTAGATTTGAACTCAGGAAGCTCTGGGGTCAAGTACTCTTTCTCACACTTCCTAGGTATGTGACTATGGGCAAGTCAAACCAATTTGAACCTCAAGAAACCACCTAAGTGGTATTTACTAAATTATACTAACTTATACAGCAGTATTATAAGTATAATAAGATAATGTAAATCGTAGTTCCCTGATGAAATATCTCATTGAAAATATACCTTTCCCCCGCAAAAAATAGGTAGTTTTTTCTTTAAATTCCTCATATAAATGAATGTCTTTCTAAAATATGTTACATACTTCTCTATCTTCTTAATCAAAGCAATATATTATTTGCATGCCAGGATCCTCATCTGTACTATGCTGTAACACAGAAACACATTCCTAGTTCATTGAGGTATATTTGAGATGCTTGCCTTTTGTCTAAGTAGCCTCAGATCTCTGTTTTTTCTCTTTTTGTGTTTGTCTTTACAAGTCGTTCTGTATCCTCCTCTGATGTCAAATTATTAATTATCACTACTTGTTGCTCTCACTGGATCTACATTGAATTAGTTGCCTTTTAAAAAAATGTTGAAAAAGAAAGGAAGAAAGAAGGAGAGAAAAAGAGGAAGGAAATGAGAAAGAGAGGAAGGGAAGGAAGGAAGGAAGGAAGGAAGGAAGGAAGGAAGGAAGGAAGGAAGGAAGGAAGGAAGGAAGGAAGGAAGGAAGGAAGGAAGGAAGGAAGAAAAGAAGGAAGTAGAGAGGAAAGATGTAAGATCACTGTAAGATGAGAAACCAGAGATACAAGAGTATTGAATTGTACTAAAAATAAAAGTAACTTGATTCTAAGCAAGGGTTAAAGAAGCACACACACGCACACACACACACGCACATTTTTCAATATAGATTTTGGTGGCTTGAAAGTCTTTCTGTTTCTTTCTACAGTATAGATTATACTCAGAAGAGGTGAAATTTCTGGATATATGAATATTGGAAAATACAAGTGGATGATATAACTGTATAATTCCATGAAGAGTGGGGATGTGCAGAGTCAAGTAGCCTTTGAAATATACATGGTAAATAACAAGATTATATCTTCAGAGAGGTAAAGGTAAAATCATTATAGCTCCTGTTTCTATAGCATTTAACCTTCATTTAGTGTCTGCTTCTGGTCAATCCCATGGGATAGGTAATGGGAGTGTTAATGCAGCATTTGACAGAAGAAATAGGTTTAAGGGGTGAAGTGTCTTGCATATTGCCACTAACTGCAAATACTGCTTTTTCTAAACTTCAGGCTTATATTCTTTGCTAGTCAAGGAAGATCACCTGAATTTACAACATAAAGGTTTCAGGTAAATTACTGAGGGGTATTTTGTCTCCTCAATGGCTGTGAAGTGTCCAAGGTGGATTTGGAATTCAGCAATGAATGAAGGAGATTTTGACCCAATGCACAAATCACAAAATGATTTTTAAATATTGTTTAATAGTATATTCATAGTGAAACCGTAATCACCAAGAACCATGTTGGATTCACTAAGAAAATGGTATGCCAGACTCATTTAATTTCCTTTTCAAAAGTGGAAGGGGTAATACAGTATGAGAATAAGAAAAATTTTGTAAACTTTTGGCATTTGGATTTCAGTAAAATATTTGGCAAAATACTGTTTGATATCCTTGTGGGCAAGATGTACAAATATCTTTTGCCTAACTCCTTCTATCTCTAGACATAGGTGTAGCTGCAGCTCTGACAAAACTCTTCACATCAGTGCAGGCCACTTTTTATCAGTAGCAACCCTGAGGAACTTGATATCATTATCATCATCACTGGTATTTAATTTATAAAAGACTTTAAGGTTTGCAAACTACTTTACATGCATAATTTTATTTAATCTTCACAACAACACTGTGAAGAAGTTACATTTATTATCTTTATTTAACAGATTAAGAAACTAAGGCTGAGAGAGCTTAAGAGATTTGCCCAGGGTCACACATGTACTAAATGTCTGAGACAAGATTTGAAACCATCTTTCCTCTTCACCCCATGCCCGACACTTGATGTAATGCACCACATAGCTGCCTCAACTTTGCAGCTAATCCACTTGAAATCCCCACAACCACCACCAGGAATCCATTCTCTCCCAAAGACACAAAACACAGTGCCTAACTCCTTGGGCAAAATACATTTGGTACTAGCATAGAAACACTTTACACCAGAGGGATTTGACCAATCCTTGGAATCTGTGACCTTGGCTTCCTCAGACCCAATCCCAAACCTTCAAGGTAACCGTGAGAAACATGCAATTCAAATGTACATGAAGATATTTAATATGGTCTGAGGTTAGAATGAAGAAAGAGATACAGGTAAAATAATAAGTACAATTTGAGTACAGAGAAATAATTTTGATCTGAGAGACTGGAGTCATGGGAAGCTTCATGAAAGCATTAGGAAATGAATTAAGCCTTGAAGGAAAGAAATATCTTCAGCAGACATATGGTTGGAGGTGGTAGCAATGGGATTCCTTCCAGATATGAAGAGTAGCATGAAACATTATAGATAAGAAACAACAGATATAGAATAAGAGGGGGGTGGAAATGACACAATTTGGGTGGAATATAAAATATATAAAGCAGGAAGATAGTCATCTGCTTATTGATCCAGGATAGGTTGGATGGAGTCATACAATCAATGTACTTGAATACCAACCAGAGATTTAGACATTGCTCAATAGGAAACAGGAGATCACTGAAAATTTTCAGTACAGCTAGGTCCCAGTTAGTGTGACTAAAGAATCTCCTTAGAGTTACATGGAATTTGCACACATATCTCCATTTGACTGAAATCAGTTAATATATTTAATTATAACTTCTAGTAACATGAATTCAATATATGTATATATATTTCACTACTTGGGACCTGGAAGTACCGGAAAGGTTTGCTCAGAGTATTTTGAAGATTACAAGGGCAGCAAGGTGAAAGATGGATTGAAGAGGAGATTAGAGGAAGATCAGTTAAAGATTTTTAAAGTACTGTCAAGAGAAAATTAGTGTCACAAGTAAAATCTAGCATTGAAATAAAAGGAGTGATATAAGAAATATTATAATGGAGACAAAAAATACTTGGTGACGTTTTGGATGTGTGAGGTTATGGAGAGAGATGACTGACTGGTGATTACAAGGCTATGCTCTGGAGGAGCAGGAAGATTATGTTGGCATGATAAAGTTAGGGAGGTAGAAGGGAGGAAAAGGAGATAAGTTTTATGACTTTATGAGTTCAACCAATCAGTATTTATTGAGCACCTATTATGTGCCAAGATTCCCATTTTAAACATGTTAAAGGTGAGATGTCAGTGAGATGTCAGTGAAGCTATCAGACAGTCTGCCAAGTAGCAAAGGAGCTCTGGAGAAAGGTTGTAAATATTGCCACACTATGGAAATCGCCTACACAGAAGTGGTCATTAAGGTCATAGAAGAGGATGAGATAACTATGAGAGAAGGTAGACTAGATATGAAGATAGTCTGAGATGATTGGGAATATTTAAGGGAGAGGAGAAGACCGAAGAGTTAGTTGGCAAAGCTGTCAGAGAAGGTGCCAAGGGACCAGTGAGGGTTTAGTGTTATCAGAACCATGAGTAGGCAACTTTTGGTGAGGAACTTGCTCTGCTGATTCAGACTAGGCACTTAATTTGCCACGTACAGTCTTCAGATTCAGTTGTTGTTGTTTTCAGTAGTGGTCTAACTCTTCATGATCTTTATTTGGGGGTTTCTTGGCAAAGCAATTGGAGTGGTTTGCCATTTCTTTCTCCAGCTCATTTTACAGGTGAGAAACTGAGGCAAGCAGGGTTAAGTGACTTGTCCAGAGACATACAACTAGAGAGCATCTGAAGCAGAAGTACCAAAGTGGGCAATACCGCTCCCTGGAGGGTGCTGGAATGATTCAAAGGGGTGGCAAAGCCTTGGGTGCAACTGGGGGGTGTTGAATAAACATAAGAAAGAAGAAAATTTTGAAAAAACATTCATATATGTTTCATCTGTTGTGTAACAGAGTTAGTCATAGTGACTCAAAATATGAGTTATAATCAATCAGTGGTCAAGTTCACCAGCGGATCTTAACAAGCAAGAGTTGGCAGGTGAGCATGCTGTGCATTGTTCAGGAAGTCCAGCATGCAGGTGAAGTAATATCTGTCTTCAGGTTCCGCACTCTACGCATTCTGGTGCCCCCAGTGGACCATTTCTGGGGGGACTGAAAGGTTAAATAATTCACATAACCTGGGATTATCAGGGATGAGGCTTGAGTCTATGTTTTCCTGGCCAGTTCTCTACAGACTATGCCATGCTGACTGATGGAGAGGACCTCTATATGTCAGGATATTCTTGAGTAGACATGTACAAGCAAAAACAAAGAAAATTCCTGCCTTTAAGGACCTCACCTTCTAATAGGAAAAGATAATATATAAAAAGGCATTGTAAATGGGGAAGTATCTCCATTATAAATGCTAAGTCTATGCAAGTTTTCAATGTGTCAAAATTAAATTTAAAATAATTTAAAAGCTGTCCTTTTTTTGCTCTCATATATATATATATATATATATATGATTTGGGAGGAGTATCTACTATAAATATATTTTAAGAAGTGAAAACAAAATGCATAATAAATATCCTTTGCAAAAAACAACCATCAAGAAACCTATACGTTGAGTATTCATTTAAAACAAATAATTCAATATCCACAGGGAAAATTTTTTTCACTCTTTCACAGTCAAAGAATGTAAACCGAATCCTGGCCATCTTCCTCATAAATGCATTGTTTCAGATATCAAGGAGAACAAGACTGAGAAGTCATCACTCTTAGGGGAAAAAAATCTCTAAACTCAGGTTTAAATGATAGTAGTGCCTATGAGCACCATTGGATCCCATGTTGACTGAATGGTATTGGATTGGGTTGCACAGGTTAAGTACAGAAAGATAATTTTCTTAGTTCTTTTGAAAATCAATGATTAACATTATGTTTTCTAAACTGTCCTTTCTGATTCCACTTGTTTTTTTTGTTGAATCATCCTTCATACAATTTCCTTATACATTCCTGCTTCAGGGCTCACTCTTGACTATAGAATAAAACACACACCAATAGATCCATCCTGATTTTCCAGCCTTGTGTCGTACACCTCTCTTTTATTCTCATTATAGTCAAATTGGAAGTTTGTAATTATCTGCCTTCTTTTATTTCCCTATATTTGTAAGTTATCTCTAACACCTACAGGTCAGCAATGTATTCCCTTACTCTCTATCTTCTTCATGTGAAGCCAAGATCAAGTGTTGCCTCCATGATGAATGAATGAAAAAAAAAAGCTTTCATTAAATTCCTGCCTTGTGCTAGGCACTATTCTAGTGCTGGGAATATAAGCAACATACAATCTACAAACACTGTTATAGGAAGACAAAAAGATCTCCCCCAGATTCTCCATGATACTGAAATATTATTACAGAATAAGATAGAATAAAAGAGGCTCAAAAAGATGAATCTGAAGAACTTTGTACTTTTATAGTTGAAAAGAAATTATGTATCGTATATACATATGTGTATATACATGTATATAACCATCAATTTGTATAGATAATACATATATTTGTGTTTATATGTGTGTCAGTGCACATCTATATGTATATATGTGTGTGTATACATGCACACATTATATATATATATATTTAACATACTTCTCTCTTCTCAGCAGAGAGGTAGGCACTATGGGACTACTAGGCAAATTCTGTTAATATACTATCATTTTATTAGCTATTTTTCCTTAACGGATTTTCTTTGTTTCAAAAGAGGATTTGGTGGGAGAGGGAAGTGGCAGAGTTTCCAGAAGTTATTATGATGTAGAAATAAGTTATTAATAAAATATGGAAATAGACCAAACCTCTAATTTTGTTGGTTTAGGAATTCCAAGAGAGGAGTCATTCTCTGTACTCACATATGAGCAGTCATCTGTAAATTCAGAATCACACAGTCACTATGTGCCAGAAGTAGGATTTGAACCCAGGTCTTGTTAACAAAAGGTCAATATTGACTTAATAGCATTTAAAAAAATATAAAGCCACAAATAACCTTGATTTCTTCTCTGCCTATTGATTTAAAGAGGAATAAAGGATTGGAAGAAAAGGGAACATGTGAGAGATGAGATAAAAGATCTAAACAAAATATTAAGTGAGAAATGAATCAATTTCCATGATCAACTTAAAAAAAGTCTTATTTCAACTTAATTACAGGGTCACTAAGAAATTGTGTATGTATGTTTGTAACTATGTATGTATGTATATGTATGTATGTATGTATGTATCTATGTGAATATATGTGTATATATGCTCATATATATATATATATACAATATTTTTTTCCATTTCAAATATCTTTCTTATGTACTATGATGGAAAGGAGCTAGCTAATATAATTTAAGCAGACTAATTACCCAATAATGAATATTTACATGGCTTCCTCTTTAAAGTGTAAAGCAGAAAAACTTTGAACTTGATGAAAATTAATGACTTCAGTGATACAAATTAAAAAAAAACTTGCTTAGTGAATGGGAAAATGATTAGATGAAACATCATTGATGTTAAACTCATGTGACATGCACCAAAAAAAAAAGTTTTAAAGCATTTTTTCCAAGTTCTTTGACTCTAAGAAGCAAAATAAGGACCCAAATGTACAGGGAAAGAGTGCTTGTGTCAATTTATGTGATATCAATCAAACATGTTTCATCATCCAAATCTGGTGAGAATCTTCCAATCCATAAAATACTATAAAACTGTGAAGAAGGCTGCACACACATTTCAAAGAGCTGTTGAAATTGCAAATCACTCCTGCCTCACTTTTGTGTTTACCCAGATAATACTTAGCACTTACACAGGGCTTTTAAGCTTCAAAGAGCCTCCAAACTTTAACTAATTAAGCCTTACAATCAACCCGGTGAGGTAGTGATAAGAAACCCCTTGAAGAGGGCATCTAACTGTATAATTCACACTTGCCTATATAGAATGAAGTCTAGGTGCCATGTGGTCTTTTTCTCTCTTTATATTTCAATAAACCTGCAGGGAGATGCTATCCATATGTGAATATATGATGCATACCAATCCGGACAGTGAGTGAAATAATATGCACTTTTCTTAGGTTGGGTCCAAAAGCTCACACAGAAAGATATATTTATTGCTAACACATGAAAAACACCTGGGTCCCTCTGCTACACTTGCTTTTCTCATGCATTTTACATCTTATTCTCAAATTTTCCAGTAGAGGACTTCTGAGATTATTGGGCAGAACATTAAAAATAGGCAAGGTATATTGCATATACACTTTTTATTTTTTATCGTCATTTATTCTAATCTTTTCTAAATCTGTTCTAATTCTCACCAAAACTTACTAATGCCAGTTTGTAAATCAATTTAAATTAAAATCATACCTTGGTGGTGCCATCTTTAAATGTGCTTTTTCACTGCTGTGTCAGGAGTTGTCTCTAGTGAAATACCTAGGCTCTCTGTAGCACACAAGCCATGTCAATCTGTTCATGTGATAAAAGTCAGTTTCTAGTCGTTTTGTGCTTTGACTATTAAAACTCTTTAAGTTGAGGATAGCTCCAGAATCTGGTCTTTTTTATTTGGACACAAGATAGATTTATCTTGTTTGTTCCTAGAGAAATCTGATTACCACACAATTACTATCTAAGAAAAAGAAATTATGAAACATCTCAGACTACTAGGGTGTGGTGACTGGGGATTTTCCTTAATTTTTATGGCACCAACAATACTGTTCTGTCAATGTGCCTCATCTCTCTCTCTCCCTCCCTTCCTTCTCCATCTCTCTCTCTCTCTCTCTCTCTCTCTCTCTCTCTCCTCTCTCCTCTCCTCTCTCTCTCTCTCTCACTCTCTCTCTCTCTCTCTCTCTCTCTCTCTCTCTCTCTCTCTCTCTCTCTCTCTCTCTCTCTCTCTCTCTCTCTCTCTCTCTCTCTCTCCTTCCCTCTTCTTGCTTTCCTCTCTCTTCACCCTTTTTTTCATCCTATAACTTTAGAATTCTCACCTTAGAAGCACCTCTGCTCCTAGATCCCTTCTTCTGATTGGATCTCTAAACCCCATTTAAGGTTGGCTCCAAGGTCAGACATCTCTTCTTTACCCACCAGGCTCCATGCCAAATGTCTCTGTAATACACCTTCCTAGGTACCTTATATCCCCCACTCCCTCCTATTCCTACCCACCCATTTCAGTATTTTATGTCTCATTTTCTCTATTAGAGATAAGTTTCTTGAGGGCAGGGACTATTATTTTTGTTGTACTCCCAACTCTTTCCACAGTTCCAGGCACACAGTAATTAATGCACATTAACTGATTGATTCTTCATGCATAAAAATTCCTAGTTATGGCCCTGCCTCTATTTACTACAAATGGCACTGTGAGGAAAAATACAATATAAGGAAAAAATGAGCTATTTTTTCTTCTTTCCACTATTTTCCCACCTTTCACTGGGTCTATATTTTATCATGCAAAGGAATGTTCTGTTTTACTGGTTTTTTAAGATTTTTTTGGTGGGGGGAAGGAAGAAGATATGCAATTTTGTTAATACATAGAATTCCTAGCAAGAAAACATCCAAAAGTACAGACTGGCATTAACTCTTCAACACAGAGCCATCTTTGAAATTTGACAACAGCACTGAGAGGTTAAATGATTTGCTCATAGTTGTATAAGTTATATAACTCACAGGTGGAATTTGAACCCAGTTTTCTTAACTTCTCTATTATGACATGTTGGTTTTCATTACCTATATTTGGAAATAAGTGTATGAAATGTAAGAAACAAAGCAAAATACCATAATTTCCATGCAAATTAAGTAATAGTAGTAGGAGGATGAGGAGTAAGAGGAAAAGGAGGAGGAATAGCAGCAGCGGTAGTAGCAGTGGTGATGGTAGTATTGGTAGTGGTGGTGGTGGTAGTAGTAGTAGTAGTAATAGTAGTAGTAGTAGCAGTAGTAGTAGTAATGAAATGTACAAGATTTGAAAGCGCATAATAATGAGCCCTGTAACGATAAAATTTTAAAAAAAACATTTTTTTTGAATTCTGAGAGTTACTATTTTATATAATTCAGCTTCATGTAATCATTTCTAGTTCTAGAAAATTATCTCTTTAGATGGATATCTGCAGTAAGATTGAATAGAAGAATGGAAAAACAGCATAATAAATGAAAGTTGTTTGATCATTTTGTATTTATAATGCATATAAATTTATTTCAAATTTAAATAGTATAATATAGAGAATTATGTTTACAGTTGCATACCAGATACATAAAACTACAGAAGATAAATAATGCAACTGTCTATAATTACAATGTAATTTTAGCAGTTATTGAATAGGCACATAATAGAATACTTCAATAGAATATTTAAATTACTTGAATATATATATATATATATATATGTATATATATATATATATATATATATATATATATATATATATATATATATATATATATAAAATAGCCTGGTTCAGTAAGTAGAACAGATGCATAGTAAAATATTTAAATAGAACATTTCAATAAATGAGTAAACTTTTTTTTTAAACACTAACTATGACCCAAGTATTGTGCTAGGTACTGGATATATGCCTACTCCTACTCCTACTAATAACAGTAGTCCATGCACTCATTAGGCTTTACTTTTAATCTGGAGAGACAAAATATACCTAAGTACAGACATACAAGGATCATTTCCATGTATTACAAGCTGAGCAGGAGGGAGTTGGGGCATCTTAGAGAAGGCTGTACCTGAGCCGAGTTTTGAAGGAAACAAGTATTTCTAAGATGGAGATTTGAGGAGGGGATACATGGATTGGATAGGTTAGGAAATGAGATGGAGTTCTGTGTGTGAAAAGTAGCAAGAAGACGAGTTTTCTGAAGAATCCATGAAAAAGAGGAATGTCTCATAAGTCTAGAAAGATAAGTTGGGTTTGCCTTTGTTATTGTTCGTCCTTCATTCTCAGAAAGAACCAGTGAAATCTTGATGATGTCTTGACTTGTCTATCAGTTGAATTTAAGTGAGGCAGAGTTGTGTGAAATCATCAGCCTCACTCTCTTCCAGAGTCATTGGAGTCCAGTGGCAAGACAAAAGTCGAGACACTTAGTGATGGCTCACCCAAGGTGGGTTTGAAGGAAAAATAGAATAATGTATCTAACAGTAGAGAGAGGGCAGAGGTACTCAGTTTTTATTTTGCTTCTGTTTTCTTCTGACTTCTGCCCTAGAAGTGACATTACAAACAAAAAAGAACTAAGAAGGCATTCATACCAAAGATAATTAAAGAGACAGTAGGAGAGCGCTGTAATTTGCCTGTTGTGAATCCACCTGAACCAGATGGATTACCTCAAGTTCTCAAAGAACTAGCATGTGTGAGTGCTGAGGTACTGTCAGTTCTATTTGAGAAATCATGGAATATAAGAGAAATGCCACAAAATTAGACAACAGATGTCCCAGTTTTCAAAGAAAACAGAGGAAAATAATGGAAACTACAAACCAGGGAGCTTATCTTGCATTCTTAAGAAGCTTCTACTTAAGATCATTAAGAGATGATTGGTGAACATCTAGAAAGAAAAGATGTGATTACAAAGGACTCAGCATGGTTTCATCAAGAACAAGTCATGTCAGACTAACATTATTTCGTATTTTTTATAGAAATACTACATTAATAGATGAAGGGGATACTGTGGATATAATCAATCTAAATTTTAACAAAGTTTTCCAGAAAATTGCTTACAGTATTCTCATGGAGGAGATATGACTTATATTTTGACCCATTGAGTTTGTAATCCCTATACAACATGCAATTCAAAATATTTAATAGTAGGTGATTTGGGATTGGTAAATAGTAAAGGCCTTGAGATAGAAATCTTGGCATCATCTCCATAGAGATAATCATTAAAAACATGTGAGCTCATGTATTCATCAAGACAGAATGTAGAGTCAGATAAAAAGAGGGCCCAGTTCAGGGCCTTCATAGGGTAGATCCAGAGTTAGTGGCAGAAATGGGTGACAAGACAGAGAGCAGATAAAAGTGAGAACAGTGCCACAAAAAATGGAAAGATGGGTCTCAAATGGTACATAGAGGTAAAGAAGGATGAGAATAGAAGGGAAAATTTGAAGAAGGATGAAGACAAAATCTATCAGTAGTTAAAATGATCAGTTACTAATTCATATTAAAAGAACAACAAAATATTTATTAAGTAGCTGCTATGTACCAACGGAGTATATGAAACTTAATCCTAAAACACTTTGGAGCAAGAAAACCATTATGTCATTAATACTTCACAGTGCAAAGTTACAAGATTCCACTTCTCTTCCTTCTTCAGTGAATTAATGGCTGTGTGTGTTCATCCTTCGATGATGAAGAAGACCACGCCATCAGAGAAATAATGACATGACTTGCACTTGACTTTGTTTTGAGTAAGGGAGGGCTGTGCAGGTCATCAGCCTCACTTCTCCTCCAGAGCCATCTAAATCCAGTGGCCAAATATTCATCAAAGTGACTGGAGATGACCCAGGATGAGGCAATTGGGGTTAAGTGACTTGCTCAAGGTCACACAGCTAGTGAGTGTCAAGAATTAATGGATGACGAATGATTGAATGAAAAATGCTTATTAAGCAGGTATATGTCAGATACTGAACTAAATGCCAAGATGCACAGGCATAAAGGATATAGTCTCTTTCTTCAAGGACATTCTAATAAAATAAGATTATGACAGACCAAAGACAAGTGCTTTGGTCTGGCAAGACACAGGGATAGTGATTATAGCCATAGGAAAGTAGATTGACAGATCCTTTCCTGAAGCAATGGTCGTATCTCTTCATTTGAAGAAGAACCTACGCCAGTGGTGTCTTAACATCTAATCCAACTCAGCTTCTGCTTCCTAGACTATTTATTCACATTGCCCTATGTGGGTATCTTTCCTTCCATCTCATTTTGCAGCTTTCATTTATGTGTTGTCTGCCCCCCTTTAGATGATAAGTTTATTCTGGACTGCATCTTGTTTAATTTTGCTTGTATTTGTATCCCAAGCTTTATACTTTGCATTGAATAAGGTTTAATAAATACTCTATTTTATCAAATGGTAATCAAATATAATATAACATTGTATTGATTACTGAGTCTAAATAAAGAGCCAGAATTTAGAAGAGCTAGATAGTCAGATGACAAAAAGATGGCTTATAACTGGATGGAATGTAAAACACAGTCTAATTTGGCAGGGGCTTCAGGTTATGCAGATTTGCCAGCCAGCACAGCTCATCCTGGTTCTGGGATTTGGGAAGTTCAGTGGATTACCTCTGCCAAGGTGTGTTCTCAAATAGAGATAGGAGAGTCAAGACAGAGACATATGGATGTCTTTCAAAGCATTATTTCTTTTCTCTAACTTACAATATGTTTGCATTCATGTAAAGAATGACCAATGAGGAAAGTTCTTCTTCCAGTCAAGCTCCAACTCTTTTACAGCCTCTTTTTGTGGTTTCAGAGTTACCTGATTCACTGAGAACTTAAGGGAGTTTCCCAGAATCACCCACATGGTAACTATCAGAGGTTGAACTTGAACTTAGGTCCTTCTGACTATGAGGTTGCTCTAGAAATGCTGCCTTTACATGAGACTATTCAATCAAAAGGAAAGCAAATGTTCTTAACTGGAAATATTAGACAGTTTTAATGTAAAGCAGAATTTTTACTAGACTAAAATCTTCTGGCATCGCAATTTCTCATTTATCTTAGGTTTAAACTTGAATTTGTGGTTCATGTCTTCTTCCTTTCTTTTAAACTTTCTCTCTTTCCTGCTTTCTTTCTTTCATTCCCTCTTCCTCTGTTTCATTCTTCCTCTTTTCCTTCTGATTTGCATGATCCCTTCTATTTTCAGCTCCCATTTGATCTGTTACCCTGTGTAGACATGTCCAGAGAGATGAACCACAGCATTTCTTTCAAGGCAAGGGTCTCTTCACAATGAAAAATGTTTGAACTCTGTCCAACAGATCATTTGATTTCACATGTGTCTGCTTCTCATCTATATTAGAAAAGAAAATCCCATGAAGACCAACCATTCATTTGGTAGGCCTCATTTCCACAACTCTCTTAACTTTATTGCCTTATGGTCATAGGATAAAGGTGTTTTTATATGAACTCATTTCTAGAGTATTTTTTATGTTGAGGGGAAATTTATTTAAAATAGAACACTAGGCATAATTTTATTAAAACTGTTGTCTATAGTATCAAAAAAATAGAACAAATGGATAAAAATATTTATCAAGAATTGAAAAATAGGGAGACATGAATCTTACACATTCATTTGAAACTAACTGATCCTTCCTTGACAAGTATTGAAATATATCCCAGATAATCATTTCAGCTAAGGAGACCAGTGAGGTTCTTTCATTTTACTTCTTCGTATTTTGTTGTATTTATGATTTACCTAAAGCAAAATCTTCAGACTGAAATCCACAAATCTTTCATAATCTGACTTCAGTCTGTCTTTCCACATTTATTTTACATTATTCCCTTTCGTATGATCTTACTTGTCCAAGCTACCCTGCTTTACATTCTGTTCTCTGATCTTCAAATTCTCTCTCCCACTTCTGCGGCTTTGCACAAGCTGTCCCTCATACCAGAAATTGACTGTTTCTTCTCATCTGTCACTGAAAATCCTTTGCTTCTATCAAGGCTCATCTTACATTCCACCTCCTGATCTCCATAACTGTTAAACTTCGCTCACTTTTCAAATTATTACACAAATTTATCTCATTTTGCTTTGTGTCCTCCAGTAGAATAGAAAATTCTTAAAGTCAGATTCTATTTTCCATTTCATCTTTGCATTTCCAGTGCCTATTATGGAGTCTTGTAAATAGTAGTAACTTACTAATGCTTGACAGATTGAAGCAAAACTCTAGACAATATCATGCCTTGTCAAAATTAGCTCTTCGGTCATTGGATTATATGTCAAGGAAATTAATGTTTGAAAGCTTTTGATTTAATTCTCTTTCAACCTCTATCTTCCTTGAAGTGGTATATACTATTTAGAATCTTAACTTTTTTCCCCTCATTTCCTACCGTGTCTTTTTTTTTTGTTATATTAAATAAGAGGATATTATTCATTTCAGCATGGCTAGAAATTTAAACTACTTTTCACCTTTCTCTTCTCCATGCTCAAGAAATTTCCCTTATGTGCAGATTCCCTTTCCTTTTCTCCTTTTGCTAAGAACTGGATACATGGAATTTAAAAGGGCTCAACATAGCTTTGAAAAGGATACAAATCCAATTCATTGTTTCCTCCATGTTTCTTCCTACCACAGTTAATAGCCACCTAACCTCGAGACTAGAAATCTGATTTGTTCATGATTCCTTCTCTCTTTGAATGAGTCAGCGTGATACAGTGAAAAAGGTGTTCTGGTTCTGGAATCTGTGAACCTGGTTTAAATCCTAGCTTGGATACTTCCTTCTTGTGTGACCTTGGCCAAGTCACTGAACTCCTCTAGCTCTTGCTTCCTCAACCATGAGTTAAGTGGGTTAGATCAGACATCTTTTTTAACTCTGATATTATTTGCAAAACTCTAATTAAAATATTAACCTGAAGCCCCTTCTGGATACACTCCTTTGCTGAGAATGACCATTAAGGAGAGTTCTGAGAAGGCTTTGTGGAGTTTCTGATTTCACACAAAAGACAAACTTCAATAGTAGAAAGATTTCTGTTTTGTTTTTATATGCATGCTCCTCCCCACCCCCACCTGTAAATGCTGGATTAGTACAATAAATACAGTGGCCTTTTTATCCAAATCAGCTACATCATTCAAAAAAATAGAAAAAAAGAAAAAGAAAGTGACAACCCCTAATGTACCTTTTGGTTCCTTCCCTGCAATTATGCTAACAAGTATCCTGCTGAGAAAGGATTAGCCCTGATGGACAATCAAAGACAATGCTTCCTTCCTGGTAAAAAGGTGTGAAAAGACGGAGGCCCTAGAGCTAGTGTTATTAGGCAGACCTGCAGGAGGCCTGAAGGACCAGCTAGTGAGTGAGCTCAGGAGATGCTAAAGTACAGAAGATGCTTAGTCACCATTAAAAGCTCTTTAATGCCATCATATAACACCTTTGATTCAGAGTGGGGGAGGGTGAAGCCACAATGCGAATATTCTCCTGAAAGGTTCTTTTTTGGTGTTTATCACCCAGTGTGGCAGCTAGGACACCTGGCTGAGTAAAAATCCCAATGGGAGGTGAGCACTTGGATGAACAACCAGACTCAAGCACTCACAGGCCATGAACCAGGTACAGCAAGAAAGCTGGGATGGATTTTTTTTTTAAATGAAAATTTTTTAAAATGAAATTTTAAAAAATATAGATTTTTTTTAAAAATGAAAGAAAAGGCAAGAAGGTTTAACTAATATCATTCCATAGTCTATAAGATAAGAAAATAAGTTTAAAAGCCAAAAGTCAAATGGGTTCCCGAAATCTTTCTATTATTCTACTTCCAAACTGCCCTAAAGCACAAAGTATCACAAGATAATCTGAGAAATGGAACAAAGGGTGCTGTAAGTTATTAATCTTATGATTAAGTGACTGTGATATATTTTTTCACATCATTTATCTGTTTCAGTTCAAGCTTTATTCAAACTTTCTTCTGTAAATATTGTCGTTCCTATCAAAGAGTATGATAGAAAAAATGGTTCCATTTTATTTCCTCTTTAGGGCTTCATGTTTATATTACCTCTCAAAATTCAGTTTTGAACTTTTGGGGAGAGCCTCAAGGAAGCCTCATTTGAGCTCAGTTTGTCAGGAGTTCTTTATTGTATAACCTATTGATATTAGTCTGGGAAGCTCACAGCTCTAAGAGAACATTAATCATGCAATACTAAGTCAACACTACTTGTGCATCAAGATCATGGTTTAGGTTACATTCCATCCAGACAATGTGAAATAAAAATATTGTATCTTAGGAATGGGTATCTAATACAAACTTTATTAATGTACCTCCCAGAGACTGCTCAGAGGCAAAGGTGACCACCAGGGCAGAAGTGGATGGTTACAAGCTGCCTCCGTGAACATCTGTGTAAATAGTTGAATGGTGGGCCACTCCAAGTTCCCAAGGCCTGTACGCTTAGAAATTGAACTACAAAAAGGCCAGATATATAACTGTACAAAAAATTGCCTAGAGAATCTCCATCCCTTCTTCTTACCCCCTACCATTTCTAGCGCAGTTAAAAGGTGGAAAAAAAGCCTGGAGACCACCAAGGAAGAAAGGGGCAGCAAGAGGACACAGAATAATGAATTTAAAGGATGCCTGCATACAGCGATTAGTGTTTATGTCCGTATTCTACTGGGGCAATGTCTTTGTGTGTGGACAGTACTGAGTGGTTAAGTTTGCGGGTTGAACTTGGACAAAAAAGCAGCACCTTTTACTAAGTCATTTGTTTCTTATTATTTTCCCAATACTTTTGGTGACTAACAGGATAATCTTAATCAATAAAAATAGGATATTGGTAATCGTAGTACCTCTGAAAACCATCTCTCTATCAAGTGGCTCTACTTCCATTTCAAAACACTGTAAAATTAAACCTTCTTTCATGAAACTTGTATATAAAAGAGATATTATTTTTGATCAAAGTACTTAAGAGGGAAAAAGGGCCATACTTCCTAATTTGATATATCTCTCTACATTACCACTATACTTTCTCATACCATTCCAATTTTAATATGTTAGATTTTTAAAATGTTTGTCTTCTCTCATTTTTATCAGCATCATAATCTATTTTTGACAACATGATATAATGGAAAGAACCCTGCATGTGGATTCACTTGACCAGGATTTCACTCTACATTTATTAATGTGTCCATACATTACAGAGACAGCTAAATAATGCAGTGGATACTGTGCCTAGAGTCAAGAAGATGTGAATTCAAATATGGCCTCAGATACCTACTAGCTGTGAGACCCTGGGCAAGTTATTTAACCTCTGCCTCAGTTTCTTAAACTGTAAAATGGGAATAATGGTAGCAGCTACTGCCCAGCTTTGTTGTATAGGTAAAAAGTTATAATTTTTTCAACATATTTTCACATTAGTCATGTTGTAAAGAAGAATTACAACCAATGGGAGGAACCATGAGAAAAAGAAAGAAAACAACACTGCATTCAGACTCCATAGCTCTTTCTCTGTATGTGGATGGTACTTTCCATCATGAGTCTTTTAGAGTTGTCTTAGATCCTCATATGGCTGAGAAGAGCTAAGTCTATCAAAGACAGTCATCACACAATGTGACTCGTGCTGTGCACAGTGTTTTCCTGGTTCTCTCCCTTCACTCAGCATCATTTCACATACATTTTCTAAGTTTTTCTGAAATCTTGTTATTTTTTTCTTATAGCACAACGGTATTCTATTCCATACCTACAGCACAACTTGTTCATCCATTCCCCAGTTGATGGGCATCCCCTTAGTTTCCAGTTCTTAGTTAACATAAATAGAGTGGCTATAAACATTTTTGTATATGTAAATGCAAAGGTCATAATTTTTAACGAAGTATTTAGTGCAGTGCCTGACACATAATAGGCACTTTGTAAATGCTAGTTTTCATCCTTTCATAGGCAACAGGCCACTTTAATTTTCAAGGCCTTGGTTTTCTTGTAAAGTGAAGACAGCAATAAATGTAATAGCTAATCAATTTTTTTTTTTTTGTAAAAGTCAAGTGCTGGGACAGAGCGAAGATGGTGAAGTAAAAACATGAAATTGTTAGAGCTCACCCCCAAACCCAGCCAAATACCCATGAACATGACTTGGGACAAGTTTTGGAGCAGCCATTCCCACAGAATGACAGAGTGGAGCAAATATCCAGCCCAAAACAGCCTGGAAATTTAATAGTAAGTGTTTATTGCACTAGGGTAAAAGCAGAGTGCAGTCCAGTGTGGGCCATGCTAGCACAGACAAGACCTGAGCAGGTTTTGGGGGGACTGAATCTCTGGTTTCTGGACTTTACAACCCCCAAACACCTAAGACAAATTGGAAGGTCAGTGGAAAAAAAAACAAAACTGTAAGACCTGTGTGAAGGAGTATAGTGTTCCAACCCCAGCCCCAGGGTGGTAGAGGGGTTGTGGAGGAGCCTGCAGCAGCTACAGCAGCAAGAGCAGGGACAGTAGCAACCGCTATATCTGGAGCTCTAGGCTCACAGATTGTGGGGGGAACAAGTTGATAGTACTCCCTCCACCCCCACTGGAAGCAGAGGGCTACCTGGACAAATAATTCAAAAATCAAGGAAATGACTGGGAAATGAGCAAAAACAGGAAAAAGAATCAGACTATAGAATCTTACTTTGGTGACAAGGAAGACCAAAATATACAAACAGAAGCCAATAAGGTCAAATCTCATGCATCCAAAGACTCCAAGAAAAATATGAATTGGTCTCAGGTCATGGAAGAGCTCAAAAGGATTTTGAAGATCAGATAAGAGAAGCAGAGGAAAAATTGGGAAGAGAAATGAGAGTGATGCAGGAAAATCATGAAAAACAAGTCACTTGCTTGCTAAAGGGGATCCAAAAATGCTGAAGAAAATAACACCTTAAAAATAGATTAACCCAAATGGCAAAAGAGATGTAAAAAGTCAATGAAAAGAATAATTCCTTAAAAAGCAGAAATGGCCAAATAGAAAAGGAGTTCCAAAACCTCACTTTTAAAGCATTCTTCTCCTCATTGGCTTTTTGAACTTCTTTTGCCAATTGAGTTAGCCTATTTTTCAAGGTGTTATTTTCTTCAGTATTTTTGGGGGTCTCCTTTAGCAAGGTGTTGACCTGCTTTTCATGCTTTTCTTGCATCTCTCTCATTTCTCTTCCCAGTTTTTCCTCCATCTCTCTAACTTGATTTTCAAAATCCTTTTTGAGCACTCCCATGGCCTGAGCCTATTGAATATTTGTTTTGGATGTTTGGGATACAGAAGCCTTGACTTCTATGTCTTTCCCTGATGGTAAGCATTGTTCTTCCTCACCTGAAAGGATGGGAGGAGATATCTATTCACCAAGAAAGTAACCTTCTATGGTCTTATTTTTTTTCCCTTTTTTGGGCATTTTCCCAACCAGTTACTTGACTTTTGGGTCTTTTGTCAAGAGTAGGGTATACTCTTAGAATCTGTGAGATCTCAGTTCCTCCCAGGTGGCACAATCAAGTGTATACTGGTCTGTACACAAAGAGGGATTTTTGTGCCCAGAATCTTAGCAGATACCTCTCCACAGCCACTTGGCCTCCAGTTCCACCAAGCCAGCACTGGGGGCTGACTTTCAGATAAGCTAGATGGGCAGGGCCACCATTCAGTTTGAGACAAAGACCAGCTTGGCCAGGGCCTCCACCCAGGGCTGAGGTAAGACTCAGATCTTCAATGCCTCCAGGGGTTTTATGCTCCAACAATGGAGTGGTCTGTATGGGCTGCTGTGCAGGCTCTATGGCTGCTGCCTGCTGCCGGAGCTATGGGAAGGCCCTTCTCCCTTCCTCGCTAGCTGATAAAACCCCGTCCCTGACCTTTGATGCCTGTGGGCCGCGGGATCTGAGGACCCTCTACTGTGACTGGAGATTCTGCCCCCGAGGTGTCCTCCTCCTGGAGTCTTGTTGCACTTTGCCACTCAGCCAGGGCTGGGCTGGGCTGGGCTCCACGCTTGGCTCCCGTCTGGTGCAACCAACGCTTCTGTGGGCCTTTTAAGTCACTGTGGGATGGAAATCTCCTCCACTCTGTTGTTCTTCACTTCTGTTGCTCCAAAATTTGTTGAGAGTCCCTCTCTACAGGTATTTTGTGGGCTGTGGGGAGGACCTTGCATGTGTCTTTCTAGTCCACCATCTCAGCTCTGCCCCCCCAAAAGCTCACTGAAGAAAATAATTCCTTAAAGATTAAAATGGGGCAGATAGAAGCTAATGATTTTATGAAAAATCCAGAAATTATAAAACAAAACTAAAGGAAAGGGGAAAAAGCAGACAGTTTGAAATATCTTATTGGAAAAACAACTGACCTGGAAAATAAAATCAGGAAAGATAATTTAAAAATTATTGTAGCACCTGAAAGCCATAATCAATAAAAGAGCCTAGACATCATCTTTCAAGAAATTATCAGGGTAAACTTCCCTGATAAGTCTTGAACCAGAAGGTAAAATAGATATTCAAAGAATCCACCAATCCTGAAAGCTCCTAGGAATATGGTAGCCAAATTTCAGAGTTCCCAGGTCAAGGAGAAAATATTGCTAGCATTCAGAAAAAAACAGTTCAAGTACTGTGGAAATGCAATCAGGACAACACAAGATGTAGCAGCTTCTACAATAAAGGGATTAGAGGAATTGGAATATGATATTCCAGAAGTCAAAGGATCTAGGATTGAATCCAAACATCACCTACCCAGAAAAACAGTATAATACTTCAGGGGAAAAATGGTCATTCAATGAAATAGAGGATTTTCAAGAATTTTTAATGAAAGACCAGAGCCAAATAGAAAATATGACTTTCAAACACAAGAATCAAGAGAAGTATGAAAAGGTAAACAGAAAAGTGAAATCATTAGGGACTTACTGAAACTGAACTGTTTACATTCCTACATGTAAAGATCATATTTGTAACTTTGAGACTTTTCTCAATATAAGAGTAGTTAGACGAATTATATTTATAGACAGAGGTCACAGGGCAAACTGAATATGAAGGGAGGATATTAAAAATGGTGATAGAAGGGGAAAGGAAGAAATAGAATGGGGTGAATTATTTCTCACATAAAAGAATCAAGAGAAAGCTTTGCAGTGGAGGGGAAGACAGGGGAGGTGATAAGGAAAGATTGAATCTTACTCTCATTGGATTTGGCTTAAGAATGGAATAACATGCACACTCAATATGGTATGAAAATGTATCTTACATTAAAGGAAAGTAGGGGGAAGGGGTTAAGCAGGGACTGGGGGCATGTTTGAAGGGAGGGCAAATGGTAGAAGGGGATAATTGGAAGTAATTACTTTTGAGGAGGAACAGGTCAAAAGAGAGAATAGAATAAATAAGGGGCATGACAGGATGGAGGGAAATATAGTCTTTCAAAACATAACTGTTATGGAGGAGTTTTACATGACAACACATGTGTAATCTATATCGCGTTGCTTGCCTTCTCAATGAGGGTAGGTGGAGAGAGGACTGGAGAGAAATTGAAACGCGAAGTATTAAAAGTGACTGTTAAAAATTGTTTTTACATGCAACTAGGAAATAAGACATACAGGTAATGGGGTATAGAAATCTATCTTGCCCTACAGGAAAATAGAGGGAAAGGGGATAAGAGACGGGAGAGGTGTGATAGAAGGAAGGGAAGATTAGGGAAAGTGGTAATCAGAATGCATGCTCTTCTGGGGTGAGTGGAAGGGAGAGATTTTTAGAAAATTTGGAGCTCAAAATCTTGTGGAAGTGAATGTTGAAAACTAAAACTAGATTAATTAATCAAAAATAAAAAAAAATCAAGTGCATTTGCATTGCATAAAGCCTTAGTGGAAAGTACTAGTACATCTTCAGGGTATACATTATCATTGAGTATTATTGCTCTTACTCTTTCCAAAGCACATTCTGCTCCATTTTGGGCTCTTACCAAGACACATTCTGTTTCATTTTGGCTTCTTTCCAAAGCATATTCTACTCCTTTTGAGTTCATACCAAGATCTACTAGATCCACTCTCTTTCCCACTCTTGGTGCTATCTGAATGGGAGCTATTACAATCTCTTATCTTCCTATATTTGGCTAAATAGTTTCCTCCTGGAACAGAAATATTTTCTTTACCATGTCATAACCATTGTCTCTGCTGAGATTGAATGAAGATTCTCTGTTTCTGATATATGTTTGCCTCAAGGAAGTAGAAGAGACTGTAGTTGTCATCAGGTCTAACTTCCTCATTTTTCCAGATGAGGACACACTGCCAGAGATGAAGAGGCTGACACAAGGTCACACAGTAAAGCTAGGTTTAGAAACCATATTTCTTAACTCCAAGCACAGTGCTCTAATTAAATGAACATTTATTGTGACTATGGGCCAGGCTCTAGCCCAGGTGCTGGGGATCTTATGGAGGATTTATTATTGCTGGTTTACATTTCTCATAGCAACCCTTTGAGGTGCACAGTGCAGGAATTTGGGGATCCATTTTAGAGATGAGTAAATGGAGATTCAAAGACATTAAATGACTTGACCTTGGACACAGCTACAAAGTGTCAGAAGTTGGGTTTCAAATTCAGGAAAACTAGCTCTAAAGAGCTGGGTTTTTTGTTTTATTTTAATTTAATTAAAAATAATTTTTATTTCTGAAATGAATAGGAAATCTGTTGTCTTTCCCTTTTGCTCTCTAACCCATTGGAAAGGAAAAATAAAGGAAAAATATCCATGTAAAAATTTATGCATCATCAAGTGAAACAAATTTCCTCATTGGTTATGTTCAAAATATCTCATTCTGGACAATTGATCTATAAACCTTCTATCAGGATATGGATAGCAATCTTCATTATTACTTCTCTTCAGTTATGGTTAGTTGTGTGAATTAGAACTCTTAACATTGTCCAAAATAGTTTGTTTTGGGCTTGATATTACATTGGGTTTTTCCCTGACTCTGTTTATTTCATTCTTCGTCAGCTTATTCAAGTCTTCAGAACTTTCTTCTAACATACATGTGATAGTGTATAGAATATTATTCATACACCCATATATATTATATTCTTTTTTCTGTCCTGAATACTTCATACTGAACTGTGGGAGAGGGAATCGATATCTTTCCCAATAGAGACAATGAATCAGCGAGACGTTTAGACAGGTGAAGAATCCAGAAAGAAGAAATTGCTGCTCCAGCAACTGAAAGGCTAGGGACCTGGAAGTCTGAATGAAGGAAATGGCCTATATAAAATCAACTGGTTGCCAAAAATGTAAGTCAATTCAACACCTATAATATGTTAGGCACTGTGCCAACCATTGGAGACATAAGCAAAAGGAGAACCAGAACACCATTCGGAATGAGAATGAATATGGGCAGTGTTAAAACACTCAAGTCATTACCCTGGAAAGAGACCTTAAATTACCCAGTAACTGGACACATGCAAAGTCATGAAAATTGAAGCAGACCACAACAAAATTGGAATCGTCTAAAGAAAGGTATGGGAGAGAGGGGATGAACCTCTAACAGCCATGATCTGAGAGCTAAGCAGGCTATATAAAGAAAACATAAGCTCTAAAAAAGGCTTATGACTTTTAGTAAACAAGAACCATACACACATTAAAAAATAAGGGAATTTACAAATGGTTTGAGGCTGACATGGGAGATATATATATATATACATATATATATATATATATATATATATATATGCAATGTGGTACAGTAGGAACAGTGTTAGCTTTCAAGTCAAAGGCACTGAGTTCAAATCCTGATCCTAACTATTCTACCTGTGTGCTGTTGCTCAAATTACTTAACCTCTATATGTGTCATTCTCTTCAACATTAAAATGACAAAACTGAATTATAGGACTTTTAAGATCTTCTAGTTATAAGTCTATGACCTTATGATTCAGTGATTATTGGAGTGGCAAGTATGAAAAACATGAAAGTATTTTCAGAAACATAAATATTGTGTCCATAGTAGTATATTTAGTTGTATGACTGATTCTGGTTCTAGTGATTAAAGTTTCAATATGGAACAGTCCAAGTAATAGAGAGTTCATAATGAACAACCTGAGAGGGCCCAGATATTGAGTCTCTCACTCACTGTTTCTTTCACCTAACTACAGCCACTTCCTTCCTTCCTTACTTCATCTGGAAGAATGATTATCTAAACAAGCAAATAGGGACCATGGAGAGATATCTAGTTACCCACTGAGTAGGTGCAGCAATTTGCTGTCCTATGGCTAAAAATCTGTCTTCCTCAGATTCTTGTGATTTGGAGTCAAAAACTGACCATAGAAAACCTACCTTCCCCCTCTACTACTTCTCACTCACCATTTACCTCAATGCAATCACTCCTGTGTCACTATCCCAAACTATCCTATCTTTCATTGTACCCTTAAGGATTACTTTCTATTGTTAACAACTGGACTCCTCATATCAATTCTCTTCTTATGCTCTTTCCGTATAATCAAAGAAACTTAGCTCCTTTCATAAGACATTGCATTCCTGACCACTTTCTGCAGGACAGGACATTCGTCTCATGTCCTCGGACACATTAGACTAGGGAAAAAAATAAAACTAATCATTGATCAATATGCCACCTTCAGGCTGCTCTTCCAACTATCATTCAGCAATTTCTTTTCTTTCAGAAGTTCAGTCCATCCAAATTTATCACCCTATCTAGATCATGATAGCAGTTATCTACCAATGCCCAAATAATTATTGCTTCTCTTTCAAAGAGTTCAGTACCTGAATTATGCCCATTCTCTCTAGCCTACTCTCATAGCCCTGTGAAATTTAATATACATATTGATGTCCTCTCAAATACAGTGACCTCCCTGTTCAGCAGCCTCCTTAATTCCATTGATGCATCTGACCCTTTAATCAATCTCACATTCATTAAGGGGTGACTTTCTTTTTCCTCACTTGTGTCTCGCCTCCACAATTTATAACTTTGAATTCTTCTATCCATCCCCTACTCACCTTCCATATTGCTTTGTACCTCATGACCTCTAAACCTATTTTTTTCAACCCTTATTGCAAGCTCTGGTGATTGTGCCCTCCGATTTTCTAAGTCTTTCTCTTTGCTTTACTTTTACTCTCTTCCCTTTGAAATTTGTAGTTAATCAGATCAGATTTACACTTTCCTCTATCCTTCAATCCCTTGCTCCCTTTTCTTATAGCCACTCATCCCTTTTCCATACCCAATCCCAGATTATCCCATATTTTTTTTTACAGATGCGCTATTGAAAACTTTTGCAGGAAGTCACACAACCATATTGATGAAGCCCACCACCAACTTGCTATATAATCTCAACTAAGTTTTTACAGTTATGTAGAAATATTTTTATTCTTAATTGTAATAACTCTCTATCAAATACTTCACTGTATTTGTCCCAATCCTTGTCTCTTCAACTACCAAATCACCTCATCCATTTCCTCTCAATTGTGGACATTATCTCATTTTTGCTAATTATCATAAGCTCCTTTCCACTTTGGAACCTCCAATCTTCTCAGTATGGTCCCTACTTCTACCTTTTTGTTACTCCAGCCTTAAAGAAAACTATGGTATTTATCTTTACAGTGTCTCCATCCAATCTTCTTTTATCTTCCCAAGCAACTTAACTCTTCAATCACCCCATTTCTTTCTGTAATTTTCAATCTCTTTCTCCTGGATCCTTAATCATTGACAAGCATATGCCAAGATGCTATCAATCCTTTTAAAACTATCTGAACTTGACCCTACTATCCCTTTATGTCTCATATTTAATTTTTAAAATTACAGGCAAAGGTAGTTCTACTCATTGCCTCTATTTCTTCAACTTTCATTTACTTATCAATCTGCAATCCAACTTCTAAATCCACCACTCAACTGAAAATCTTTCTCCAAAGTTATCAATTATCTTTTAATTCATAAGTCTAATTTCTTTTTCTCAATCTTCATCTTTGTTTACTTTGTTGTGAATTTTGACCCACTCACTCTCTTCTAAACACTCTCTGCTGCCATTTGTTTTAGTCATTGCACTTCCCTAATTCTTTTACCTGTCTGACTAGTCCTTCTCAGATGGCTTTTCTAAGCAAGGATCATCATGCATGCTCACTCTACTTGGTGTGTATTTGCAGGGATATTTCCTAGAAGCTCTCTTTTTTTTCTCTCCTCCTGTCCTCTTCTCTCCCTTTCTCTCTTCTCTTCTTTCTTCTCTACTTATCTTTCCACCTTTTTCATATCTCTCTCCTCACCTCTCCCCTCTGGAATTTTGAATAGGAAATGGGAGTTACTTAAAAACTACAGGTACATAAAGAAAATCTGGCACAATAATATGTCCCTTGCTTCTCAGAGCCTATGCCACAGAGACCACTAAGTGAAGACTACCCAGGTCATATCTTTCTCTTTCTAGTTGAGCAAATAGTTCATCGTGCTCTTGGGTCAAATAGTACCCTTTACTCTCACCTACCTACTGAAATATTTTTAATGTGTGTGTGTGTGCGTGTGTGATAGACTCCTTTGGCAGTCCAATAATATCTGTGGGATGTATTGGGTATTCAGAAAGCCTAGCACTTCTACTGTCAAAACTTGCTGAGCAGGGATGCTCATTCACTTTTGGTGTCCACTTGACTCACCCTGCTCTCAACAATGACTCCAAGAAACTGTAGCATGTCATATCCTGATAAATCACCTTGGTAGATGGGCTAAACCAGCTTGAGGGTAAACAACAGATACCAAATCTTTTGGTGAGTTAGGGGTTTGTCCACCTCAAACATGTGAAGTCTTTCCCCAGTGGAATGGGCAAATGAGAATACTTTTCTCCAACAGCCATAAAAGCAGCTGAAACAGGCGCTGTGGAGCAGCAACTTTAGTCAAGTGCTTGGTCAAGACCAAACAACAAAGATGTTTCATCCATCACATCCTGAGCTATTGACAGTGATCTTGACTTTTTCCTATCTCTGGACTTCAATTACTCCAAAAGAGAGAGTGATTAATGACTTTGTACAAACTGCCTTGTTTAAATTCAATTTCATGCACAAGTCAAGATATCACCTGGTCCTCTTAGATGTCACAGGTATTAAGATATAACATTGATCCTCTTAGAAAACAAAGGGAAAACAATAAAAACATTCATGGACTCTTTACCAAAGTAATTTTTTAAAAAAATTCAAAGTTGAAGGAAATGTTAAATTTTAGTGAAAAGTTAAAGAAATCATGATGTACTTTTTTTCCATCCAAGTTCAAGGACCACCTAAAAATCTATCCATGGACTTCTAGGGTGGCTATGAGGCACACGTTAGCAATCCTTTCCTCAAATTCTTCTATATAGCTTGCTTGATTAGAGTTTGGATGTTTGTTTTGATAAATGTTGTTCACTACCTGTTATAGGTTTTTTGTGTAATAACATATGGTGGGAGGTGAAGTTAAGTCAGTAGAAACTAACATGCTACTCTCCAGATCTATGAAGGAATTATTTCCTTTCATTTCCTTCCACAGAGAGAAGACAAAAAGTGGATTTTTTTCCTAAAACATACTTCCCCACAAAGAATCATTCCCCTTGACTGAAAATATCTAATTGTAATGAATGGATTCAGTTTTAGCTCAATATCCTACTCAAAGATAGGACATCATTGGAGTGATCACCCATTCATAGATATCCTTCTCCCCACAAATATGGAACTTTAATCTCATTGGAGATGGGATGAGGTATTGTAGAGCTTTCTAAATGTTACATTTCCATGTTACATAGCAATGTCCCATTTATTACTTCCAATTTGTGTAACTGGTTGACTATTTCAACTTTAAGATTCTTGTCTTACTATCTTTAAGACTTCATCAAATGGACTGAATTACTGACATAAATTGAACTGAGTTCTGAGCAGTTGGTATAGATTGAAATTACATTTAATTGACTCCAATTATTTACATTACTTCATTTAACTTCATGATGATGATAAAAATGAGAAAACTGAATTAGAAAACAAATATTAGGATTCTAATATTTAACACTCTGAAAGTGTGCAATGGTAATCAATGATGATGATGTCTTTTAACCTTCAGCTTATCATTTGCAAGAATTTCTCAGGTTTTTTCAACTATTGGTAGGAATTTTTAAGGTTCATGTCTAAATCTTTATAAATACAGTAGTACACAACAAAGATGAATCAAAGAATAATGATAATTGAGAGACAGTGAAAATAAAAAATATTTAATTCTCATCTTGGTTTCATTTTCCTTGCTAATGAGAACAACCTGTGTCCAAGAAACAAGAGAACATAAACAGCTAGGAGAGAACTAAAACTCAAAGTAAGTAGGGGGATTTTATCAGACCATTGGAAATTGACCTGGATGAATTTAAGTCACCATATTCAGACAAACTTCATCCTGGAGTATTAAAAGGATTGGCTGATTGGATTGCTAAAAACAAACAAAAAACCAATTTTTGAATCATAGTGAAGAGCAAGAGAGGAGTAGAGAAGAGGAAATGTTACAATTTTCAAGAAAAAAAAGAGCAGAGCTTGAAACCAGTGAAATCAAATTTTTTATGCTAACTTTAAAATAAATTATTAAAGGAAAGGTTTTTTTTAAAAAAAATACTAGAAAACAAAGTAGCTATAAAAAAGGAGCCTGTCTAACTTTATCAAGAACAAGTCCGACCAAAGTGAACTTATTGTCTTTTTTTGGGGGGGGGCGATGGGATAATACTACTGGCATATTTGGGGGCATAATGTAGCTATATTTTCTCTAGATTACAATAAAACGTATTTTGAGTTTTTCTTGTGGAAGAGATAGTGAGGTGTGGGCTAAACAATAGCATAATAAAGTGAAAGTTAGTATTTGTCCTTCCTTCCTGAAGAGGACCATGATATCAGGAAGGTGATGCCATGACATGTAAATGAACTGGATTTAAGTGAGGGAAGTCTTTGCAAAGTCACCAGTCTCAATTTCTCCTCTGTACCCATCTGGGTCCAATGGCAAGATATAGATCAGGATGACTGGAAATGGCCCTCGATGCTGTGGGTGAATATGTAACTGGTTGAATAGATCAGTGAAAATGCAGTCATTAATGACTTAATGTCAGCTAAGAAGGAAGTCTTTTGCAGAGTACCCCACTATTCATTCTTGGCTCTGTGTTGCTGCACATTTTTTGGTCAGTTATTTGGTTAATGGTATAACTGGCATTCTTATCAACTCTGCTGATTTTTTGGAGTTTAGAGGGATGACTGTTGGAATGACAGATTCAGACTCCTAGAAGATTTTAACAGACTAGAATATTGGCAGAATCCAATAACATGAAATTTGATAGGGATAAATATATAAAAAGCCTTACCCTGATTAATAAAAAAAAACTTTGTCTTCTATAGGAAGCTTTTCCTGATTCTTCTTAGTTCTAGTGCTTTTCCTCTTTAGGTTATTTCCAATTTATCTTGCATATAGATTGTCTGTACATAGCTGATTACATGTTTTCTCCTCCATTAGGCTTTGAACTCATAGAGAACAGGAACTATCTTTTGTCTTTCTTTATATCTACACTCTTACCACAATGTTTGGCATGTAGTAAGAACTTAATAGATATTTATTGATTGCCAAAAAGTCAGGCTGTGAAATGCATAGTTAGATACCATTTTGTCTGAAAACAATCTGAAAGGCTTTTGGCAATCATATGTATATGAATTAGGAAAGTAGTAAGGAAATTAACGAATTTAATTCAAGAGTAGGAAGGTGATGTTATCATGTTACTACCCTAAGAATATGACATTTGAAGAAATGTGTTCAGTTCTCGATGCCACTGTTTGGAGATGGATTGTGACACTCTTTAGCATGTCTGAAAGGAGGATGATAAGGTTCATGAAGAACCCCTAGATTAGACATGGGAGAATCTAATTGAAGGAACCGAGGATATTTCACACTGAGAATAGAAAACTTAATATGGACATGACAGCTGTCATATTTTTGAAGGGTTGTTAGGAGGAAAAAAAAGATTAACCATGTTTTGTTTGGTCCTAAGTCAGTACTAGAAACAATGGATAGAAACTTTAGGCTTATGACAGAGGTCCATTCTAATAATTGGAATTATCTAAATGTTGAATCAAATACTTTAGGAGATAGTGAATTAGCCTTCACTGGAGGCCTTTCAAGCAAAGCTGGATGACCATTTGTCACAAATGTTATAGATGAAGTTCCTCTTCATGTACAAAGTGGTGCTTAATAAATGCTTATTAAGTGAGATGAGGCTGGACTAGATGGCCTCTGAGGTCCTTTCCAACTCTGAGATTCTGTAACAGATTATAGGAATGTGATTTTAACAGTGTAGCAAAACAACCAAAAAAATCCCTGGATATTATTTGAAAACTCCGAAAGAAAAATAGAAAAAAAGAGAATTACTTAAAAGATCTAGGTATTAGAAGAAAATAAGGATAAGCATATAAGTTGTTGTGTTTGTCCTTAATTTTAAAAGTGGACCATGACATCAAGATGATGACATGACTTGCAATTGACTGATTTGAGTGAGGGAGGGCTGCGCAGAGTCACCAGCCTCACCTTCTTCTCCTGAGCCATCTGGGTCCAGTGGACTGATAGTCATCAGGACGACCAGAGGTGGCCCAAGATGCAATATGAGAGCTTGGCCCTTTCAGGCTAAGGTCTTACCACATTCTCACTTTGAGTGAGATACAGCCATTCAATGAATTGGCTTCTTTAAGTAGTTACTCAAGGGATGGCTCCTTTAACTAAAAAAAAAAAAATCAAAGTTGGAGGGGAAGACTCTCAGGGTTTCTGGGTAAAAGAAAAAAATTATTATTTAGTAATTACTAAAAAATAAGGGGGAGAGGTTGGGTGAGGGGAGAGGTAGGATGGAGGGAAATACAGTTAGCAATAGTAAGTGTGAAAAAATTTCTGAAGTAAGTTTCTCTGATAAAGTTCTCAATCCTGGATCACATAGAGAACTCAGACAAATTTATCAAAATTAAGAGCCATTGACCAATTTATAAATGATCAAAAGATATAATCAATTTTCAGATGAAGTAATCAAAGCTATCAATAGCCATATGGAAAAGTACTCTAACTCACCAATGATTAGAGAAATGCAAATTAAAACAATTCTGAGCTACCACTTCATACCTATTAGATTGACTAAAAGGACAGAAAAGATAAAAATGAATGTTGGCAAGGATGTGGGAAAAATGAGGCTTTAGTGCAGTGTTAGTGGAATTGTGAACCAACTCAACTGTTCTGTAAAGTCATTTGGAACACTACCCAAAGGGCTACAAAGCCACGCATATTGTTTGACCTAGCAATATTATTACCAGGTCTATATCCCAAAAGAGATAGCAAAGGAAAAGGATTTATATGTATAAAAATATTTATAGCAGCTCTTTGTTTGTGTGAGTGCATGTGTGTGTGTGTGCCTGTTTACATATATATGGGTTTGTGTACATATATGTATGTCTGTATATGTGTGTATGCACACAAACTTTTCATGATATAAAGTGGGGAAACTAATATAAGGTAACAAAATTAGAGAAAATTTACTGAGGTGTGTGTATGGGTAGTGTATGAGATCAGATCCCACAGTGAGTTTTTTTAAGAGGAATATGGACAAGTATTATAATATTTGAAAATCATAACTTACGTTGCCAAGAACCTGGACCATTTCATATGAGGAATGGTTGAAGAAGTTGGGAATGCTTATCTTAGAGAAGACAAGAAGTGGCAGTGAGTGTGAGGGAGAGTTGTTGGGAGGTGAGGCATAATGATTGTCTTCAAATAGGACTTGCTTTTGCAAGAGGATGTAGACTTACTCTGTGTCAGTTCAGAAACTAGGAGAAATATCAGTGAACAAATGTTAGAGAATGGAAGATTTAAACTCAACATAAGGAAGAAAATTTTCATCATTAGAGCTGTCCACAAGTAGAATAAACTACCCAAGGGGCTAGTGAGCTCCCTTGTATTGGAGACTATGAAAGGAGATGTCTGTCTATCGGGTATACTCTAAAAAGTATTTCTCACTAAGTTGTACTGTGAACTATGTAACCCCCTAGAATTCCTTTCTTATCTAAAATTCTTTGATTCTGTGGAAATTGTTCAATGTTATTTTCATATCAGTCCTTACCAAACAAGGTTGTCTGAGTAGTAATAAAAAACAAGTCTGTAATGGTAAAAAAACCTAACATTATAATGAACACTTACGCTATGAAAGGCACTGTTGGGGATACATTATAGGATAACGAATGTAAATCTAGACAAGACCTTTAAACAAGTCTAACTCAGCCTCCTCACTTTACAGATGAGGAAACTGAGGCCTGAAGAGTTTAAGAAACTTTCCCAAGTCACACTAGTAGCAATGCTAAGATATGGAATTTAAATACAAATACTCTGTAGAACCTTTGAATTCTCTACTGTATATACTGTAACACAATAGATACTCTATCTGCTATAACACAGCTTCTGAACACAAATGTTTACAAGAAAGGAACCCTGGTCTCAAGAGGCTTATGATGCAATATATGGAAAAGTGCTGGGGTATAATCTGAATCATACGACATATGTTCTACTTTCTGCTTTGTCATTAGTATGCTGACCGGTCTCTGTCCAATCACTTCATCTTTCTTTGTCAAAGATCCACTGAATAACACAAGAGATCAGGGAATTTCAACACGTAAGAGGCTATCATGAATTAATGTCCCAATTTTTCTGGTGTCGCCTCCAACATTTGTAGCTTTCAGGTCCCTTTCTGGGTAAACATTTTGATACAGTAGGAATAAGACAGACACAACAAATCTTCTGATTTACTTTATTGGAGGAATGTTCAGAAATCAAGAAAACAATATAAAGGCACTGCAAAATAGTATATGTGAAAGGGTAAAGGACTGTGTAATAAAAGAAAAAAGACCACATGTAGAAAACTCCTGGAAGTCATAGTAAGACAAAATCTGAAAATATTAGTTGTGTAATATAATTAATAAGGCAAAGTTATATTAATAAATGTAGAGGTATTCCCAGAGAGATAGAGAAGGAAATGATAAACTGCTCCAGTATCTTTGCCAAGAAAATTCCAAAGGGGGTCACAGAGCATCTGATATAACAGAAAATGACTACACAACAAAAATTCTCATAGAGACAAGGTATCTCTACATTAATATGGTTCACTCACTGTGCAACTTCTTACCTACAGAGGATTTCAATAGGTTTCTGTTCAAGGGAGGTGAAAGGATTTGTCTAAAATAGCAAAGGAAGTTAAAGTTAGAAGAGGTCTGCTGACTCCCAATCCACTGTCCTGTATTCCATACTTTACCATTTTTTTCTCTTTCTCTTAATTAAATGCAGTGGGGAACTTCAGTATAAGTGTATGTTTGTGTGTGTATGCACATATGTATGTATATGTATATAAATATGTATGTATATAATTGATTTTGGATATGCTGGTAAGAACATTGGACTACACATAAGAAGGCCTAACTTCTGGCACTAACTTAATGTGTGATGCTAACCTATCTGGTCTCATTTACTGTTCTGTAAATTGAGGGAGTAGTTGTCAAGCACTTTTTATATGGAGTTCACAAACTCGATTTACTTAATATTTTGATAACCACATTTTTAGCAAAATTGATTTTTATGTCATCCTATGTGTTCTGTTCATTGAAAAAGATTATTCTAAGGGGTCCATAGGTTTCAATAAATTGAAAAAGGCCTATATAAACAACTGCAACAACAACAGAAAAGTAAAAATGCTTTGGTGTAAATGACTAGTATTGCAGATTTGGCCCTTTAGAAGTAAAGTCAACTGAAAATCTACTAATTAAATTTCTGTATTTGTCTAGAGTTATTAGCTTATTTTCTACCCCATCAATGAATGAGAGAAAAAATGAGAAGAAGAAAAAAGAGGAGGAGGAGGAGAGAGACAGAGACAGAGAGAGAGAGAGGGAGACAGAGGGAGACAGAGGTAGAGAGAGAGAGAGAGAGACAGAGGGAGAGAGAGAGAGAGAGAGAGAGAGAGAGAGAGAGAGAGAGAGAGAGAGAGAGAGAGAGAGAGAGAGAGAGAGAGAGCATTAAATCCAGCTCTCAACTGATAGAGATAGAACTGAAGGTGGAAAAACCAGCTCAACCCATTTTAATAGAACAGTTCGTAATTAGTTTTTATTGTTGCTAAATTCATACAGAAAATATAATTGATTATAATAATCAAGATCTGCCCCAGAGAAGAATATGGAAAATGTGCCTTTCCTCCATTGCTTGCAGAAGTAAATGCTAATGAGTGTGGAATATTGCATCCTCTATCTGACAATATTAGTATATTAATTGATTTTTAGTTATTTTTCCCTCTTTTTAAAATTCTTTGTCAAAAGGGACAAATGTCACGGTGGAGATGAGGGATATGTTAAGAAATGAGTGATATTAATATAAAATATGGCAATTAAAATCAGATTTTTAAAAAGGAAACTTTTAAGAAAGAAGTCTAAACAAGAAAAAGAAAAGATGATGTAAAGAACTCTTCCAAATGATGCATTAAACAATATTAGACAGAAGCCTAATGAAAGGTTGAGCATTTCACTGTAAAAGCATGGTCTATTATTGACTCCTACTCCATTATGAACTCTATGAGGGAAGAGACTATATTTAATCTTGGTTCTCTATCACCTCCAATACTTATCAGAATACCCTGCACCAAGTAGGTTCTTGATTGCTTATTGAATTAAATTTATTTATTTTAGTTTGTTTAAAAGAAAAAGAAACTATTATTAGAGGCTTCAAAACAGTCAGCACCTTTATGGATCATCTAATATTCATACAAAGGGTTACAAAAGAAATGTTGACATGCATTCCTATCATGATTAAGTAATACTTGCTTTTATATGTATACTCTAGAACTTTTCATTATTCCAATACTTCCCTGGCATCAGCATTTTGACATGGTATAAGTATTTTTAATTTAAAAAAATGCTGAAATACATATTTGAGTGATCAAATCAGCACTTACAAACCTCCCAAACTTTATTTTAATCAGGAGTTAATGATGCATGGCACTTGGAGTAAGTAAATGAATGTTTGAATTGCTGTAAGTTATTTTAATAATTGCTCAGCTAACCATTTAAATTAGCAAAGATCTTTACTTGTGCAATGTCATATAAATGCTAGAAATTAAAAATTAATCAACACGATTTACGTAACTAAAAGCTGCCATCTAATGGGATATTTTTCAATAAGGCGACAGCAGTAATTATACTGAAAAAAATATTCATTCCTGTAGTTTGGAGGATTATAGCAATTTCCACCAGGGGATTTCACAGTCAGATTCTAGTTCTGGGCAACAGTGATTAATAAAATGGTTATTAATGAGAAGTCATTTTGGTATGTCTAGGGGTGTTTAGGTGTCAGTTCTCTGAAAGCAATGTGTTTAGCATATTAATAATAAAGATAGTGTTGGACTGGTGACTAAGTAACCACATTGACTTCTTTTCTCGTTTTCTGGGATGTGAAAGGTCAATTAGACTTATAGAAACAATGGAGCTTTTCACAGCAGGGCCCATCGTTTCTCTGTGCTGACATCTTTTTAACCATGTACAAAGTTCATTAAATGTGCAAAAGTAGTCATGTTAAAGGAAGAAAGTGATTGGGTCAGAGGTCACCCACCATGGCAAGCTGACAGTCTCTTGTGGATTGCACCACAGGAGCCAAGTAATGGTGAGAATTGCCTTTCAGGTTGCCCACTGGGATTGGAGAGAATGAAGTCATAAAGGGCTAATACTATTGGGTTAATTAAAATGGATATTGACAGGTTTTGTTGATCTTACATTAAAATGAATACCAATGATGCATTATCACCTTAACTAAATGATTACATGATTGGATATGTAGTTATATCTGTATGTATATGTATGTGTGTATATATATATATGTATATATACATATATGTATATATACCCACATAGGAGTGTAAAATGGCATAATACATAGGGATATACAAATATGTATTTGTGTATGTATGCCTATTCACACATATGTCATTGTTTGGATGTTGCAAAATTTGCAATTTTTTGTAATTATTTCATCATCAGTATTGTTTAACGTAACACAAGTAAAGCCTCTCAAAATGTATTTTAACCAACCTAATAGTATACCCCAATATATACAACGATGGAGGAACAACATACAAATGTATATCAAGTTAAAGGATACTCATACACATGTATATATACAAAAGCACAACCTCAACTTAATTAATAGTGAGTTAAAAGATAGTGAAGCAAAAAAAAATTTCTCAACTTTTCTATGTCTTTCTCCAGAATATATTTTCATCTGTATTCCATAGAAATTATTTCCCATATATTTGAAGGCTGTCATTTGGGCCAATAATCTATGCAGAAACAATAATACTCCATTATAATGTTAGTGTCAGAGGACAAAGATACCATTGGTGGCTGTAGGATTTCTATATTATGGGGGCTGGGAGGAAGAGGAGCTTTGCATAGATTCAATCTAGAGAGTGACTGAATCTGTGTAAGAGTGATTGTTTCCCCAAGTTTCCACTGAACTTCCTAGTAGGACCATATCCCCAATTTGATCATATTTGGCTTTTAAAGTTTTACAAATACTACAACTCTGACAACAGCCCTGTAACCAAAAATCCCCATTTAGAATGTACTTAAGTGGATTAAAAATAAACATGCATTAGAAAAATTAAATGAAGACTTTCTCACCTTTCCAAGAAAATCACCATTTTCGAGAGAAGCATTTTAGGATTTCACAAATGATTCCTACTAATGACAAGTCTTCTTATCCTATATGGAAAAGCCTAGAATTTTGAAAGAGCTGTCTCTGCCCTTCTTCCTTGCTCAAGAATGTCAGTAATGTTAATTATCATGCTAAAAGTGACTACATTGTTTGTACTTGTGATTCCAACTTCTTACTGAAAAGAAGGAAGTAGACATGAAGTCTTCATGTAGCAATAGAGGGCTGATTTGCTTGAGGCTGGGTATGCTCATTCTTTGATTTCACAATGAGAGTGGAACTGACATTGCTGAACACATGAGCAGGTAGACTTCAAAGTACACTCTGTTTTTGCACTTTCCCTTATGACACATATCATCTTTTAGGTTTGTTTATCTGATGTCTACAATGATATACACAGAATCCTCTGACACTCTATTGTAGAGAAATGCAAAAAGGTCTATAATTACTCACCATTTCTCCGCTACTATTAGAACAAGAACCATGAAATGGAGGTTACATATGCTATGAATAGAATAGAACGATTTAGCAAACAAAAGCTAGATGTTATGACTAGGAAACCCATTGCTGACCACTACTAGATTTCACTAAATCTTTACATCTTAATTTTCTTGTCTACAACATGGCAAAAATAATGCCTTTGGTACCTAATTTATAGAGATATTGTGATGCCCAGAAGAAGTTATATATTTAAAGCAAGCTGCAACCTTAAAGCATTAAACAAATATTAATATTTATATTCATAATAATAATACTGTATCCTAAAGAAATAAAACAATGGAATTGAAATGGTTATTTTGAGGAGTTTCTTTTTGGAAATGTTACTACTAAGTATAGTTTTTTCAGAGACAATTTCTCACTTAGCATCATAGGGGCATAGATTTAAAACTGAAGGAACCTCTGAGATCTTTTTTGTCTAACCCTTTCATTTTATGTATAAGAATACAGAGATCCAGAGAGGAAACTTAAGGGGAAAAAACAGGGTTGTTCTCAAGTGTTTAAGTTATTTTAGATAGTAAAGGATACATACACATAGTGAAAGCTAATATGAAAAAAAAAACTTACTATTCATTAAACTAAAATCATGAAATAACTATAATGAATCATGATGATTTATCTTTATATTTAATATTCTAGATATTCCCCTTACTTTCTCCTTGTCTCCTCCTCATGGCTTTTTAGGCTTCCTTCAAGTCTGAGCTAAAATCAGTCTTTTCTGAAAACTAATGCCTATCCCCTGAGATTTTCTGTAATTTCTCTCATATACATCTTCTTTGAACATTGTTGTTTGCATGTTGTCTCCATTTTGGATGCAAATTCCCTGAGAGCAGAGACTCTTTTTGATTTCCTTTATATTGTCCACAGTGGCAGACACATAGTAGGTACTTATTAAATGTTCGTTTACTATACTCTGAAACCATCAAAAATAGTTTTCACTAGAAACTCTCTAAAGGAGAAAGGCTAAAACAGTTATTGATTAATCACACATATATGCACATATATGTACACATACATATATAAATAATCTGTAACTATATTTCTTTCCTGCACCAATAGCTTCCTTAATCATACATATATAATATATATGCATACACAGATGTACACATGCATGTACACACATATATGTACTGTGTATAATTAATTAAATGAATCTATTGCTATTTGGCCTATCTCCTCCCTATTACCTGTAATATTTCCAGTTCTCTACATTAGAATAGAATACAAAAATTTAAGGAAATGTCTTTTGGAGAGAAATCAAAGAGATGAGTTATGGTAAACTGAAATAGCCTGTTATAAGTCTGAGTAGGCTGAAAGTTATTTAATCTATCCTTTCATAAATGAGGGCAGGGTCTACCTAATTTTCCCCTTAACATTTCTGTTAAACACCTCATCTTGAATTATATACATAATAAACATTTGATAAAATATAAGGATTTCTAGAATAATACAGATGACTTTTCATTGTCAGAATTCTAGAGAAAAGAAGGCAGAATTTAAACCAATAATCATTTTTTCCCCACCAATGACCTTAATTTTGTGCCTTGTCATCTCAGTGATGTGGTTATTCCCTCCAATGAAGTGCAATCATAACTCATCCACAGCTTCTCATCCAGTGTAATTTTTGTCCACATCCCCAATTTGTCCATGTTCTATTTTTCATAAGTATTAGTATTGCCAAAACTGAAGTTAAAAATGTATTTCTTCATGAAGGTATTTCAAGATCAGTTGAAAATCATTTTCGCTTTTAAATATGAGTCCAGAAAAGATTTCTGTTGTAACTGGTTTTTTTCAGGATGAATTTTGAAATAAAATGCCTTTTGCTAAATAGAAAAATGTCTACTACTACCATTATTGTCCAATTTGCAGGGGGCAGAAATAACCAAAAGGGTATTTTCAAGCCATTTTATACTGTTATCAATGTGATCTCATATATTTACACTTTTAGCAACTATTCTTACTGAGGTCATCCTGTTCCTTCTTTTTACAATTTTCATCTTTTTTATACTTAAAAAAGATAATTTCTGGGTATAAATTGGGTACTATGGTGTCATCTTCTTGGCATCATAGTACATAATGTCACTTTCAAACCATGTGCCTTTTGTGTTTCTTTGATACAGATAACGAACTGAATCAAGAGATGAACTGAAACAAGAGATTGGGTTATGTTGCCTTTGGGAAATTGCAAGGTTCTTTTTCATGGCTCCAAGACTTCCTGAAACAAAGGGCTGTTTTTTAAACATCAGATTCTTTCAGTGATGTGGAATGTCTTCAAGTCAAAGAGTACTCAGATAGCTAGAGAATGAGATTGACATTCACACAGGGATCAATCGAAAGGTATATGGCAGACAGGAAGAAGATGTAATACATTAAAAAGGGGGAGTTATGCTGGAAAAAAAAGAAGTACAAAAAGTGGTACCAGAGAAATCTATTAAGGGGAGGGGAGGATTATGGTTAATGGGCTGTGTCAGGTAGTAAGAGCACGTTAGACCTGAGCTAGGTGGCAGTTATATAATTATTCAAGGTTTTCAAAGCATTTTACATTATAACTAATTCACAACCCTGTGAGGCAGGTACTAGGATTAGATGCATTTTGTACATGAATTGGAGAGAGGTTAAATGACCTTCCCATAGTGACACAAATAATTTCTGAGACAGGATTTGAATTTGGATCTCCCTGATTTCAGAACACTAATATGCCATCTAGTAAGTGGATAAATTATGACAAGTCTAAGTTGGTATCCAAGCATTGTGAAGAGAATTCAAGAAGGATCTCAGCACATTGGGCAGACCTGCTCTGCTGAATTTCTGGGAGGACATGGACAAGAGGCACATGGGGTGACCATACATGTATAGGCTGCTGTCAGCATTGTTGGAGGTAATATTCACATCTCTGATAGCAACATTCCATTGAAGAACTGTAATATATATATATATATATATCCTGAAAAGATAAGACTTCTAACCATCCCTTATCAAAAGTTATTACATAACCTATATACATATTATATGCCTAGTGTCACAGAGCTGTTTGGCATGTAAACACTTGATGGTTCATTAATGGATTGATAGATAGGTTTGGCCTTATGCTCAAAAGACCACAGAGATTTACTTGTCTCTGAATCTTTTTTTCCTCATATGTAAAATGGGGGAGTATTGACGTTTTCATTCTATGCGGGAATTTCTGAGATATAAGAAAGTCTTTGCTCAAATAAGAATTACACCTAAATCTTTCCTAACAATCCCATCTATGTACTATAAAAAGGAAGTCTCAAGATTCAATTTCAGAAACTTATTTCAACTATAAGAATTTAAAAGACAAGTCATTTTTAAAAGACAAAATACATCTGCCAGCTTAAAAATAATATTGAGAATATCTATGTGAAGACTCACATGCCAATACGGAAATGATTTTTATTCATCTCAATGCAGTGGGATACTGTGAAAAGAACACTAGCTCCTAAGTCTGGAGATATAGCTTCTTCTAATGTTTTCTGCCTGTTGAATATGGGTAAGTCATTTAAACCTCCCTTGGCCTTGACTTTTCCAATCATGAGATGAGGGAAGAGATAAAATAAATGATTTCTGAGGAACTTTCCAGTCTATCTGTAATACTCTAATCCCAGAGACATCATATTATCATCTTTGTTTTTAGAGTTGGGAAACATTGCAGAGTTCACTGAGTCTGATTGTTTGGGTATACCAAAATAGAACCAAGAATCAGAGATGATTTGAACTAGAAGAAACGTTAAAGATTATCTAGTACTGCCTCCTTATTCCATATGTAGAAAACTGTTACCCAAAGAGATTAAATGATTTCCCCAAAGTTACACAGCCAACTAATATCAGAGACAAGGCTAAGACCCTGGCCTCAGCTCTCCAAATACTATATTTTTTATAATTGGAAGAGATTTCACTGATGTAGTACACTCCAAGGATGATAACTCCATCCTTTGATGCAGAACATTTAATCTGAGACATATATGATAGTTTACTAAACAAAATGATAGGTTAGATTTCCTAGAATGGTCACATAACTAGACATCTCAGAGACAATGCTTGGACAGTCTTCTTGACTTCAAGGGTGGCCCCTCGATAAACTACAACATGTTCTCTCTAATTTCTTTATCTACCTAATTTTATAATCCTTTCAAAAGCTTGTCATACTGGATATCTGTTAAAATATATATATTCAAAGTTGCTTATGAAGAGGTCTAGCTCTTTATTACCCACAATGGCTATGCAGGAAAGAGAGTCTTCCATAAAATTATGACTCTAGAACTTTTTCAAGAAAATACTTTCAAGATCATTAATTGAAAAAATATTCTGACAGCATAGAAATATGAAATTTTGGGAAATATCCCTTATCATCATCTCAAAACATTGTTCTATAAGGTGATATAACCATTAAATATGGAGTCATTAATTCCTGTTTCTTGATTAAGAATTATTATTTAGCTAACATTATTTATTATTATTTAGCTAACAGTTTTAACATCTTTAAAGAAGGACAAAAAAGTTTTACATAAGTACTCCCCATCTCTTAGAAAGGCTGTGACCTGCATGGTATTTAAAAGTACACAGGAGTATATTGGAATGAACACAGCAGTGGTTCCTTCAGAGTATGTTATTACAAAGAGAACTGGGGGTCAAATTGCATGAATGATAAATGGAAGGTGCTTGAAATGAGTTGGTTCTTTTTTGAACATTATACACTGACCTTGGCAGTTTTGACAATTACATCCATCATTTCTAAGAATCCATTCCAACATACTCGCTTGTTCTCTAACGTGGCCAAATAAACAGGGGTTGTGAATAGACGAATCAAAGATTGATCTGCTTTGCTATGGCCCTGATTAACAGTTTGTTCCTGGGTGCAGCTTTTTCATTCTATGAATTATGCGAGGACCATAATTCAATATGGCACACCTGTAGACAAGCATGTGAGAATGCTTTAATCTTCACTTACAAGGCTTCAAAATTCAAAAAAAGATCAATATTTAACTCTGAGTTTGATAAGCAAAATGAAATAAAACCATTAAGATGCACATTGTATTTGGGTTCAGTGATATTTCACTATGTTTCCTTGAGGAAAAGAACTGGTTGAAGATGAAATTAAGCCAAGTCATTTTTGATGAGATATACTGTTAACTGAACTTAGGGGTAAGTTTATTATGAACTCTCTAAGGAAGTTTCTCTGCATATAAGACTTAAAAGAAAAGAGCTCTATGATACTGTCTTGGAATAGAGTTAGAAGCTGAAGAGGAAAACAAGTTTAAATAATTTGAACCCAACTTGTTCAAGAGCCTGAGAATATTTGCAAAATAACACATTAGGAGAAATTGTCTTCATTTAAAAAAAAGTAGAGAATAATGCAATTTGGAGTGGATTTTGAAAAAATATTAAATTCTCCTCTTTAAATTTTCATAGAATACAGAGATTTCTTTTTCAAATTTATTTATTTTCAATTTTCAACAATCACTTCCATAACTTTTAAATTTCTCCCTTTCTCTTGCTCTTCCCTCCCCACAATGGCATGCAATCTTATATAGGCTCTACACATACATTCTTATTAAACACATTTTCACATTATTCATATTGCATAGAAGAATTAAAACAAATGGGAGAAACCATGAGCAAAATTAGACAAAACCAAACATAACAAAAGAGAAAATAGTCTGTTTCATTCTTCGTTCTGACTCCATATTCTTTCTCTGGATGTGGATGACATTTTGTAACATTAGTTCTTTGGAAATGCTTTAGGTCCTAGCCTTGTTGTGTAGGATAAAGTCTATCAAAAACAGTCCTCACGTACTGTGGCTATTACTGTGTATAACATTGTCCTGGTTCTTCTCCTTCCACTCAGCATCAGTTCATTAAGTTTATCCAGGTATTCATGAAGTCTGCCTGCTCATCATTTCTTATAGCACAATAGTATTCCACTACATTCATATACCACAACTTGCTCAGTCATTCCCCATTTGATGGTCATTCCCTTGATTGCCAGTTCTTGGTCACCACAAAAACAGCTGCTATAAATATTTTTGTATTGATCCTTTACCCATTTTTAATTTTGGGGGGATACAACCCTAGAAGTTGTATGACTGTGTCAAAGAGTATGCATATTTTTATAACCCTTTGGGCATAGTTCCAAATTGCTCTCCAGAATGTTTGGATCAGGTCACAGCTCCACCAACAATGAATTGGTGTTCCAACTCTCCCACATCTTCTCCACATTTATCATTTTCCTGTTTTGTCATGTTAGACAATCTGATAGATGTGATGTGGTGCCTCAGAGTTGTTTTGATTTGCATCTCTCTAATCAATAGTTATTTAGAGCATTTATCCATATGACTATAGATAGCTTTGATTTCTTCCTCTGAAACCTGCCTGTTCATACCATTTGACCATTTATCAATTGAGGAATTCCTTGGATTTCTAACCTTTTTTCCAATCCCTTTTAGCCTTTTGCTTTCAGCAAACCTTCCTATATCATTTATTCAACACAAAAGGAAATAATTCCAGAGTGTATCAAGCATATGCACACAAGACATGAAATAATGAGATTGCTTCATTTAGTCTCCATAATCCTTTAAAAAGCTTCTCAGACCCCTGACAGTACATATGACTTAGCTTAGGAATCCTTGGAATATTGGATAAAGACTGACTTTTGATTCAGAAAAGAACTACATTCAAGTCCTGCCTCTGACATATTCTCTATGTGATATGGGGCAAAACATGTAAATCTCTCAGTATGAGAGAAGAGACAAGATGGAGTAAGGGTAGAGACCCACTTGAACTATCCCAAATTTTCCATCCAAACAATGTTAAAAATACCTCAAGATGAATTTGGAGTGATAGAGTCAATAAAAGTACAGGGTGAAATAAACTTTCATCCCAAGAAAACTTAGAAAGATGCCAAGAAAGTTCTATCTCATTTGGGTGACAGTCAACTATAGTTCAGAAAAGGCCACTTCAGTCCAGCACAGTCGGCAAACCAGCAGCAGAAGGCCTTGGGGACTGATGAATCAGCTGTATGGGCTTCTGGATAATCCACAGATAATACAGGAGTCGAACACCTGGTCAGAAGGAGGTTATAGGGAACCTTTTGTTGGCAATGGGAGCAGGACTCAGTTGTAGTGCCCACATACAGTTCTAGGTTTCAGTCCTCAGGCAAGGAGGAGTACTGAAAGGAGTGGGGACCCTGGTCACAGTCCTAAGGCAGAATAGAGTGCTTGTGGACTTTCACAGATCAAGGCATAGGACAAGAGAGCAGTGACCAACACCTTTCCTTGGATCATACTATCTTGAAAGAACTGAAAACTTAATAGACTCCCAGAAATAGCTCTGAAAACAGCAGTGTGAATAACCTGAACCTTGGGATAGTGCCAGCTCTAACCTTGGAGCAAAGTCCAACTTTAACATAAAGTAAAAAGTCAAGAAATAGCCTGAAAAAAGTGAGCAAACATTAAAAAAATAGAACCTGACCATAGGAAGCTATTACGGTAACAAGGAAAATCAAAACAGAAACTCAGAAGATCATGAAATCAACGCAGCTATGTGGAAAAACTCGACGAAAAAATGTGAATTGGTCTCAGCTCACAGAAAAGTTCAAAAAGAATATTAAAAATCAACCAATGAGGTAAAAGACAAATTGAGGGAAAAGTGAAAGCAATGCAAAACAATCATGAAAAAAAGCTAATAGTTTGGTAGAGGAGACACAAAAATACAAAGAAAAGATCTTCAAAAACAGATTTGGAAAAATGAAAAAGAGGTACAAAATTCGAACAAAGAAAAAAAATTCATTAAAAGCAGAATTGACCAAATGAAAAAAACAAAGACATACAAAAATTCACTGAAGAGAAGAACTCATTAAAAAGCAGAATTGGGCAAATGGGAAAAGAGGCACAAAAATTTACTGAAGAAAAAGAAATATTTAAAGAGTAGGATTGATCAAATAGAAAATGAAATGCAAAAGATCACTGAAGAAAATAATTTTAGAACTGGACCAGTGGAATCTAGCAACTCTGTGAGACATCAAGAAACAATGTAACAAAGTCAAAAGGGTAAAAAAATAGAAAAAAACGTGAAGTATCTCCTTGTCAAAAAACAACTGACTTCAAAAATGGATCCAGAAGAAATAATTTAAGAATTATTCAACTAGTTAAAAACTATGATAAAAAGAGCCAAGATAACATATTTCAAGAAATTATCAAGGAAAACTACTTTGATAGATATCCAGAGCCAAGGGGTAAAACAGAAAATGAAAATTAAAAGAATCTACTATTTGCCTTCAGAAAGAGATTCCAAAATGAAAATTCCCAGGAATATTGTAGCCAAATTCCAGAACTCCTACATCAAGGAGAAACTATTTCAAGAAACCAGAAAGAAACAATTCAGTTATCATGGAAATACAGTCAGGATCACACAAAACTTAGCAGGTTAAAGGACTGGAGAACTTAGAATATGATATTTCAGAGGTCAAAGGAGCTAGTATTATAACCAAAAATCACCTAACTGGCAAAACTGAGTATAATCCTTCTCGGGGAACATGGACATTTAATGAAACTGAAAACTTTTAAGCATTATTGGTGAAAAGACCAGAGATGAATAAAAAATTTGACTTTCAAATGCAAGACTCGAGAGAAGAATAAAAAGGTAACTAGGAAAGAAAAAACATAAGGGATTTAGGAATGATAAAATGTTTACATGCCTGCATGGGAAGATGGCACAAGTAACTCCTAAGAACTTTATCATTTTAGGGCCATTAGGAGTGTACATGGACAGAAGGCCCAGGTGAGGTGACAATATTGGGATGACATTGAAACAAAAAAAGAATGGTGAGATAAAGGAATGAAGGGAAAGGGAGAAGTAGAATAGGGTATATTATGTCACATAAAGGAATTGTGAAAGATATTTTATAGAGGAGGGGGAAATAGCCAGGCAAATGCTTGATACCTTACTCTCATTGATTGGTTCAAATTGGGAACAACTTGCACACTTATTATAGAAGTCAGTCTAACTCTACAGGGAAATAAGAGAAGAAGGGAACAGGAGAATGGAGTGATGATAGAAGGGAGAGTGGATTGCAGGAGGTGGTGGTTAGAATCCCAAAATTTGGGGGGATTTTAAAATGAGAGAGACAGACAGACAGAGAGAGACAGAGACAGAGAGACAGAGAGAGAAAGAAAAAGACAGAGAGAGAAGAGAGAGAGGTGAGAGAGACACACACAGAGAAAAAAAATACAGAGAGAGAGAGAGAGAAAGAGAGAGGTATAAAAAGAAGTGGGTGGGAAAAATAAATACACAATAAATATAATTGCAAATATGAATGGGATGAACTCATCTACAAAATGGAAGTGGATAGTGGAGTGGATTAAAAAAACAGAATTCTACAATATGTTGTTTACAAGAAACACACTTGAAGCAGAGAGAAATGCACAGAGCAAAGGTAAAGAGGTGGAGCAGAATCTATTATGCTTCAGCTGAAGTTAAAACAAAAGCAGGTTTAGTAATTATGATCTCAAACAAAGCAAAAACAAAACTAGATCTAATTAAAAAATAAAGGAAGAGAAATTGCACTTACCACAGACAAGGAGTAGATATCAATTCTAAACATATATGTACCAATGGTATAGCATGCAAATTCTTAGAAGTTAAATGAGTTTGCAGATGGAGAAGTGATTCCCACAAATACAGAGATTATCTAAAGACTAATTCTGAACCACTTTGTAAGATTGTCATGAAATCCAGGTAAGGGCAACACCAAGAAGGAATGGTTTTTAATTAGTTTTTCTGCTATGTGGTTGGCTTTTAACTGTCATTTCCTGGGAGGTGACGAGGAGGGAGATTTCTCCTCCAAGACTATATCCCTGGGATTTATGGCTTACTCTTTCTTTGGTTCTGTGGTACAGATACCCCAAAGTCCTCCACATTCACTCAGCTGTATAGAATTCACACAATATTTTAATATAGCCCAAGAAAATCTTAGACCAAAAACCAGAGTCCAAACACCTTGCTGATGTCCATGGAATATTACAAGAACCAGAGGAAGATTTCCCGCATGATTGGAGGATTGTAGGTATAGACAAGAATTTCACATTATGAAAGTAGAGATCAATCTAGTCAATTACTTCGACTCCACTTTTGCTTTCATATCTATCTCAAGTGACCAATCAGAAGTGAAAAAGGCCTAGACATTATTGAAGTAATCATTGGTTTTAGACCACTGTGAAACATCCTAGATCAATTCAGAAGTCCCTTAAAGTTATGAAATCAATCGCCAGCTAAAGAGAGTGACATTGCAAATCAAGTCTTTTGATACTGGCTGAAGACACTTGGTCACGTTGCTTAGTGAATTAATCTTGTCAACAGTGGGTGATCCCATCTGAGGTTTTCTTGACAAGGATACTGGAATGGTTTTCCATTTCCTCCGTTAGCTTATTTTGCCAGGGTCAAGTGACCAGGGTCACATAGGTAGGAAGTATTTGAGGCTGGATTTGAACTCAAATCCTCCTGAGCCAGGCCTGGTACTCTACCCACTATATCATGTAGCTGCCCTGCTCATGTTTAAGTAGAAATAATTTCTTTAAATAGAAATTGTTTGAAATAGAAACCCACTTCAGAACCCATGAATTTGAGTGACTGATAATTCAGTAGTTGAAGTCTTTAGTCAAGCCCTCAAGGAGCAGTTTCCTACGAGGTGGATGAAAGCCCCAGCCTCAGTCTTGACCTTGATCTCCTTAACCTCACTCACCTCCACCATGGGAGAACCTTGTGAATTTTGAAGTTGGGGGATTTTAAACTTCCTATGGGTTCCTTAGTTTTCACAGAGGCTGACATATTACCTGCATCAGGAACTAAAGACCAAAGTTGACTTAACTGCAGAAATTCCAGACTTTTTAAGCCAAAAAGCTATACTGTGCCTAAGGAGCATGCTAAAGAGAGAAAAGAACTTCCATCAACTAAGAGTTATGAATTACTTATTCACCACATGTGTCCTCTAAACTTGATCCCACTTTCCCCTGAACACACACTCTCTCATATGTATATGTATATGTATGCGTATGTGTATATAATATATATGTACATATACACACATATACACTACCTATATACAGACACATATATAATGTATATGCATGTGTGTATGTGTATATATGCAATACATAAACATACATACATGTATACATCTACACACATATAAAATATATTATATATGTTTGTTTATATATGATAGCTAGTCCAAAATGTGTTTGGTGGGGGTGGGAGGTAGGGAAAGGAGAAGGGATATATTGTGGATTCTTATAATTGCTATAGTTTTCTTTACATACTAATCTAGGTAGTTTAAGTAGAAAGAAAATTGACTCCACCTTGGCATTGTAACTGATTTTACAACACTACTTTCTTTAGTTAATTCCACTCAATGCACTAGTAAATATACCTTTCCAAAAGCTCATTTGTCTGGACTAACTAATTTATATCTACTCATCATTATGGGAGAGACCACATTGGAAGGGGCTTGTGAGATTTAACATTAAAAAAAATCCCCCCTTACCCTTCAGGATCCCCTAGAACACTCAAGGGAGATGTAGCATCTGATCTGCCATTAAGAATATGAGTTGTGGAAACTCCCTCTTCATCTAATTAATGGGCTACAAGAGGATAAGAAAATGTAGATGACTTGCAATCTGCATTGATGGAGAAGCTCCCACACTGATGAGCTCACAAATGCCATAAAATTTCAAAGTAATGAAAAGAGGCAAAATAGTTTCATTTGTCTTCTGCAAATCATGTTGTGTAACAGTGACATCCTACAACACATTCTTGCTGATCAGTAAAATGTGCAATTGCAATGGATTACTACAACGTACCTACATTTCAACTTTAACACTTTATGATTAATATCTATCTGAGTATCACTTTAATTCCATAAATTAATGACAAAATCATAACTGAATTATAGAGAAGTAAAAAAATAAAAACATTATCTTGTTCTTTTGCCTTCTTTTCCAGAAAGCATATTACTAAAAGAATAAGATGAATTGCTTAGTGTAGCTAACAAACATTAAATGATTTGCTCCTCGTGGAATCTGATAGAAATTCCTTGCATGGGAGTCAAAACTAACTAGGGGAAATGAACATAGTGAAATTAACCTCACACATGGGCCATATTATCTAGGACTATAATTAAATATGACCAATAGTTTTCTTTTAAATTACAGTTCTTAAAAAAAGAAACAACCAGGATATGATTTGTTGGCTTGGAGTTTTAAAAAGATTCCTATTTCACATAATAGCCAATAATTTTAATATTTTGTTTTTACTAAAATTTGTGCTATTGAAGCATTTTCTTTTGGGCATGCATTTGTATTTTGCATTGCTTTCCTCCTTAGTTTGCAAGACCCTGGAAGGGAGAACCTATTTTCTTCTTCATCTTTGAATCCTCAATATTTTGAACATATTAGGGAAAATAATATTTGAATTATTTAAGTTTGCCACTAGTGGTGATGGGTGGACTGTTCCATCCACACTTTCTTGCCTGATTGTTTAAAACTGTGTATTTGTTAAACACTGACTGGGATGGCATGTCATGGAGCAGATACTCAATGACCTGAAAGATATAATAAACTAAGGCTTTGGTCACATCAGCACCAAGACTACGACTTTGATGATGGCTAGACTGTTGACGTAGAATTTTGATACATATGTTTTCATTTTGAAATTGATATTTTGATTGATCCTTCACTATAATTGAAAATGCGAAAGACATTTCCATAGGAGATGACATCTAACCTGAACTCTGAAAATATCTCATTACTCTTGAAGACCTAGGTAAGTAGAGAGGGGACTCCAGTATGTGGAAGAGATTTTGTACAAAGGAAAGGGTTGGGAGATGGAATGCTGATTTGGGGAGGAAAGAGAGAATTAGACCAGCTTGGATGGAAAATAGAGTATGTGAAAGGGAGAAACATATAATACCACACATCTGGAAAATGAGGCTGGAACCACATTGTGAAGGACTTTAAATGTCAAGCTCAGGAATTTATGTCTTGCCCCAAAAGCAATAGTCAGACTTGGCATTTAAGAAACTAGGTGATATCCCTGAAAGAACACTGGCCATGGAGTTAGGAAGATCTAACTTTGAATGTTAGCTGTATGACCCTGGTCAAGTAATTTAAACTCTTTCAGTCTTATTTTCCTCATCTGTAAAATGGAGATAATAGTCACGTTTATAATAATAACAGTAAGAGCTATGATTTATATACAAGTTACTATTTGCTAGGCACTTTACTCAAATGGTACAGTTGCTTAATGGTCAGTTATGCTCTTTGGATGAAGGAGAAAAGGAAACATCCTGTCATTTTCATCTCCTGGAAGAGATTAGCATGCTAAAAACCAAATAAATTTAAGGAGTGTTCATATCGTTATCATGTTCCTACAACCAAGCACATAGAATCACATTCATTCATGTTTAATCCACACATGCACAGACTTCAAAATCCTTTGATCATAGATATTCATTCCTGTCAATCTTAGTTAATGGGCTTAGTATTAGTCAGGTAGGATGTTGTTATTTCTATGAGCCATAAATAACATTCAGCTATGCATACTAATCTCAGCCTTCAACAGCTCCCAGAAAAATCAACATAGTGGCTTCCTTTGTCCTGTCTAAGTCAACCCCTAATTATGTGAATAAAAAAAGCATCAAGATCCTTAGAAAATTGCTTCTTTATGCCACCTGAGTCAAAAATCTCTGGTCAAATTGTAAGTAGAACGTTCTCAGATAAAGGTGCAAATACATACATACATACATGTTTGTGCATGTTATATGTATGTATATACACCTGTGTATGTACATGTGTGTGGATATTTTGTATATGCACAGGAATATGTGTGTGTATATACATACACACATACATATGAGAAAGATTGATGGAAAGGTTGAATTAAAGGATCTCAAACAGTGGTTTAAATATATTTGGCTATTTAACCTGCTCAATAAAAAAAAGAAACTATCATCATTGCTTCAGTAACATATCCCTTTAAAAATCACACTTATGACAAAATAAGCAGAGATATGTTTTTATATATGAGATCCATACACAGAAACGTACCCAGAAAGTTATTTGCCCATTCAGTGGAGAATGCATTGTCCAAAGTTCAAGGGGAAGGCATCTTTTCTACAGAGAGAGAGGTGCTCTAGCTCTCATTCCCAGATGACATTATGTTGATTGATGGTAAACCAAAATAAAGCATAGAAGTATCCACCTCAATTAGATTATGGATCCATTGAAATATTGTCATTTTAGAAGCATCTGAATAATTCATGCCTAACCACAGTGTTCTTCTTTGACAATAACTGTACTGATTATTAGTTAATACCTACCACTTGTCCACCACGTCACATTACACTTGTTTAGGATAATCCAATGAGACAGGCTTTAACGAGTGTAAAGCAACTGGGGCTGTGATCCAGAGAAACATATTGAAAAAGAATTAACAGAAAGCATGGTAGTCTTTTAGCATGAAAGAAACAAGAAAACTTAGTAGCTAGTTATGGAGAAGGACCAAATAAAATGGGAAGCCACCAGATGGTATCAGCCATCTTCCCCCACGGAGCCACAACCTAAGTAAATCTGATTTTGTGAAACTCTTCTTTTTACAACCACAGTATTTCCAGAAGTGACTTCTGCTAGCCCATACCTCAACAGACCTGAGAAGGATTTGGTTGCACTTGTTCTAAGCTCAGAAATTACTATTTGTTTCTAGTCAAGCAAATGTCCACAACACATTTTACAGTGTTCCTTATATGTGAAATGGCTGCACAAGTATTAAAAAATATGCTGAACCAAGAGAACACTGCATATAGTAACAGCAATATTGTTTTTAGAAAGGCTCTTAGTGATTACATTGTTTTGTATGTTATAAATACCAAGTTAATTACAAAGTACATATGAAGAAAGATGCTATCTGCACCCAGAGAAAGAATTGATGAATAGATGTATAGAATGATTTAACACACATACATGTATACATATATGTGTGTATATACACACAAGTACACACAGGTATGCATGTACATGTACACATACATGCACAGCTATTTGTTTATAAATTAGCCATCTCTAGGGTAGGGGATGGGGGGAGGAAAGAAAAAAAAGAAATTTACATGATAATTTTGTTGTATATTTAAAAGAAATAGCAAGTTGTGCATAGGAGATTTGTAGTTTCCTGTGCAATCTTCATTTAATCTACTATGTTGTGAAAATGCTTGTCTTATTCCATAAATTAAAAATAAAATGAAAACATATGCTGTATCAACAAGATTTTTCAAGAGGACATAGGCTCTAACTGCTTTTATTCACTGACTATGGTGAATTTCAAAATGTTAGTATGACAGAGAAATCTTATAGCTACAGGTCAAGCCATTAGAGTCATGGGTACATTCAGAACACGACCACTGAGGTGAAGAAGCTTGCTAGAGTTGGAAAAGTACCTCCTTGAAGTTACATGATCTGGGTTTAAATCATACCCCAGGTACTAGCTTCATAAACATGGACAGGTGTTATTCATGACCTCTCTGGGTCCCTGTACCTATTTCCGTAAAATAAAGGGATTAAATTATAGACTAATGACAAGGGATTTCTTTGTTAAAAAAGTGTAAGGGCACAGGTGAGTTTTCAGCACTGTTGCTGAGTGAAGGCAAGGCATTCATTAAAGATGAGCAGATTTGAAGATTTGAGAAGTGAACGGCTGGCTCAGAACATAATATTTAAAATGGAATTTGGATTTTTGAACCAGTGATTAAAATGGCAGGATGACTGACTCCTGGCCAAGAATGCAGTGCCTCTAACAAAGACTGATAAGAATATATTGGGCGATGATCTAATCTTTGCTGCTCCTGAAGACAGTGGATATTTCCACGCTGCTTTCGGCATCTACCCAGTAACAATGCTAAACACAGAATCTCAGCATCAGAAAACAGAAATGTGCAAGCACTGATTTTGTGTATGATGATTTTGAAATTGACTTCAAAGCAAGCAGCTTCCCTACCATGTCAGCCTATATCAATATTGGGATGCCATCCATCAATTTCAAGTTTTTTCTTTGAGCTTATTGATAATAAACCTGCTGGTGAATGAGCCCCATTCTTGTAATGAGCATCACCTTTCTGTTTACTATCACTTTGGACTATATGGATTGACTTTGTAGTAAATAATTCATCTTGCTTTTGGCATCTACATCTGATTTAACAATTGATAGTCTTAGTTATGTTGCGTTTGAAGTGAAACTACAGGCAAATCTGATATGTAGCCAACAGAGATGGTTTTCAAATAAGAAAATATTCTTTAGAAAGAAGCACTAGTGTAAAAGAAAGTGAAATATAGATGATATAATTCTTTCTGAAGTATCATTGTCTAAAATCTGTATAACACATAAATATTAGGTGGTAGCAATTCCAGGGAGTTAGAGCAATTGAGAAAAGATACCATGAAAGTCATTCAAGTTATTCTGCATGAAATGAATATGCAAAGCTTACCTACTCCATTCAAATCAACGCTAGTAAGTGGTTAATGTGTACAAGGTGAGGGCAGGTAGGTGGTAGAGTAGACAGAGTGGTATGCCTGGAGTCGAGAAAACTCATCTTCCTGAGTTCAATTCTTGCCTCAGACTCTTACTAGCTGTGTGACCCTGAGTAAGTCACTTAACCCTGTTTGCCTTAGTTTCCTCATTTGTAAAATGAGGCAGAGAAAAGAAAATGACAAGCCTTTCTGGTTTCCTTGCCAAGAAAACCCCAAATAGGGTCATGAAGTGTTGGGCACATCAGGAAAGGACTAAACAACATATGTTAGGTACTGATGATACAAATACAAAAACAAACAATCCACACCATCAAGAATTTTCTATGTTCTTTGAGGAGAGGAGCGTCAAAAGTTGCCCAAATGAATGCCATGATTGGATGCCTTTGCCTGAGGATTTTGCACCGTGATTGCTCCACTAATCTTTATATCAAATATCACAATGAGTATATATTGAAGTTACTCACATCAACTGTTATTCAATAATACCCACAAGGATATGGCTCATGACAGGAAGGGTAAAAATATCTGTTTTTTGCCCCTCGATATGTGGCAGTTTAGTTCTTCAAGGAACACATCTCCCAGGCTTATATGGGTGATGGCTGTAAATGCATCATCTGCAAATAGAAAGACTGCATGGTCTAATCAGCGAAGGGAAAAAAAAATTATTAAACATTTACTATGTGCCAGAGATTGTGCTTACAACTTTACAAGTCTTATTTCATTGGATCCTCACAACAGTCTTAGGAGGTGGGTTCTATTATTATCCATATTTTACAGTTGAGGAAACTGAGGGGCATAGAGGTTAAGTAACTTGCCAGGGTTACACAGCTAGTAAGCATTTAAGGCAAGATTTGAACTCAGGTCTTCCAGACTCCATGCGCAGCACACTATCCAATGTTTTTCTTAGCTGCCTCTCAAATGGTCTTACTAATTGAAGTATACGGGGTATTCAAGGAGGACTAGCACCTCTGGTGTGAGGGCTTGCTGAGGGCTTTAAAGGTCTGCTCATCTACCTTTGGTGTCCACCTCTTACCCAGCACTCACTTATGGCTCCAAGAAGCTGTAGCATGCATAGCGGCCATACCCTGGTAAAACTGTCTTGGTGGAGGGATTAAATTTTATTGAGGGTAATTGACAGGCTTCAAATACATTGGTGAATTAGGGGACTATCTCCCAAACATGTGAAGACTTTGGCAGAGTAAGCAGATGTGAACAATTTATTCCAACAACCATACAGGTGGCTGAAGTAGAAGCTGTGGTGCATGTAAAACTAGGTCAAACATGAAAGACGCCACTATCCTTGGTATCATGGACCACTGCCACCCAACTTAAGTCTTACTGCTAAACTTCAATAACTCAGGAGAAGAGAATGAGGTTGAAGACTGACTATGTTACTCTGCAGCATTTAAATTCATGTGCAGATCAAGATATCAGTCCTTGATGCTATTGGTTCCCTTTGAAAAGGGACAAACCAGTCTAATTGACAATCTTTAATTCTTACTATCAGGGTATGTTTTGATCTTTAATTTGGGATTCTCGGTGTTTTACATGGCAAGGAGATGAGGTGTTATCTTTTCACCCTGGTTTTGGTTGTTCACTTTATGATGTTTTGTTTTCAACTGGTCACCACAGTCTTGCTTACAAACTGGCATGTTGGCATATAGCCTAAGCCTTCAAGGCCTTGAAAAAGCTTAACTAATTAGAGAACCTTTCAGAAAACACACATCATTATAATATTTTTTTTCACTGGGGCTAGTCAAGGTAGAAAGCCCCATTGTGGGGTTGGCTGTTGTGGTTGTATTAGGTGTGACAAAGTTTTCTGAAAATAGAGTGTTTCTATATGTTTACAGGACTCTTAAAGGGCATTTCTTAAGCAAAAATGCTTACCTGGGAATGTGGAATCGCATCATAAACTTAGAGTTGAAAAAGAATTTAGAGGTTATTGAGTCCAGTTCATCAGTGGGCTGAGACCCAGAAGATTAATTTGCTCATGGTTATACAGGTGATCAATCAATAAACATTTATTAACTTGCTATGTGCCAGGTACTGTGCTAAATGCTGGGGACACAAAAAGAGGTAAAAGACAGTCACTGCCTTCAAGGTGCTTACTGTCTAATGAGAAAAACAATATGCAAATATATACAAAGTGAGCTATATACAAGATAAATAGGATAAATTAACAGAGGGAAGACACTGGAATTAAGCCAGATTAGAGAAGGTCCTATGACCATAATCTAAGTACTTACCATTGTGTCATGATAATTTCTCATAGGCGAGATATTTAAACCTCCAATTACTTGGGGTTCACCTAAAGACATTTTCTATTTTAACCAGGTTTTCAAATACAAGTGAATTACAAGTGAACGAAAGATAACAATATATACATAGAGAAGGATCCTAATAAAAAAATAAGTACAAGTTCCACATTGTATTGACAACATATGTTAGAATTCAGGGAGAAAAGAGATCATTTTTAATGAGGGTAACTCTGAAAAAAGATCGAGGGAATGAGTGTCAAAGGAAGAATGAGATCCTAAAAGATGCACAGGAAGGACATTAAAAATGTAGACTAGCATAAATACAGGCATAAAGGACAGTGAAGAGGCAAGATATTTATACAGATGGATGTCTGATAAAGGACAAAGCATACTAGAAGTTCCCTAAATAGATGAAATCAGACCTCCATATTCTTTTTTCTTACCCTTCAATAGGTTGGTGAAACCTATAAATCCCTTCTCATAATAATGTTTTTACATGTATAATATAACAGAGAATTACAAAGCAAACCATCTACTGTGAAATATCATGATTATCAAAATATTAACAGAAAACAGGATAAGAGACACATAAGAATCTCTGGCCTACAGCATAGGTTGTCAAACCCTATATGGAGTGGTGAGCACAGGGTCCTGGGGAAACCCACTGGATATTAAAGAGGCAACCCTCACCTGCTTCACAGTTTTGCTCAAGGTCAGCTCTAGAAATAAACTCAGAAATTCAGGATTTAATCTTGAAATAAAACATGTCTGACAGTTTGTATGTGACCCTTATAAAGCAAAACTGGAGAGTGAAATTCTACAAACTCTTTTTAACTTCTCTCTGAGGAAGCTATGGAGCCATGCAGAAAAATAATTTGGGATTTGGATTGTCATTTTGATTTCATGTGCCCCAACAAATCATGACTGAGGAAATACACTTAGTGCAAAAAAGAAGGTATAATTAAACTCAAAGGCTAAACCAGCAATAACTTGTCATGTGTTTAAGAACATCATTAGATCAATATACAACCCGATCAATCCAAGATTTGGGTCAAAAGTTTCTAGCAAGCACACACACAAATACCTACACATACACAGAGTCTTGGAACAACACAATAGTATCTTACCATGGCAATCAGAGAAAGGTTTGAGGGCTTTTTGGTATGAAGAAAATGTTTTACAAAGAAAAACAGTAATAAAAATAAAATTCCTTGAAAGCCTATACAGAGAAAAGACTCCAGACAAATTAAAAAGTCTTGCGTTTGGTATTTCAAGTCTTTCACAAGCTGGCCACAATCTATCTTTTCAGTATCATTCTATATTAAGTCCCCTTCCTACAGTCTATGGTCTGCCAATCTGGCCTTCTTTTTCCTCATATGTGACACTCCTGTGCTTTTATCCTGACTGTCCACCAAAAGTGATGTACACTATTATACTTCCACCTCTTAAAATCATTTACTTTCTTCATGACTCCACTCAAGAACTGCTTTCGACAAGAAGCTTTTTTCCCCTGTTTTCTTGTACTTTTCCCCATATATACCTTGTGTATAATATATATACATTTATGTGCATAAACATGCACATATATTTCTATGTACATCCAGATACAACTATTACTATGTATGTATATGTATTTGTGTATATATATTTAATGTACATGTTCTCACCACCAACAGAATCTAATGTCCTTCAGAGGAGGTATTGTTTCATTTTTGTCTTCATATCTTTAGCACCTCACACAGCTTTTGGCACATAGTAGGCAATTCATAAATGATTGAGTGGTTAATCAATTTCACTAGTAAGTGCTAGCTGACAATGAGAGAAAGAAATATGCAGATGTTGGAAAAAGCTTTACAAGACAGACAGAAAGAAAGAGAGAAAAGAAAGAAAGATAAATAGATAGATTAAATAGATAGATAGATGATAGAGTGAGTATTTGTGAAACACCTTCTCCTCGTGCCAAGCGCTCTGCTAAGTGCTAGGAGTGCTCATGAAAGCAAACAAGACATATTTTAACTTTAAGAAGCTGAAATTCTAGTTGGGAAAGAAACTACATATAGGGTACTGGAAACTGGGTAGCAGGGAAGGGTACTGGTGGTGGAGTTTGTGGGGGACAGTGAAGTAGATGAGGAGATCATGAAGTCCAGAGAAGGTCTAGGGATAGTGAGTTGAAGCATGGCTAAGGACATTTCCAACATGGTGGTCCTGTCAGGGACAGGATCACCTAACAAGATGGTTACAGAGTGGCAGCTTCCCAGAGGGATAATGGAATAGGAAAGAGTCAGTGGAAAACATGAGGCACTGGCCTTCCTATTGTGATCTGAAGAACTAAAAACTTCCTTTATCCTCACAAATTGTAGACATTTCCTTATTACCTCTCCTTTTCTTTTGTTTACAACATTGTTTGTAGGTGATTTCTTTCAAAACATGGATATTCTACCTGGAATGAACAATAAATTAAGCTTTTAACACATTATTTATATCTGGTTTTTGCTTACTCATTTATTCCCAATCTATAAGAGATACAAGATGTCAATAGGGTGGTGCTTTTGCCTTCCAGGCCTGAGAAGACCATTGGTTGATTTTCTGAAGTCAAATATGTCCTCCCCTGCTGGTGGCAAACTTCCTAGACCTAGACCTCTCATCTGGATATTAGAAGATAGTCACCATGTTGTTCTTGATCTTTTCCAGATGATGTGACCTTCCAGTTTGATACAACTGGGATCATCTTTGAGAAGCCAGGTGATCCCCACATCGAGAGGAGGCATCAAATTAGGATTGTACCTGAGAAAAATCACAACACCAGGGTATATTTATTTTATCAGCAAAACTGTGACACTGAGGCAATGGAACCTAAGACACGTTACTGTGGATGAAAATGCAGGAAAGTTGTCCAGAATCCAGTGGTTAGCATCCAAAAATCAGAAGAAAATATGACTTAGAGAATGAACCCGAAAGGAAGGAACCAAGAATCTAGTGAAGGAAACTTTTTATAGTAGCAGCAAAATGTTCCCCAATGCCTTTCTATTGCAAGCACCTCTTTTCTGATTCATTTTCACTATTTTTTAAAAATCTTATTGTGATATTTTAAACTGATTAATTTTATCAAGTTCTATTGTATTTCCCCTTTAGGGAAGAAGTGCCTAAAATAATTTCCAAAGTTGGCCACATACATGTTAACAGTTTTCTTAAGTGGGCACTTGAAGAGATTATGACTGAACATCTAACTTTTCACTGAAAAAAGCTCTCTGACTCTGAACATAAAGGAACTGCATGGACCTTTATAGGTCATTATACTGCTCTTTATATTTAAAATGAGCTAATTATTGCAATTGCACAAAATAAAAATTGGGAAAGAGGTGGGCTGTGTCATGGTAGCCATTTGCCTTAACCTTTCAGTTATATACATATATGTATACACACACATATGTACAGATATATATACACACATATATACACATATATAACAAGCACACACACATATATATACATGTATATACACACATATACAAATATGCACACATTTGTGTATGATCTTTTGCAAGGCTTAAAGCCTTAAAGCTCTATAAATGCAAGCTATGAATATATTCGCAGCTTGCATTTATAGAGCTTTAATATATATATATATATCTATAGAGAGAGAGCTTTAATATATATATATATAATGCTATGTCTTAATGTGCATGTGTATATATACATACATCATTGCACCACCTCCTTAGCATCAGCACGGTACATACATGCTTACATACATGATATTATGTGTGCATATTTATGTATTTGTAAGTATGTAAGTATGTGTATGTATTCCTTCCAATAGCCTTGGGAGGGTAGTGCTCTTATTAACTCTTTGTTTATGAAGGATTGAGGAAGCTGAAATTTAGAAAGTTTAAGTCACTTGTCCCGGGTCATATGGTTCCTAAGTATCTGAAGCAAGATTTCAATTTAGGTCTGCTGGACTCCGAGTCCAGCATTAACTAACCACTAGACCATAGTCACTTGAAAATGCCTATTAATTTAGTATTTAGGTTGTCTTATAAGGATTTGGAGATCCATAGGTAATACTTTACACCTTGATTTGAATAGCTCAGAGGAGAACTAAATTCTAACAACGCTACCCTTCACTCAGTTGATGAAGAGATCTCAAGTCACTTCATGTATTCTGAGGGCTAAGTATGAGAAATACATTTGAATTAAATGATAACAGGATCATAGCATCATAACTTTGATCCAGAAAGAATCTCAAAAACATCCTAGTCTAATCATCTCATTTATAAGAAAACTGATGCCCAGATAGTTAAACAAGTTCAGATGGGAGGCATATGGCAGAACTGGAATTTGAGCCCAGATCCTTTGATGCCAAAGGATAGATATTCTTTTTCTTTATCCAGGTCATTAACACCTCCCACCTACAATAATCCATAATCCCACCTCCATAATCCCTTGGATTATACCTCTGAAATAGTCAAGCCTAACAGATGAGATTTCACCATATTTTGCCCTAAATTAGGTCTCTCCTCTAAAGCTTTGACCATCTCTACACCATGTCATCTGTTCTATCTACACTCTACAACTTGGAAACCTTAGACTCTGCTCATTGGAGGCTTGTAGAGCTGAGATTTCACAGTATTTTGAATAAAAAAACCTGGGCCCCCAAGTCATTCCCTTTCTTCAGTGTTGTTCTTCCCCATCAGAATGTAAGCTTCTTGGGGTCAGAGAATTTCTGGCTTCTGTTAAATATTTGTATCCCTAATCCTTAGCACATAGACTAACAGCCTGGCTCATAGTGAATATTTATAGGTACTCTTTATCTACTCTCTCTATCTCTCCACTAGACCATACTACTTGCTGTCTAAATATTTTGGACATTTTTCTTTCTTTAGATGACAGAAATAAAACATGAAAAAGATACTAAATATCAGATTATTAGTATTTCAAAAGTGACTTATTCTCTTATGTGCTGGTACACTTAATATATAATACATCTTTCTAATACAGAATTTTATTGGTATGCACACATACCTATCATAGCTGCTTATTAACTATTTCTATAAATAAAACTGCATCTCAAAGCAGGCCAGAGACTAAATAAATACAGTCCTAAAGCAAAGTAAAGAGAAGAAAGCATTTGTTTGATTCAAATAATAACAGAATTATCTGACAATATGGTGAAGACAAGAGTTTTTGACCTACAGATCTGAGCCTTCAATGATAACGATGAGCTAAATGGAGACCTAGGCATTCATTTTTGCATTGTTGCATTGTAATGTGGGTAGAGAGCACCCTCTGCTTTCTTCTGATCAAATAACAACCTGGGTCTGGAAGCACCTGGATGCTGGACTGATGTGAATTTTTACCCAGGGAATCAGAAGGAATTTGTCTATAGGGTTCATTAACTGTTGGCCTCCACCGGCAGTAACCCATGTTAGGGAGGCCACCATGGAAACATCCTCAAAAGAACTCCCCGAAGGAGGCAAAGTCTAGAAGGAGAATATCTGCTCTGAAGTTTCCCACCTTCCCTGAACTAGATCTGCGAGCCACCCCAGGAGGGGAGAAGGGAGCTTTGAAAAACTACACCTTTGTTATTCCAAGTGGTAGAGATGAAGCAAAGTTTTCAGATGGCCCCGAGGATTTTGCACCCTTCACCAAACACAGATGGGAACTAGACTCTTTGAACTGCTTTGAAAATTTGCTACCGAACATTGCTGTGGGTCTGTGAAGGAGCCATGGTGAACTTCTGTCTGCCTGTTCCTTTTATGACCATATGATGACAAGAGTTTCAATCAATAGCTTCATTTTAGATGGTCCCAACCTAATCCCAGGAGGAAGGGAAAGAGGATGGTGTCTCATTATTCAAGGGCTGAATTTAGGCTTAATGGGAGCTACTGAAATATTATTACCAAGGGCAAACTTCGAAATGAAATGGGTTGGAAATGAGAATTAAAGATAAAAAAAGACACACTTTTAAAAGTCTAATATGTCTTTCTCATGTTACAGATGGCCAAAGGTGTGAATAGTTACCATTCCTGAGTCAGAGAGTTGCTTTAAAGAGTTTGTGTTACATAGTAATCAAGCTTTAGGGAACATAAATTGTTCATGTGGAAAAGAACTTTTTTTGTCAAAATCAAAAACAGCATATATATGGAGAGAGAATATATGATATATAAAATTATATATAACCATCCACATGTATACATATGAATATATAACAATATATTTGTATATACTTATTCATATATATATGTGTGTGTATACACACACACATAGAGAAATGGACTATTGGCACCAGAATAAGGAAGACCTGAATTCAAGTGTTACCTCTGACACTGACCAGCTTTCTGATCAACGGCAGTCACTTTAACCTCTCAGGGCCCCAGGCAGAAATTAAGTCCACAATTTTCAGAGGTCTTGACAATCCAGTAAGAGAGCTTCTATTAAAAAATTTCCTATAGAAGTTAAATCATAATTTTGGGTCCTTCCTTACCATATATGCATGGCACACACATGTAGTAGATATGTTTATGTAGTACTCAATATATGGATATGGGCCAAGCATATATGTACTTAAGCATATCGGTTTATGCTCATGAGTATATATGAGCACTATTTGTACACATTAACAGGGATTGATACATGACATATTTGCTACAATATATCATAGTGAACATGTGTATTAACAAATGACTGTATAACAATAACAGTAAATATATTAATATTTGTGGATGTATTTAATATAGCGATCATAGGTCATACATTCATTATATTAATCATAGTGAATATATATATATATATAAACACGAATATGGTAAATATATACAACACATCTTAATCAAATATATAAGATTTAATAATCATTGTGAATATATGTGTGCGTTTGTGTGTGTATGTGTGTTTGATGGTGAATGATAAACCAAAAGCAATCCTCAAGCTTATTCACTGAACTTTTAGTGTTATTTGGGTGTTAATGTTAAGAATATTTGAATTTTGCCTTCCTAGTCTCTCAGTGGACATAGCTTCATTAAAATATTATACCAAAGCAGTCACCAAAAATTCCATCCTACCAGCTCCAAGTTCAAAACACTCTTAAATGCTCAGACTTTAAATTCTCCTTTCTGTCAGCAAAATTTACAGTGTGACATAATAAATAGCCATCTATACTCATTGAATTAACAGTACATAAAAGTGAAAGATATATTTTACTTTACATTTAATGAAATTGAACTCTGATGCATAATGAATTAATAGATTGATACTACTTGACATAGTTCTATGAGAAATTTGGTTAAAGTCATTCTTACTTATTAGGTTTAGTCAAGTTTTGATCAATATAACTGACAGAATTACTCTGTACTCACATTACAGTCAGTTATGACTTTCCAGATGTTCAAAACTGCACATGTATGCTGTATGTATTCATAAAAGTGAAAAAGACAGAGAAAAGAAAGATAATGAAAGAAATGAAAAGAAGCAGAGAAAAAAACAGAGGAAGAGAAAATAAAGAAAAGAAACAAATAAAAAAGTAACAGAAATGGAAGAAAAGAGAGAGAGAAAGAGAGAGGAAGGAGGGAGAGAGAGGAGAGAGTAGGGGAGAGCGTTGGGGAAGGAAGAGGGGGAGAAGGGGAAGAAGGAGAAAGAAAGGAAGGAAGAAAGAAAGAAAGGAAGGAAGGAAGGAAGGAAGGAAGGAAGGAAGGAAGGAGGGAAGGAAGAAAGAAAGAAAGAAAGAAAGAAAGAAAGAAAGAAAGAAAGAAAGAAAGAAAGAAAGAAAGAAAGAAAGAAAGAAAGAAAGAAAGAAGAGAGAAAGAAAGAAAGAAAGAAAGAAAGAAAGGAAGGAAAGAAGGAAGGAAGGAAGAAAGAAAGAAAGAAAGAAAGAAAGAAAGAAAGAAAGAAAGAAAGAAAGAAAGAAAGAAAGAAAGAAAGAAAGAAAGAAAGAAAGAAAGAAAGAAAGAAAGAGAATTAAAAGATTCAGGAAGAGAAAGAAAACACCACCCCTTGGGTTAATGTCACATTAAGGAAATCTCCATGCTGAGGCTCCTATGGAAACATTAACTTAGCTGTATTGTTTATATTCCATGTTTTTTATGGCTAGAGTTTAACAATATCAACAGAAATACATTAAGATATATATTTAACAAGAACACATACTTCCATCACAGCAGGCTTCCTCCTTGGAGCATGGCAGGGAGAGCAGTGTGACCCTCTCCCCCAGCTCAGCAGGTACATACCAGCAGGACCTAGGAGACTCAGTAATCTCTTCACTGGCCCTATTGAACTTGCTTTTTCAAAAATGTAGCAGGAATCTGAGGCTTCCTTGCAACTTCCACCCCCTAGGGTACACTGAGGGACTGTAAAATTCGGGTCTGAACAAGATCCTTCATTTTACCCTTTCCTACAACCGGTATTAATCATGGAGAAAGAAAGAAACTCACATCCTTGGGATTTCAGAGGCTCTACATTCTCTTCCAGTGTAAAATGCTTGCATAATCCAAAGTGCCACTAAGCTTTAAGAGATGCTTCAAGAAAGGGTCATTAGAAAGGCAATTACCAGCATCTTAGAATATTTATATGATGTAGAGAGAAGAAAGGCATCCTGAATCTAAAGGGAAAAGGAGTTAAAAAAGAAAGACGATGTCACCTGGCTGATCCCTAAAGGAAGATGCTACCCAAGGGAGCCATTTTCTTTTTCCCCCTTTACTGACAAAGAAATTTACAAGATGATTAACACCTGGTGTACTTTCTGTAAAGAAATGACTCGTGGATGAAAAGATTACACACACACGTATGTATACACACATGCATATATATACATATACACACATACATATATGTGTGTATAAGTATGTGAGGATGATGAATATATATAACATGTATTAATCATCAAATATATATTTATATGTCAGTTTTTAGGCATTTTTATTATGCACATATCAATACAGGAAATCTTAGAAATAAGAAGTAACAATGATACCTAATGCTGGTGCCTTCAGAGAGGGTTAGCCTTCCGATGAGTGCAAGACTTCTATAAAAATATAAATGAGTCCCTAGATTTAAAACAAAACAAAAATGTCTTCTTTTCCTATAGTAGTTCTTTCCCAGACAAGAAACAAAGGCATGGAATTGATATAAGTCTTGCTCTTTCTGAACTGTCAAAGAGCAAAGTTTTGTTACATGTCTGTGATGTTCCTTGCCCTGTGCAAAAAGAAAAAGTGGAAGGATCTCTGATCTCAAGGAGATGAATCAAATGCTTCCCCATACCTTGAAAGAAAACAAAAATATAGTAAACTAAAGCCAATCTCAAGAAAAGTTATTGGCAAAGTTTAAAGTGGTGAGCCTCTTCTGTGAACTGCATCTATGGAATTTGTTTCAGTAAAATAAAACCTTCCGTTTGCTTCCCTCTTCCTCATTCTAGATCTATGTGCAATGATCAGGTCCAACTACAGATGGCAATAGGACCTGCTCAAAGTCTTTGAGGCTGGAGAAACATTCTCACAATTAGAACTGCCAAAAGTGGGCTTCTTAACCTCTACCCAGAGTTTCATCTGGCACAGAAAACTTCTCCCAAAGAGTAAGTCCCCAAAGCAAAATCTCACCTCAGAGTATATATACACTTTTCAGAATGGCGGGCATGACCCTCATGACCCAGTGCCTCATTGCAAATTAACAAAAGGTGTAGGTCTCCCTACTAAACAAGCCTTTCCTAATCAAGCTTCCCTTAATGGGCTTCACCTGAGTCTTATTAATGGGGGAAGATCTAACTCCCATTAACATTACAATAATAATTATTAATATCCTTGTCTGGGTTGTTGGGAAGATAAAATGAGATAATATTTATTAAATGCTTGGTGACCATTAAAGTGCTATATAAATGCTAGCTGTTGATTAGATCACATGCATTGCAGGTAAACATAAAATTTCTTTTAAAAAAGTTTTGAAATTTCATGGTCATTGTGTATTTAAGACATCTACTGACTTCACCGCTAAACAATTCAAACTATACGTGCCTTTGGAATTATATATTTCATATCTGGAAATCTGGATGGATAAACCTTTAGAGTGCTGGGTTTTAGGTGTTTAGGTCTTAAGACAGAAAAAAATGATATAATCCTTTCAAGGATGGATCTCCTTTTCATTTTTCTTTAGTTATTCTTTAATGTGAAAAATGATTCATTGTTTAGGGACTCCCTGGTGGTAGCAGGTCAGAGTCAGAGCACCTAACTCCTGCTGAATCCTCCCTTTCAAGCCCTTTTGTAAAGTTCAGTCTGTAACGGGGGTCAGTTGATTTGAGTAGCACATGTTCACTGACCAAGGCTGTGGGCTCAGTCCGTTAACTATGGGTCCTCGGAGTGGACAGTGAGGGTCAGAGCATCTTTTGTTTTTTGTTTGCTTAAATAGGCAGTGGAGTTAGCATTGACGTCACTGCCTGCCTCTGCATTGGTCTGGATTACAAACCGAGCATCTAACAGTACTTGGGAAGATATAGTCCAAGGTTGTGAGACGCAACAGCCTTTTCAGACGTTTGGTCCGAGTGAAGTCTGGGATATGATCAAGCACATCTTTCCTGCAGCCTGGTGGCAATTGAGCATACATAGTTTGTTCTGACGAAAGGTTTCATGTTTTCCCACAGATTTCTAGAATCTCAGACCTAGGAGGGATCTCAGATGCCATATAGGCCAATAGGTGGCACAGTTGATAAGGTATTAAACTTGGAGACAGAAAGATCTGAATTCAAATCCTACTACAGATTATTACCTCTGTGGCACTAAGTATTAGGTATCATAACACAAGGTCCCAGAAAGAGTTGAGTTCAAATCCTGACAGACATTTGCTATCTGTTTCATCTTGGGAGAGTCATTTAGCCTTTCTCCATCTCCTTTGCTATTCTGTAAAATGGGGACAAATCACTTAATTTCTCACTGACTCAGTTTCCACATTTGTAAAATAAGCATAATAAAAGCATCTATTTCAGATGGGTGTTGTCGGGACTAAATAAAGTAACATGTCAAGGCTCTTGTAAACCTTCATACACTGTAGCAATGCTATTGCTATTAACATATCTTTCACCCCATATCCATGTAGAAATGCCTTTTACAATATCCCAGGTAAGTGATCAGCTAATGTGGAAAAGTGGGAAAAAAATGGTAAGCCTAGAACATTGAGTGAACTGAATTCAAATCCTACCAATTCTTAGTAGTTGTGTGGCGCTGAGCAGGTAAATTACTAAATCTCCCTGTCCTTCATTTCCTCAGTGGCAAAAAGTGAACAAAAATATCTGTAATCACATACAGTGTAGAATAGTGGATAGAGAGATGTACTTGGAGTCTGGGAAGTTGGGGTTCAAGACCCACCCTTGACAAATCTGAACTGTGTGACTCTGGCAGAACATGAGGAAACCCCCTGTAGAGAAGGGCTAACACCTATTACTAGGGGTACTGCCTCATTGGAAACTCCCTAAACCAGTGAAATCTCAGGTTCAATAAAAAAATAAATATCAAATGCAAATGCCTCTCAGGCTAACCTTTTAAAGTAATTTTCAGGATCAAATGAGATAATGCATGTAAAAGGTTATCCTTGCAAAATTTTAAAGTATTATATCAGTATCAGGAGTTATTCTTGCCTCCTGAGACAGCTCAGTAAGGGAAAGAATTTGGTCCATTCTTAGAAACTGTGAAATAAATGAACACGTGAAAGGGTCAAGAAACTTGTTTCCATCTGGGCAAAGCTTCTATTTCCAGAAGCCTGGAAAGATGACAAAAATGAGGCATCAGGAAAAGAAAATAGCAGAAACTGCTCGAAGTGAGTGCTCAGGAAACGAGATTGATGAGACCAGGTTCAGGAGGCAACACATCTATCCACTGAGGTAGGTGACATTCTCTCCCTTTCCCCCCCTCTCCCTTCCTCATTCCTTTTTTCCTCCTTTCAGTTCCTTTTTTTTGAAAACAGCTTTTTTTCTCTTACTTTCTGTCTTTTGCTGTGGAGAATAAGATATCTGGAAGGCAGTAGTCATAGGATCTGAATTTGAATCTTTCTATGCCACTTATTTGTTGTGTAATCTAGTGCTAAACTTACAGAGAGGACAATCTGCATTCACGGAGGGCGTTTTCTCCTCTGGAAGTTCCCTATATCAATGAATGTTTGATAAAGTACCTAATCCATAAAATTCAAAAGTAGGATGTTGAAAAAACTGTAATGGTTACCAGGGAATATTTAATCCAGAAGCCACATTGAAAGGGGGGAAGAAAACTTAACAGAAGGAATTTCTACTATACAGAATCTATTAATTTGTATCACTATTTGTATCACCTTATATCACTACTCTAACAAAGATCAATGTGTGTGTGTGTGTGTGTGTATCATATATAACTTGGTGGTACAGTGGTTAGAGCACTGGGCTGGGAGCCAGGAAGACTCATCTTCCTGAGGTCAAATATGACCTCAGAAGGAAATGGTAAACCACTTCAGTATCTTTGCCAAGAAAACCCCAAATGTAGATATGACTGAAATGATTGAATGACAATATTACATGTATGTGTGTATATATATATACACACACATAAACAAAGTCACATTACATGCATACTTATACATATATTGTGTATTTATTTGTATATATGCAAATTTACGTATATAGATATGTACACATATACACACCAATATGTATATGGTTGAGAATAACTATAACTTTAAGTAAAATTAAATAATAGCTTAATAGTTCACATTCATGTAGGGTCTCATAGTTAATTAAAATATATTTTATAATTAGAAGAGAAGTAGGTCATATAATTTTCACAGCTATGAACAGAAGATGAATTCTTTACGAAGAAAGGCAATTGCAAAAGATAAAATAGGTAATTTTGATAACATGAAACTGAATAGCTCATGTACAACAACAAAGAAAAATAACGCATGAAGGATAAGAAAGGAAACAGTCAAATAGGGGGAAAATCTCTGTATCAAATTTCTGAGTTAAGGATTTGGTATCCAAATGTATATCATGGTATAGATAGATAGACAGACAGACAGACACAGATAGATAGATTAGATAGATAGATAGATGGACAGATAGAATGATGATAGATAAATAGATAGATAGATAGATAGATAGATAGATAGATAGATACAGAAAAATAGACAGACAGATAGATGAGATAAATAGACAGACATACAAAGATAGCTAACTAGATAGGATACCAAATTCTTAACTCAAATATTTGAGACATACATATACATACACATACGTGTGTTTTTGTGTATATACGTACATAATATACATACATACATATATTTGTGCATGTATACATTACCAAATATAGGTTGGCAAAAATATAGGAATGAACATTACTTTTTTTTAAATTTTATTTTTATTTAATTTTATTTTTTAATTAATTTAATTATTTTTAGTTTTCAACATTCATTTCCACGAGATTTTGAGTTTCAAATTCTCTCCCCATCTCTCCCCTCTCCCCACATCAAAACACCATGTATTCTGATTACCCCTTTCCCCAATCTGCCCTCCCTTCTATCACACTCCTCCCTTCCCTTATCCCCATCTTCTCTCTTTTCTTGTAGGGCAAGATAGATTTCTATACCCAGTTACCTGTATTTCATATTTTCCATTTGCATGTAAAAACAATTCTCAACATTCATTCCTAAAACTTTGAGTTCCAACTTCTCTCCCTTCCTTCCTCCCCACCTATCCCCACTGAGAAGGCAAGCAATTCAATATAGGCTATATATGTGTAGTTTTGCAAAAGACTTCCATAACAGTCGTGTTGTGAAAGACTAACTATTTCTCTCCATCCTATCCTGCCCTCCCCATTTACTCTATTCTCTCTTTTGACCTTATTCTTCCTAATTACTCTCTCCTCCCACTTGCCCTCCCTTCTATCATCCCCCACACTCCACTTATCCCCTTCTCCTCTACTTTCCTGTAGTGTAAGATAGATTTTCATACAAAATTGAGTGTGCATGTTGTTCCCTGCTTGAGTCAAATGTAATGAGAGGAAGCTTTGCTTTTTGCTGTTTATCTCCCCTCCTTTTCCCTTCCATTGAGAAAGCTTTTTCTTGCCTCTTTTATGGCAGATAATTTGCTCCATTCAATTTCTCCCTTTCTCCTCTCAACATATTCCTCTCTCACCCCTTAATTTAATTTTTTTAGATATCATCCCTTCCTATTCAACTCACCCTGTCCCATCTGTCAATATGTATATAATCCCTCCAACTACCCAGACACTGAGAAAAGTTTCAAGAGTTACAAATATTCTCTTTCCATGTAGGAATATAAACAGTTCAACTTTAGTAAGTCCCTTATGATTTCTCTTTCCTGTTTACCTTTTCATACTTCTCTTGATTCTTGCATTTGTAGTAGCAAAGAAATGGCAGTAACGTAGATGCCCATCAACCTGGAGATAACTAAATAAATTACTGTATATTAATATAATGGAACACAATTTTGCTAAAATGACAAATATACAGACTACTGAGAAACATCAGACAATTTACATGATCTAGTACAGAATGGTGTGAGCAAAGCCAACCAGTAATTGAAATAGAAAAGCAAGCACCAGACAACCTAAGTGAATTTGTAAAATTACAAAGAGCCAGCATGACTCCAAGAAGAGAGAAAAGATGGCCATATTTCACTTCTTTTTGGAGCTGAGAGATGTTCCCCCATCAATGTAACATTTTGCATGTACTTTTATACTTTTTTAAAGCTGTTTTGATTGGTTTTGTGGATTGTTTAAATATTTGCTTGTTCTTTTTTTCCTCTTTAATCTGTGTATACAGGTGTGTGTGTGTCTATTAATGGCTCCCAGAGAGGGAAGTAGAAGAATATTGGTGGAAATTTTGAAGCAAAAAACTATCAATTAATTTTTGATGTTATTTCATATACTTCCTCTAATATGATCCTCATAATGGCTTTATAAGGTAGTATATTATTATCCCCATCTTACAGGTAATAGAATGGTATGATCTTAGCTTTAAAACTGGAAGAGACCTTAGATGCCATCTAACCAACTCATTTTATAAATGAAAAAATCAAGTCGTAGAGGAAATAAATGACTTTTTAAAGACTCCACAACTAGAATGTATTAGGGACAGACCTCAAAACCAGGACTCCTCCTACCAAGTCTTCCCATTTCACCAAGCTGAAAACTTTCTACTGATTGAGTCAAAGATATTCAATGAATTTGTATTGTTGTAATGTTATTGATATATACTAATTAAAGAATGGCTGTAGTTAATAATGAATAGTGTTGTGATTTAAAGCATCTGGAAGGCCTTATCTTCCTTAGGAAATCCCTTCTCAATCTGGACTCTGAGCTGAATCTCCTCCATCACAGTGGGGGTTGCCTTTGGCATACATCCATCTCCCTGTTTTATGCCTATGCTGATATTTATAATCAGAGAAGCACTGAGCAGGATTGTTTCTATTGCTAAGTCTTCCAAGAAATCTTAAATAAAAATGGTGTGTTGAGAGATTATTAGCTGTAAGAATCAGGAAGGCAGTGTTTTGTTCTATTGAGTAAAATGTGTTTTTCATACTTGAGAAGCAATTAAAAATGAATGGATTCTTGTAGTTTCTACATTTTTATGTCAACTGTGAGATGCTAAAACCATAATCCATTGATGAACATTGCTTGGGATAGCCAACTTGTACTCTGTTCATGCTTTCATTGAGCTTGGCCTCGATTTATATTCCAATGACTCCCACAAAAATTTTATATAGATGGAACCATAGAGATAGACTGGTTATTGATATTTTCATGGTTACATTTTTGGTATTATTAAGAATCAGCATTTTTTCATGTCAATTAAATACACTATAAAATGATCTCACCATACCTCCACAATTGTTTCTACTTCAGGAATAATGTCCTTTATACCCACTATATATATATATGTGTGTGTGTGTGTGTGTGTGTGTGTGTGTGTGTGTGTGTGTGTGTATTTATGTATGAGTACATGTAGATAGATGGGTTAATAGGCATAACTACTTTGTACTTATCTATGCTTATTCTCCTTATATTCATCGTGTATACCCTAATGTATGTCCTTGTTCTCAGCACTATTAGAATGTATTCTCCTTAAGAAACAGAATTAATTCATTTATTGCATTTTAGCCTCAATGTCTGACACAATACCTGGTAAAGTGCTTAATGCATCCTTTCAATCTGATTTATTGATTAATACTACAAATTCACCAATGTTGATAGCAATTGCTTTATAATAATAGGACAATTTATAAAATACTTTAAGCTTTCTAAAACATTCTTTATATTCAATCTCATTTGATTCTTGTAACAACGCTTTGATAATGATAGGTGCTATCATTATCCCTACTTTCCAGATGAGAATATGGAGGCTGCAAGAATCCTTCCTTGTCCAAAGTCACACATTTACTAAATATCTGAGGCAGAATTTGAACTCAAGTCTTCCTGACTACTAGTCTAGTACTATAAGAACTAAACCACCACCTACATTGCTTATAGTTTAGCCTAGACACTCTATTTCGCAATTGTTTCCGTTTAATTGTTTTCAGTTGTGTCTGGTTCTTTGTGACCCCTTCTCTGGGGGTTTTCTTGACAAAAATACTGGAGCTATTTCCTTCTCCAGCTCATTTTATATATGAGGAAAGTGAAACAAGCAGAGTTAAGTGACTTCTCCAGGGTCACACGACTGGTTCAGCATCTAAAGTCGCATTTGTACTTAGGTTTTCTTGACTTCAGGTCTAGCACTCTAGATGCCGCGCCACCTAGTTGGCAATATATTTTCCTATCATTAGCATTGTAAAGCTGTCTGCATGTGTAAAATACACACTTTGTGGTTGCATCTCTAACAAGGATCATAAGAGACAGAACCCAGGAGATGCAGCTGACCATCTGGTTGTCAGTCCTTCTTGAATTCTCTTTATTATAGCTTAGGCCATTTTCAGAGAAAATGAGAATTCATTTGGGGTGAGATGTTTCTCAGTCAGTTATAGAAGAGTTCAATAACACTTCCTGGATTCCCTTACTTTAATTCCTTGAATTATTACCATACTTCAGGATTTTAATTTCCTCTGGTTTTCCTTACATATAAGGATCACCACATTGATGTTTCTTAAGCTTGCTGGTCACTAGCTTTTTGAGCTTGTTGTGTAAGCTGAGCAAAATTGAACAGAAATCTTTAAAGTGTCACCAAGAAGAATATCAATTCAATTTAATTTTGACTACCTTGTTGAATTTCTTCACGTTTTATACTTGCTGAGATGTGAGATAATCTTCAGAAAATATGAATGAGAAAAAATATTTTCTTTTCTTCATGAAAACAAAAACACTAGTGCCTAAAAGACTTATGATAGCACAGTTAATGAACTCCATTAACGGAGACTAGCAGAGTTGCTTAATTGAATTGTATACTGAATCTATAGCAATATATCCCCTTCCTGCCCCTGCTCTCCAATCATGCTCCATTTCTCATTGGTATAACACCAGAACCTAGTCATGCCAACAGTTGGTTTCTGCATTGTCCTTTTGGTGACCTGCAATTTAATTCTTTAGAGACTGCTATATTCCATATTTTATAGTCTTATAGCATCCTTGGATGAGACTGTTAAAAAAAAAGTTTGGCCTTTGTTTACAGAAGGAACTCAGTCATTCAAAGTACTGGGTAATTCCACAAATTCAGTCCATATCACTTTGCTTCTTCTATTTAATTATGGGTCCAATCTGTGTCCATTTGGATTATGTTTCTAAGATACAGGAACTGATGAACCAACTCTGTAGACTGCCATACTAATTCTATTGAGCAATCTCAATAACTGGTTAAATGATATTGTCAAAGAAGTATGCAACTTGAAAAAGAGGTTGGCTGATAGCTTACATACTATACTGGTGTTCACAAAATATCAAGAAATCTAGATACAAAGCCGCAGTCCACTGGGCAAAAACATGATGGAACATTACCAGAGGATGTGTATAAATGTTCCACAGGAATAAAGAGTAATCTGAGATGCACTGTGATTTTCAGTGTTGGATAGAGTACTCACATCGATGACATCACAACTTCTCTGATATGTGTTTAATCATCAAAGAATTGCCCCAATGTATTTGAATCCACAAAGCCTACTACGTGCCACACATGGTATTAAGTATGAAAAAGGCAAAATTGATATATTTACACCTTCAAGGGGCTTAAATTCTGAGAGAAAAAGAACATGAACCCAGATAAGTATTATAGGGTATATAGAGAGAGTAAATACACAATAATTTGGGAGTATGGTGGAGAGAAAGTATTAACCACCATGAAGATTGGAAAGAGCTTCTTGTAGGTAGTAGCTCGTAAGCTTAAAATTGCATTAAAATTTGCATTACATTGCATTAAAATGTGCATTTAATTGTGTCAAATATTAAAAGAATATAGGGAATCTAAAATAATGATAATAATAATAAGCCTTAATACAGTGCTTTTATAATATAAAATAGTGATTTAAATGTGTAATACATAGAAATAAATTTTAAATATATATAAAGTATGGGTAGTTCATTAAACATATGATCAAATATGGTGCTTTAAAGTTTGCCAAAACTTCACATATATTATCTCATTTGAAAATGAGGTGGAAGGGTATTTCAAAAATGTGTACCAGTCTGTGCAAAATAATATAGGCTAGAGGAAGAATGTTGTATGTAGAGAACAGCTAGTTTGCCTGGAATGTTGAGTGTATGAGGGAATAATTTCAGTTCAATTAAAATGAGAGCCACATGTAAAATATTTTGAAATGCCAAACAGAAGGATTTTTTTTTGTCTTAGAGGGCTAGGGAGCCATTGAAAGTACTGAACAAAGGAAGAATTTTACAGCTTTATGGTGAGAAAAGTCCATAGAAAAGTTAAGTATTATCTCTTAATCAAAGATTAGAATAAAAAAGATGACTCCATAGGACAAGGAGGAACCAACTAAAAAATGAAATTTTGGTAGCAATGAATAAAAAAAGGAGGAAGCATCTAAACAGACAGATGTAGTTTTATTGGGAACTCTTGGAAAAGTTCAAGTTCTAAGGCCATGTAAACATGGGAACAGACATACATAAGGAAGTACCAATGACTGTCTTCCTTGTTTGCAACTACTTATTATTTTAGTGAAATAGAAGTCCTTACATATGTACCTCTCTCTCACTGACTGAATGAGGTAACTGCGGAGGTCACAGTGAACACATTGTGAAAGAAGGATAAATTGTACCCCCAGCTTACTATTGTTACTACCCATGGACTCACAAAACAAACATGAAACCTACCAGAATATTTTTTCATAACTCAGAATATATTTCCTCAGTTCTTGACCTTATGGATAGAAACTCCAAGGAATAACATAAATTTACATAAGCAGGAACTCCAAGACAGCCAAAAGCACAGGAATTCCCCTGTTACATGACCCTATTTCATTCTATCATGTAAATAATACACATTAATGGGCTTGCTCTGATTTTTCTCCCAGAACCCAATTTCAAGATCATCATTGCTTTCAAATATTCTGACATTATCTGAAGTAAATCTACCTTCACTTCCCTGGAGGCCAGATAGTACTGGGACAAAAACAGAGCCTCACTAGTTGGTTGAATGATAGCAATAGGAGTACACTAAATTTCTGGCTTCCTATTTTTTATTCCATGGCATCATCAAAGAGGCATGGCTATTTTTTGCTCCTTAATAGAATTAAGTATGACTCCTGCAATGGGCTAGAGATATACCCAGTCCCTCTGAATAAACTCTACTTACCAGAGACTAATGTATGACCACATCCCTACCACACAGTGTTTCCATCTGTCCTAAGCTTGGTGCAAAGTTGTCCCTGTACTTTATGACTGGCTCTGTACTCAATAAGTCATTCTTCTGCTAATATATCAATTGTGGTCTTAGATGTTTACTATTCTCTGTCACTGCTCCTCCATGACAAGTGGCACCATGGAAAAATAAAAATATGTGACTTGCAAATGATATTGTTGAATTATCTTGAAACTTTGAGAGATTGTAGAGACTGGGAAAGCTGTCATGGTGTTTATGATAGACAAAAGTTCTGATTTTCAAAAACAGGAAGATAGATTCGGGAGAATCTGTTTTTTAAAATGGTGGACCTAATAGTAGGGTCAAACCAAATACTAATATAAATTATTAAACAGATGATTTGAAAGTTAAGTGACAATCACATGGAGCCAGTGTAGGTTTAGTAAGTATACATCATCCTAAGCTAAATGAGTTTTCCTTTCAAATGGAGATAAAATCTGGTAGATCAGAATGGTGTAGACTAATGGTGTCAAATGTTCTTGACAGCCACAAGTATTCACTAAACTCCATAATAGAGCTGAACCAGATTAAAATATAATTGGGAAATATTTAACAAAGTAAGTTAAATTTGAATGCAGCAGATATATTGCTAATTTTTGGTTTTCTTTGTCAATATATAGAAGTAGGGATCCCTTTCTACTTGAGCATGACACAACTGCTCTAGATGTCATGATTAAATGCCTACAAAGAATTTGATAATTTCTTATGAGAACTTGATTGACAAGATGGAGAAGAGTGGACTATATTCATTTCAAGTTGGATAGCTGTAGCACCAATGTGATATTCATAGCATGTAGGGTGGCCATGAATATCCTGGCACAATTCTGAATCACGAAATACAACAGATTCTCCATATGGGAGACAGAACTAAATCATTTGTTCAAATACCAGAAAGCCAAATCCATCACAGGAACAAAAATCTATACACAGTAACAATGCAGAGAACAACACCATCCCCAAGACTTCCCCCTGCTAGGCTTCCCACAAATCAACCTCCCTAAACAAATCACAAGCAGGCTCCCTGAAACAAACTCACAAACAAACTCTTCCACTCATGGCAGCCAGCTAAGAGCTTGCCTGAATCTTTGAGATCTAACTACTCTCACCAATTTTTTTTTCTCAGCTCTGCTCTAACTCTGCCTCTTCCTGTTCCACCAGTTCAGCAAACTCCTCCCATCACAAGCTCCCTATAACTCAGACTTTCCTGTGACCCAGGCAGGTCACATGGGCCTATTAGTGAATGAGAAAGATCTTCCCATTTGCATTACCATCACAATAGCCCATCAATTCATTTGATTAATGAATGTATGGGGATCTAAAGGAGTTGTTAGCCACTATATGGAAGATAACAAGCAAAATATATTTATTAAACTTTCATTTGAGATGAAACTTGGAGGAAAAGTTAATTTGTTGAATAACAGAGGCAGATGCTTACAAAAGATAAAAAATAAAACTAGGATAATAGGATGAATATGACAAGATGAATCCTACTAAGAATAAATGGAAATTTTTATTTATGTTTTTTAAAGCTGTTAAAGAACAGAATGGAGGAGAGATGACTAAATAGCACATTATATGGAAAAACATGTCAGTCTTTTAGGTGATTGAAAAGCTGATGCAAATTGACAGTGTAATGTAGAGTCAAAGTAGGATAATAGCATCTTTAGCTGCCTAAGCAGAAACTCAATCTGATCTACAGGCATACCTGAAGTTAATCCTTCTACACCCCCCTATCCTCACCAAGTAATTATTTACCATTAAATTAGTGACCTGTGAGAAGTATGGCCTATTATCTTCTGAGATTCTCCATTCCAATATTACACCTTTAGTTGGTGGTAATTTATTTTTCCCACCATTGAACCTAAATTTGGAATTTTGGAAGTTTCATGGTGTGTCCTGGGCTTTACTATCTTCTTACTATTCATCCTTCAAGCTTTACCCATATATCACTGCTTCCAACTTTTCCCACCTGGAGAAGTATACAAGCTTTGATCATATCTGGTTCACACTTCTGATTAATTAAGTTAACATTTATTCTCACTTGATAAAAGTACCAGGGCTTAAAGGCTTGACACTTACTTTCAGTGTGTTGGGATAATTGTCTAGGCTGACCTAAACATCATTTCAGTATGATACTGCTTTTCCTTTCCTTTCATCAATATGGTTGTTTTTATTAACCATTATCATCACTAATAATTAAAAATTTATTAATTATATGCTTAATTAAAAATTTATTATTATGATTAATTAATTTTATTATGTATAATCTTATCATGTATAATATAAATAATTATTATTAACACATGCCTTTCCTGAGTTATTTTTGAGATATAGATCTTTTCCCATCAAGCCTCAATGTTACTTATGAAATTTAATTTACCCCCTTGTTTTAAACTATCTAGTTTCATATTTTTATTCACTCATACTTTGTGCATTTGTTTAGTGGAATCCATGGAAACAAATTTTATTGCTGACTTTTTCCTTAGCATTTTCTTTTGCCAATGGGTTGTTGTAATTTCTACCGTCTATGGTATCCAGCTTAGTTCATCAGCATTTTTCTTCTTCTTTCTCCTCATTTAGTTGGAAGTGCTCTTGTTTGAATTTATAAGATTCTAGAAAACACATATTCTAATAGTCCTCATTAGTTATTGGCCATCCTGGACTAAGTATCCAGTCCTATATTTTAAGACATGCTTAAGAAATCTGAATCTTGTTCTCAGATGCCATCCATCTAGCCAGTTCTCCACTTCACAAATCTGCCTTCATCTTCTGAAGACTATGGCTTTCAACTGGCATCAGGGATAAAAGCATTACATCTGCCTTTAAAATCTTTAGTTCCTCACCCAAATTGTCATAACGCCTAGAAACGGTCTTTCAATTCTTTCATGCAGTATCATCTTTGCCCACATGGATCACAAGACAGATAACAGTCATCAGGTTTGACAGTTCTTAGGAAGGTCACTGTAGTGTCCTAGATACAGTTTCCAAAATGGCTGCCCCAGTATAAGATCATAGGATCATAGATATAGAACACAGAAGGCACCTCAGAGAATGTTTCGTAGCTAAGGGCACTGATTCCTGAGATTTTGTAAGCTTAGCAAGGACTCACCAGTCATGTGACTTTGTGAATTTCCATCACCATTCCTTGGGACAACAACATCTAATTTTGCCTCAGAAGGTCTCCAGCTGTTATATCTATTGGGAGAAGCCCCAAATTGTTTATTCGCCCTAGTTTTCCTTTGCCTCATATGTGACAATGTTGTGGAGTATGCTTTGATTTGTCCTTCTTGGAGGGTTGTAAAGAGCATTCTCAGAGAGTCACTACCTGCTTCCAGGCTACCATAGTAAAGGAACTGGGGGGAGGAAATGGGAGAAACAGTGTTATTGGTTATGTGACAGGGGTGGGGAATCTGTAACCTTGTGGCCTCTTGTGGCTCTCTAGGTCTTCAAGACTTTGGTCTTTGACTGAATCCAAATCTCACAGAACAAATAAATCTCTTTAATAAAAGGATTTGTTCCATAAAACTTGGACTCAGTGAAAAGGCTACACTCAAGAACCTAGAAGACCACAAGCCTTGAAGCGACAAATTCTCCCATCTCCTCCTTCCCCCTCAATGAGATATCTTCAATGAGAGAGATTAAAACTTCCCTAACTGGATGCTGAGCCAGAACTCAATATATACAAAATGGGATGACACTTGACTCCTCCTCTCTGCTTTCAGCTTCTTCCTAAGAGCTTGGAGGGAGGGGTGACTGGCCTATCTTGCATCCTACTGAGTGCATGTACTCTGACTGGGCAAGCTCAAGCCTGGGTTTGGGCTGCCTTTTAGGGGTTTCTTTCCTGAGTAGGTAACTGAGTATCAACCTCAAAATGCATATATTCAGGTAGCAAGTTTATGAGTTCCAAAGGTCTACAGACCCTGAGATGCTGTTCAATGGCAGAGGTTGTGGTACTATAAGAGTGATAGTGGGTGAAATATGGAGATATGTCCTGCTTCATCAGAAAGTGATAACACCAGAAGGAAAAGGATCAATTTTGACCAGATTCTCCATTACGTAAGTGCCAAGAGTGTTCTGACAATGTCATGATGAGCTGATATGTAAAGATTTCTAATTATTAGTTTTGCATAATCATGCTGTGTTCTGGTCAGGCTCTAACAGTCTCTTAGGTTAATGTGACTAACTTTAAGAAGCTTGTATAAAATAAGCTTATTTGTGTTGGGATGCTTCATAGTTTAGCATGGCTTTCTATGTAGGAATAGATGACCTGTCCCACAGAGGATTGATGTTGTGCACTGAGTATCACTTTTTATTCGCTCCCTGTACCTCTTTATGGTAGAAAACCTTGGATTTCTGAGCATAACTCTGAATAATTACAATTGTCTCCAGGAAACTGGCTAGGGTAGGGGATTTTTAATGAGTCAGTGAAAGTAAGAAAATGAAGCCTACATATACCATCTCTACCCTCAGCATCAAAGGAAGGCTCCTCCAGGACTGAACATGGGCAAACAGCAATTACTAGATACCAGACAGAGGATAGTGTGGGGTTCCAGCCCCGGAAGTGCCAGCTGAACAATGTATCTTTACTAAACTTATTTTCCCCTTTCTCATCTGTATCATATTCTTCTATCCTACAATCTCTTTATTTGAGTCAGGATTCATTTGGCTTCCAAAATCATTCATCATTTTGTTTTGACCCTGAAATCTTTAAAATTTATTCAAGGAATACTGCATTCCTTCTAAAAACCTTCAGAATAGAGGGATATGCTTCCAGATGCATTACCTTTCCTAAAGAGACTAAACTGTACTTTCTGTACAGGTAGAAGTTACTAGATCATGCTAGAAAGACATATATCATATATTCTGTGCAGATCATTGGAAAATTCTGCTTTCTTCCCATAGAGTACTAGATGTGGAGAGAGGAAGTTTTTAATTCAAATGTGACAACATACACTTACTACTATGTGACCCTGGATAAATCGCTTACCCTCACCTGCCTCAATTTCCTCATCTGTAAAATGAAGATAATAATAGCACCTACCTCCCAGGATTGTTGTAAGGATAAAGCAAGATAATGTTTGTAAAGTCCTTAAAAATTCTGTAAAAATGCTGAAAACTGGTGTTGTTCATGTTGTCATTGTCAGCCCTCTATCTTCTAAACAACAATATTCAGAAGAAGGTAGGTAAAGTTACCTATAAATTTTATTAGTAAAATCACATCTACAGTATTATCTTCAATTCTGGGTACGGCTTTTTAAGGGGGGTATTGACAAGTTGGAGTATATCCAGGAAAAATTGGCTGGCAGAACAGTGCGAAAGCTGGAAACCATGACATGTGAGTAAAGCTTGATGGAAATGCAGACATTTAGCCTGGGCAAGAGAAGACTGAAGCAACCATTTTCAAACATTTGAAGGGCCACGAGCCCATGGGTGTGGAATAGAGCAAGTCTGTGTGATTCCAGGTGGGATAACTAGAATGCATGGAAGGAAATTCTAAGGCAAAAAGTCCGGCATCACTCTACATAAGAATGTTCAAACAGTTAGAGATATCCTAAAATGGAATGGATAGCCTCACTAAATTGTGAGATCTCCATCATTAACAGGGAAAGGAAGCAGCATTAGGGATATTGAAAAAGAAAGTCATAGAACTGGGTAGTTCACCAAATAGATAACCCTTAAGGTCCTTTGTAACATCAAGATTCTAGGATCTATCACTTCTACCAAAAGCATTTTGGGAGAAAAAATTATACGTCGATATATGTGCATATGTATATGTATGCATGTAACATTCATATATGTGTGTATAGACTTATAGGTTTGTGTGTATAATATATAGGTACATGCATGTATGTATATATACACAAATACGCACCTATTATATACATATATAGTATACATATATACATATACAGTATACATATTATATATGAGTGTATACACACATATGTGTATATATGTGTGTCTATATGCATATGTGTATAATATGTATATAAGTATGTAAATATATATAGATGTATATATGCATATAGATATATGCATCTGCATAAACATACATGCACATATGTATATGTAAATGTATGTATGAATATAAATGCACCCCCTCCTCTAGTTAGATTTCCTTTGTACTCTCCAAACTTACTCTCTTCTGTTTTGAATGAGTGACCATGCTGCAAGCAATATTATCAGAGAGAACTTCATCTCTTCTGGCAAACAAAGAGTTAGAGAAAAATAACAGCAGGTACCAAACTACGAGTCTGAGTGAAAAGAGTTGAGCGAGCATGCTCGTCAGCACTTCTTTGCCCCTGTCTCTCACCTGTCTCCCTCCTGCTTCCCCTGCTGAGGATGCTGAGCTGCTTGGGCCCCTAATGGACTCCTAGCCCTCAGGGAGTTGCCAGCAGTAATCAGGCATTACACGTTTGAGATCTTTTGCTGTTGTCTAGGTTCTGTTTCTACTTAAATCCATGTAATATAGGAAAGCAGATATGGCCCAAATGCAGTTTCAAAAAGGAATCTCTAGTTTCTCATATGTACGACTAAGTGGGACTGATGACTTTCCTGAAGAGCCAAATTTTGCAGAAAAAATCAACCATAATAATCACAAATCTTGTTAGCTCAAATGCCAACATACACTTTCCTCTGAAAATTCCTGGTTTGATCTTAGTGCGTATGCTAGAAGACATTTGAGGAGGTTTAAAAAAACAAATTGGGAGTGAGATAATAAAGAAATAAGGGAGAAACAGATAAATACAGACAAGAAAGTACCCAATGAGAGACAGAGAAAACCACAAAGAGAAGAATACTGTGTCAGTGTACCCACAATAATGTATTTTATTCTACTGCCTAGCAGAAAACACAAAAGTTTCTCAAATCAATCATCCATTTGTTTATTTTATGGATCCACAATTGTATTAAAATTGCTGTCTCAGAGAATGTATAATTATCTGTGCTTCACAGATGTCTCATTAAAGTCCAAGTATACTAAATTTATTTTTCCTTCACTGACCGAGAAACATTTGTTCCTCCACACAATACTCTGCCCTCCATGTTTATGTGTAACTCCCACTAATATAAAAGTTAGTAGAATGGGGATTTTCTAAGTCAGGATATTCTTCTAAAGTAATGTTAAGTATGAATAAAACAACTTCTTTTTTTAAAATGATGAATATACATTATTTAGATAATTTGATTATTTTAAAGCCAATTTTATTGAGGTAGAATTTTCTCCAAACCATTTATAGCTCAGAGCCCCCATCTATGTGTTTTACTTTCATCTATAATACACTGAATACCACAAATGCATTTCAATTAATATCAACGTAAGCAAAGTAATTTGATAATCTACCTTTAAACCCTGAGATTACTCATGAATGAATGAATATACATAAAACGTTAGTTTCATGAGAATTATGTGTAGGATATCTATACATCAGGAACTCATGGGGCTAGGACACATTCATTAAAACATTTAGGCAGGAAATACATGTGATTAGGATGAACACGTGGATGAGCAGGTCAGGCTTTTGACATAATAAAGTTTGCAATCTTTTCCACAATTCTTTCTGCCAGGCTCTGTTCCTTTGGCGATCCCCCTACCCACCTCCGACCCATCCAGTCTTCCCTCTTCCTCTGTCCTCCAGACAGTCATCCACTCCAGCTATTTTTAGTCATTTAACACCTGCATATTCTTCTGTAGGGACACTGTCACTATGATTCTTTAACTTTTCTTACTCCCCTCTGAAGTGCAACCAAGATGCCCTGGTCCATAATGGCTAATAATCTTCTCTCTTGAAGGAAAGAGGTCAGAGCTTTCAGTTGGCCATGAGCCTTCTCTTCTTCAACCTCAGCTGAGGTCCTGTCTTCAGATGGACTTGAGACTCTATCCAGCTGGTAAGTATTGAGAATAAGGGGCAGCTAGGTGGTGCAACGGATAGAGCACCAGTGCGGGAGTAGGGAGGACCTGAGTTCAAATCTCACCTCAGACACTTGACACTCACTAGCTCTGTGACCTTGGGCAAGTCACTTAACCCTAATTGCCTCATCCTGGGTCATCTTCAGTCATCCTGATGAAGATCTGGTCACTGGATTCAGATGGTTCTGGAGGAGAAGTGAGGCTGGTGACCTGCACAGCCCTGCCTCACTCAAAACAAAGTCAAGTGCAAGTCATGTCATTGTTTCTCTGATGGCAGGGTCTTCTTCAGCAATGAAGGATGAATACATATTGAAAATAGCGAGTGTTAGCCTGCCTGGAAGACTAGAGCTATCCTGAATCAGCCCTCTAAGTCAGAAGTTAGGAGGCTTCCTTCCATCTACTCCCTCAGGTCTTTCAGACAATGACTATAAAGATCTCTTTTCCTTAAGGCAGACTGCCCTGGCTGAGATCACAGATGCCTTCTCTTTTAGTCCATTTGTCACCTAACTTGTGGTCAGAGGCCCATCTTAGTTTTTACATCTTATTGTCCTTTCTGGCTGAAGTCAATCTTCCTAGAATCTTAGATCTCAAATATAAAATGGATTAAAAGATGCTGTGGCAAGGACATTGCTTTATCCTAGTGGGTTCAATGTTTTGGGAAAATTTCAAGAAAATTCTGACTATTGACGTTGTTCCTGCTTTCCTCAACAACAAATATCAACCTGGTTTTTTTCTTTCTCTTAGTTTTCGCGAATTTCAATGATATTTCTTATCTTGTGGAAACTTATTTTTTGCTAAAAACATATCAAAAGCAGGCACTTATGGTTATGATGTAAGACTTCACACCCTTGCATCACTTGGTGGAGCAGCGGGTAGAGTTCTGGAGCTAGAGTCAGGAACCTCTGATTGCAAATCCAGTCTTGGATATTTCATAACTGTGTGACCCTTGGCAAGTCACAATCTCTGTTTACCTCAATTTCCTCAGCTGTAGAATGAAAATAATTATAGTACCTACCTTTCAGGGCTTCTTTGAGTATCAAATGAGAAAATACTTATAACAAGCACTTAGCACAGTGCCCTGTACATAGTAGGCATTACATAAATTCTCATTCCCACTACATCATCATCATCATCATCATCATCATCACTATCATCACCATCCTCCTCCTCATCATCATTATCTTTATTGTCATCTTATTTATAAGCCATGTTATTTTCCCAAATATTTTCACTTGCATAAATGCATTCAATCTTCACAACTCTGTCCGTAGGAATGATTAGGTACTATTCTAATTTTGACACATATGGCTTAGTTGATTGAAAGTCAGAGAAAGTTGGGTTCAAATTGAGCACAAGATACCTAGTGGTTGTGTAATCCTGTACTCTCTCAGTACTCTAGGTAATTGTTTAATACTTTGAGTTAGGGAGAAGGTACTAATGTTCATCAATAGAGGGTGTTTCCTTACCCAGAGATGCCCAATACCAATGAAATCACTGAAGCATCTTTATTTTCATTTCTGTTTTATAGCAAAAAAGCCTTTAGAAGTTAACCTATTTTTTAAAGGAATTGATGTATAGAGGATTATAGAGGGGAGAATGATAGGACAACCATTGCTGTACTTTCTAACTGATACATTGGGATTGTAATATTAACCCTCCCCCTTATTCAGAACCCTCCCACCACACTCAAACTAGAGACTACTGCTTCAGGTAATACAATTTCATTGGAAATTTTGAGTGCATATGCTGAGGGTAGGTAGGAGCTCTGAAGTTTTAAGACAAGGAGATTATTTAGGAAAATATTACCATACAAATAAAAGATGATGAGAGCTAAGTTGATGACTATGAGAGTAGAGATAAAAGGATAAATGCAAGAGAAATTTTGAAGATAGAATCAACAAGACCTGGCAACTGCTTAGATATGTGAAGATGTGGGGTAAAGGGAAGTGATTTAGGCATCTGTCCAATAATCTGGGTTCTACCATTGGCAGAAATGGGGCAGTTTATAAAGTCTGCTTGGGAGGAAAGATAATGAAGCATATTTTGCACATGTTGAATCTGAGATTCCTGGAGGACAACCAGATTCAAAATGCCTAATAGATAATGTGGTGCTGGATCTCAGAAAAGAACATGGGGTCAGATATAGATAGGTCTGGGATTCATATTCTTAGTGAAGATAATTAAGCCCATGGGAGATGATTAAAGTACAAAGAGAGCGTTCAGAAAAAAAAGAGGAAGACCCAAGAATAAGTCTTGGAGTGTCCTACAGGTGTGATATGAATGGAAAATCAGCAAAGACTGAGAAGGGACAATCAGACAGGTGAGACCAGAGCCACAATACAGAGAGGAAAGAATATCAAGGGAGAGGTAATCTATACTATCAAATCCTTCAAAGACATCAAGAAAACAGAGGATTGAAAAAAGGCCAATGGATTTAGCAATTTTTTAAAAGATTTCTAGTCCTTTGAAGAGTGTAGTTTTGATTGAATGATGAGGCTGAAAGTCAGATTGCAAAGGGCTAAGAAGTGAGTGAGAGAAGAGGATGTAAAAGAAATATTGGCAACTTTTTTCTCCTAGGGGTTTAGTTGTGAAGGGAAGGAAATAGGATGACTACTTGTGTTAATTTTTGTTTAATGTAAATTTAGGGGAGATATAGGTATATTTGTGGGCATGATGAAAGGAGCCAATAGATAAGGAGAAATTAGAAGATTAGAAAAAAGGAGGGGATATTGTTTGTGGGCAATTGACTGGAGCAGAGAGTAAAATGTGAAATCAAGGGTTCTACTATCCTGTTAGGTCTCCTCAGAACATGTTTCATTTTGTACATATCTTTAATAAAATATGGAAATTTTGAAAAGAGAGAGTTTACTCTCAGTTAAGTAAGAAAAGGTTTAGAACGTAGGATTCGGGATTTAAAATGAACTAATCCCCTCTATTTTACAAATACTGAAATTGAACCTTGTAAAGGATTTATTGCATAACCAAGTCACATGTTAGTCTTGAAAAAAGGGAATCCGGTCCTGTTTATGATAGAAAACTGACCCCTCAATTCCACAAACATAGTTCAATAAGGTCTATTTTCCTGGCTATTAGAAATTGCCATGATTTAACATCTAGGAATTCAAAACATAATTTCTAACTCTCCAATTTATTTTCGATGAGTAAATTTAATAACAAAACTAGAAACAACTATTATATATATATGTATGCGTGTATGTACATATAATACTTTATAGTGTGCAAATTAGTTGACAAATACCATTTCATTTTATCCCCATTTTACAGATGAGGAAACTAAGATAAATAGGTTAAATGATAAAATCATATTTGGACTCAGAGATTCTTGACTCTAAGGCACGCTATCCACTGTGCTATCCAGTTGTTAATTGTGATCACAATGAAAAAGGACACAAAGAGTAACTAGGCCTGTTATTCCATTGATATAGGGAAGTCCTTAGAAGGAGAAATGCCTCTATCAATGCAGATTCATAACTTGTCTAAGTCGTACAGACCTGAGAGTGGCTTAGAACACTGAGGTGACAAGTCACTCATCCAAGGCCAAAGTATGTTAGAGAGTCAGAGGTTCAGCATGAACCTAGGTGTCCTTGACTCTGTGGATCTTAATACACTATGCTATGATGCCTCTCCAAATTGGGATCATTATTAATAATTCCCATCACTCCATGCTGTTGTGGGAATCAACTGCATTTGTTCACATGAGTACTTTAAAAACCACAGTGTGTTATAAATGCAAGGCGATTATGACAATAGTAATGATGACAGTATCTGATGTCATGTAATGTCCCTAAGTGTCTGCATTTGATACTAACTTTAGGGGAAAAAATCAAATCAAAAACATACAAACAAAACCTCAGGCTTGTCTGAGAGAAGCTTCTTTTCATGCGAGGAAAATGGCCAAATAACCCCTCCTCAACCACTCTGTCTAAAATAGCACTCCATACTGGAACAGTTCATTGAAGCCTCCATAAGAGAACAATTTTCTTCCTGCTTAGATGGAAATCTCCATGTGTGTTGTTTGCTCATCTTTACTCCTAAGCACACAAGGGTATAATGACTCAAACAAGCTATCTAATCAGTCCCAACATAAAACTCTCTCCTAACAGTGATTTCTAGGGGTTAAATAAATACATTATTTTGTAAGGTTAAAAGATGTCCCTAAGATATGTCCCCTCTTTCTTTTTATTACTTACAAGATACCAACAAGAGAGGTCTGATATAATGTACTCCATCAGTTCTAAAACATCATCCCCTCATGAAATTACAGGTGTTTGATTCATTTTACATTCCTTTATGTTGTTAAAATACCTATGAATTTCAAGTACAATATAATTGGCATTATGATGAATGCTAAGGCAAAGTGTTACAGAACAGTAAAGGACACTGAGTGCTATTATGGCCCATTGTTACTATGAATAAAATCACCCAGACACCAATTAACATCTCATTGCTATGATTGCTTGCTACAGTATCTGTTCCACTAATCAAACTTACACCTTTTTAGTTCATATTTTGATTTCAAAAAGTTACACTAAGAACAGATTAAATTTATCTCACATGCAAATAAATGTGAAGCTTAAGAAGCTAATTAAGTTTATAACCACTGAGAATAATATTAAAAAAAGAAAATTAAATTGCCTGGTTTGAAGGAAAATCTTGGAGGAAACATTTGTTGAATAATCATAAGAGAAATTCTCTTAATGCACTCTTAGACAAATGATGTTCTGTTTATATTTTTTTCCTGATGCCAATCATAGAGAATGCTTATAATTTCTCTTCCATTGAAAGCTATCTCTGTAATATAGTAATACTATGGAGAGAAATATATTTACCATTTATTTTTGATTATGTATTATATTTAAAATATGTACTAATATAGTTTGCCTAATTTTCAGAGCACATATTTATCAGGGAAAGGGGGATTAACTCTAACTGGATCAAAAGCCAAATAAATTTTGAGGCCAAATGAATTGAAAAAGCACCAGAGACAAAAAGTCATACTTTCAAATGATGGAGATGACACAGTATCACTCAGATATTTTGACAAATTCTGTTATGCTATAATAATCTTATTTTGGAGGGGTATTATCAATTTTTTTGTTTGTTTGTTTTGAATTTTCTCAAAATTCACGGTCTTATTTTCCTTCCAAGTGTTTCAGTCACTTCGACAATGGCATTTGGACTCTCCCTGAGGTTCTAGGGAGTACCTTGGACAAGGCCAAAGATCACTCCATTGGAAGCTTGGTTTTTGAAATTCTGTTTCTTCCCAGCTGACAGGTTGGCTGGGTTTGCCTATATACCACTTATTGACATCCCCATGATACCTTTCCACAGTGAAGCAGGGTTTAGATCATCTCTGGGGCATTAGCGTATGATGAAGGTAATCTGTTTTCTTGGCTGAAACTCACAAACAAAGCAGTTAAATTCCCATTACAAATTACTACATTGGGACCCATTACACTTCTCACAGGCTTGGATCTTTTTTTTTCCCAAGTCCCTAAAACATTTATAAAGGGCAATGTGGAAATTTCACAGAACCTGTGCTAATTCCTAATTCCTTAAACTGGGAATAATGAAGCCAATGTGCATACATACAGCTAAAATGTGCAGTATGCTTCTAAGACAGGGGCTCTTAATCTTTGTTGTTGTTATAGACCCCTTTGGAAGTCTGACAAAGCCATTTATGGACCACTTCTCAGAATAATGTTTTTAAATGTACAAAATAAAATGCACAAAAATTATAAAGGAAATCAATTATGTTGGATTATATTATGTCACAATGGAAATAAATTATATTGAAATCAAGCTGTCTTTTTTCCCCATCCAAGTTCACAGGTCCATTGAAATCTTTCTAACAACCTCTGTTCTAAAGAAAAGGGTATTTTCAGAATCAGAGGTAGAACACAATAGAATTAGAGTCATGGGCGAAACAAATCCTTCTCAAACTAACTCTGTATGAGAGTTCACTTTTGGGGTAGAGTCCAGAGGTATGGGTTTTGTTTTTAATGAACAAACATTCAAAGAACATTTATTAAGCATAAGCTCTGCACTGGGCACTGAGGGTATGAAATCAAAAATAAAATATTCTTTGCCCTCAATGAGATTATATTCTCCAGGGAAAGATAGCATCTACACATAAATACACAGAAAATACATATAAGTTTATGTGAGATAGAGGCATTTGTACCTGAAGAGATCAGAAAAGACCTCACGGAGGAGGTTGCAGGTACCTGAGTTGAGCTTGACTGAAGTTTATGTTGAACTGCTTATCTAACAGGATTACTGTGATCTCTAACTGGAAGTTATACATATTTTCATCAGAAACAATTATAGCATAATTCCTGTTAATTTCCTTTTTTTTACATCCCCAAATCTTTTTATGATCCTGGTTCAAAACTACATTCACCTATGTGATGAACACTAAAAAGTTAGATTTCCACGAGATCTTGCAGTTTCAAGGTGTTATAAGATAACAAGCACCACCAACCAATCAGTTCTCAGGGGAAGAAGCTAACCTAACAGCAAAGTTCTTGGAAATTAGTCTAAACCAGCTGGGATCAATGACCTGGAGAAAGCTTTTCTTCATTGCACTTGCTTAATAAGTTTCATGCATAATAACTGACACACCCCACAGAGAAACGTCTTTCCATCACAGGATCTATGTTGAAGCATGTTTGGGAGGGAGGAATACACCAAGTGTTGTTATGTAATGCGAATATCAGAAAGATTGTAACCCTGAGGAGTCTGAACCAATGCTGACTCTAAGGGGAGGTCTGTTCACCCAAACAATAATTTAACTTGTCTTTGCTTTTGTATGGATGTTTTGTTCTCTGTGAACAACACCCAGGTCTGGATGTATAAAGAAAATGCCCTCTTCTGCTCACTTTGCCTTTGAGATACCTTCATGAGAATGGCATGTTTTCAACACCTATATTTAGTGAACCCTCAGTGTGGAAACTCCATACACTGATATAGCTTGATAACTCACCTACACCTTTTGTTCTTAGATGGCTGAGACCCTCATGAGTTCCTCATGGTCGTATAGTTAATGTACCAAAGACAAAATTTGAAATCCAAGTCTTCTTGATTCCAAGGATAACCTTCTATGTACTATACCATTCTACCTCCCAATGAAGCCTATAATTTATTTCCTTTCTTTAAAAAAAAATAAAACCCTCAGAATTGATAATAACATTATCCAGAAGTGATAAAGGTTTTTTGTAAAGCTATGCCATTGGAACCAAAGCTTGCTGGGGCCATATCCTATGGAAAAGTCTTTCAATATTAACCAGAGACATCCAGAATGCATGCTATCCAAAACTCAATCTAGTCAACTTCTAAAAATTTCATCACTAGCAGTCTATCTTCCACAAGATGGATTATTTCAACCACAACAATTCATGAAGACTTTTTTGTAGCCCCTCAATGGGTGAAAATCTGGGTGAGCTGAAAGATTAGCCAAAATAAGGCCACCATGAGATGTGGATGTATAAAAGGTAATTCTTATTACCTATGTTATCTTAGGAAAGTTACTTAAGAACCCTGGGCCTGAGTTTCTTCATCTACAAAATGAGAAGATTGGTCTACATATCCTCTTGGTTTCCCTTTCCAGCTCTACCTGTATGATCTCAAAAACCTATAAACTTAAATTTCCCTTCAAAAATAAAGTATCTCCATTATTTTTCCTCTGAATATTAAAGAATATGAAGATTGAGCCTTATCGTCTCTCTTTGATCTATGAAGAAAGATACTAATTCAGAGAATTGCTTTTCCATTCATTGGATGCCATTGGATTATCTCTTGAGGACTGATGCTTTGTTCAGTTTAGAATCTCATAAATGGGCCTTAGAGTTCCTCTAATCTAATTCCTTCATTTTGCAGTTGAAGAAACTGTATTTTGGTAGGGTTAAGGCCTTAGCATGGTCACACATATAGTAAGTAGCAAGTCAGGAACTTCAGTTCAGGTCTTTTGATAATGAATTCAACATGCTTTCCACTGCATTATGTCCTCTCATTATCATAATCCTTGTCATTAAACATATATATATATATATATATATATTTTAAAAAATCTACTCTGTTCTAAGTGTTGGGGTCAAAAGTGAATTTATTAGTCAAGAAGCAAAGATAATATATTAATGTATGATTAATACATTAATGTGATAGTTATACTGTTTTAACATTTGTGAGATTGAGTTCTGAAACTAAAATAAACAGTTAAATATCAAGTTTAGCATTTTTTGTTATTTTAGTCATTAATTTAATGATTTGATCTTTAATGGGAAAAGGAATTCTCTTTCATAGTTCACATACACAAAATAAAGTATATTAATGCAGCTTTGAAAAGTAGTAAAACCCTGTCAAGTGTTTGGTAGGAAAAGATTTGCAACAGAATACAGTCAAGTCAGGCATCAAAGCCACTGCTGAAACATCACCGGAGTCTAGGAGAGGTGGCATACCAAAGTAGTAATGAATAATTGGTGTATATACTTTAGTGAGACCTAGTATACACTATTATTAACTTCAAATTAACATAAAATTAAACATTAAATAGCAGACAGGAATCATAAGGAGCCACACACCATTTTATGTTTTGTCTATTTCATTAATTTATATGGTAAAAGAAAAAAAACCACCTAGTGCCCAGATTTCTTATCATAAGCCCCACACACTGAGCTAAGGTGGGTCTCGGAATGAGACACATAATCCTTCAACAAATTCTTAAAATTTGACTAGTCCTATCACAGCTGGCTCAGTCTTCATACTATAAAATGTCACAATTCAGAGGTTACATCTTGCATAAGACCTTTTCTGATTCACTAAGATGTTCGTGCTCACTCCTTATTGTGTATATATTAGGTGTTAAGTCTTCCTCCTTCTGGAATTTTTTTTTCAAATTTCATGATTTAGAATTATAGAATTCTACTTTAGTATTACACTGTTAAGATGTGTGTTTTCTTCTGAAGATTGCTTTAGCTGTACCACATAAATTTTGTTATGTATGCTACTTGTAAGCATTCCCCTTAAAATATTTATCAGTTTTATGATTTGTCTTTTGACTCACTCATTTGTGAAGATGTTCTTAATAAATGTCCACTTAGTCTGACATATTTTGCTTGCTAATTAATTTAATTACATTGTTGGTCAATTAACATCAAACCATGAATGACTATATTTTAAGAATCACCATTCAACCATTTCTATACTCAACTAATTGTATCGGCTTACTCACATTGCTCTATTTTTTTCAAAAGAAAACAATTAAAAACATCATTTGATATTTTTTGAATTTTTCATTGCTTCATTATGAGGCAGCTAGGTAGCACAGTGGATAAAGGGCTAGGCCTGGAGTTCAAATCACACAAGGGAATGTGACCTTGGGCAAGTCACCTACCTGCTGTCTCAGTCAGTGTCCTCATCTGTAAAATGAGGGTAATAAAAGCACTTACCTCTCAGGATTGTTGTGAGGATCAAATGAGATAGCATTCATAGTTTTATGAAATGCTGGCTATGATATTATTACTGTGCATTTTCTCATTGATCAAATTCTGTGCCTATATGGTTTGAGAGAATATGCATATTCTTCAATATTCCCTTTCAGAACTTACTATAAGTTTGTCAAATATAAATTTTTCAATTATCTTTTCAGTTTTACATTTTCCCTTTCTTCCCAACATGCGCTTGGACAGACTCCAGGAGAGAGTGGAGGATAGATGGACCTGTCGTGCTGAGGTTCATGGAGTCACAAAGACGCTATTGAAAAACTAAAAAAACAAAAACTTTGAAAACCTCAAAGAAGTATGCAAATACTCTGAAATATTATTAATATCAGAGGTATTCTAAATCCCCATATAAAACCCACTTATTTCAAGCCTATCATAATAATTATAGCTAAAATTTATACAGTTTTACAAAGTTTAAAAAGGACTTTACAATATTATCTCATTGGATCCTTACAAAATTTCTATGCTCTAGGTTTTATTATGATCCTTCTTTTACAGAGGAGGAAATTCAGTCTGAGAAAGGTTAAATAACTTGCAAAGAGTTCAACACTCAGAAAGTATCTGGGAGAGAATTTGTGCTCGAGTCTTTCTGATTCTGTCCTACTCAGTATCGAATTGGCCACCCAGCTGTTTCTATGGAAATACACCAAATTTATAATCCATTGCATATAAAAAATATATATATATCCATTTATTGGAGCTTGCTTTTACGAACCTACACATGAGTAAAATTAGTTAGCCTCTTCTCTTTCCTTGTCCCCACACCCATCCAAATTTTTAAGACCTTATTCAATTCCTGGAAGATGACAAATGTCATAGAACTTTGCATGACCAGCAAGTTGAAGAGGCTCCTGAAATAACAGAGGACATCACTGTATTTTCCCTGGGAATTTACATTTCTAGGGGATTTCAAATGGAGAAATATCTCAGTGGGATTCAGGAGATAAAAGAGAGGTGTTTTTGAGAGCCATTGAATTAAATGATTCCCTTTAATGTCTCTTTTTCGAAAGGTGTGCCCCAAGGTAATGGCTGTAATGGCTCTACTATAGATTTCACTTCTGTACAACTCACAAGTATTGAATCATCTGTCTATGTATACTCTGCACTTCAAGAAAAAATAATTGCTTATTTGTGATGCAGGAGAATTACATTATATTATGCTATGTTAAATCATATTATATTGTGGTGTATTATATTACATTAATTATATTATATTACATAAAAGTAAGCCTTCTCATGGTTCTATATTAACACTGTTCCTGTCAATAGGAAAAAGAAACAATTTTAATAGTTTAATTTATACAAAAAAACTGGAGTTAAATGAAATTATGGAAAGTGATAAAAAATGAAAGCAGAAGAAGATAGCATATAATAGCTATGGCCATATAAGAGGAAAAATAAACAAGAGTGGAATGTCAAAGAAAGAATTCTGAAAGCTTTAGTGTTAGGGATAAAAAAGTTGCCATGATTTTTTCATATGTTGAAATTAATTTAAATTTAAGAGTTGTCAAGCAAATTTATGTAGTTGGACTAATGCTCATATGTCAATATTTTTATAATGCATGTTTTCTTAATATCATAGGGAAGAGTAATTTTTAAAATAGAAAACTGGAAATATGTGGGAGACTATTTGGTTGAGTAGTCTTGAAGAAACCAGAATATTGTATTTTATTATCAGGTATTTCCTGAAGCTGGATCAAGTCACTCTTCATTATTTCATTTTATTTATGTGAATAATTGATATGGACAATTAATTCTTCCACATTCTCTACCTCTTGAGTCTTGTGATGAGAACAGATGCCTGAAAATACCCTCAACTAAAAATGGCTTTATTATTTTTTAAGTGCAGTATTATTTAGCAGATCCAAATTGTATATACTGATTGAAAACTGATGCTGTTGGCTTAGTTATGTTATTTCAAGACTGATTATTATTTTAATGTGCCCACACAGCTGTTGGGAAGGAAGAGGACCCTAGATTTAATAGGCAGAGAAATAATTCATTTTTTAAAAGCTCAATGTCTAATTGAAGAGAATGAGAAAGAGCATGACCTCATGGAAACAAAATGAGGAACAAATAGGACCAGAAGATTACCATACTGACCACACTTCTTTATGACCTAGTTCTAGGGAAGACATCATGGTGCAGGGGAAATGTTGCTTTGTTTGGAGTTAGAATCCTAGATTTGGATTCTGTCTGTGATTGTTAATACCTATGTAATATAAGGTAATTCTCAGCCTCTTTTCAAGGTTCGCTTGTAAAACAGCAGTAATACTTGCATTGACTACGGAGGATTAAAAATAAAGTAGTTCTCCTAATTGAATAACTGAGGTTAATATTATCATACAATGATAATATTACTGTATTATTGTGGAAAGGTGAGGTACACTGAGTCAATTAATCAGTCATTCACCTGAACTTAAACTAAATAAAAAGATGAAAACCCTAATAATATTGTCAGATGCAAACTATCAATTTAAAAATAAACAAACTCATTTATGTTAGGCTTGCCAAGTCCTCAATTTATTTAAATGTCCTTGAAAGTCAATTAATGACATAATGGCCACCCAGAAAGTGTATTAGAGTTAGCTGGGATTAAGGTTAGAGTTGGTCAGATTCGTTCATGTCCTGTGGGTTTTGTAGAAAATTTAGAACAAGTTTGGAATCTAAGAATTCCCTTTTCTATCATTTTAGTGATGGAAGCCTCCAGTTAAGCCTCAAAGCAGGAGTAACTCTTTTTTTTTTTGTTGTTTTTCGATCTCAGGGACTTACTCTTTTATTTCTTTTTCTTTTTTTTTAATATAAATTTATTTATTTAACTTTTTACATTCATTTTCACAAAATTTTGGGTTCCAAATTTTCTACTCATTTGTCCCCTCCCCCCACCCCAATACACTGAGCATTCTAATTTCCCCTATCACCAATCTGCCCTCTCTTCTATCATCCCTCCCTTCTCTTGTCCCCATCTTCTTTTTTATCCTGTAGGGCCAGATGACTTTCTATTCCCCATTAATTGTATTTCTTATTTCCTAGGAGCAAGAACAATACTCAACAGGGGTTCTTAAAACTTTGAGTTCCAACTTCTCTCCATCCCTCCCTCCCCACCCATTTCCTTTGGGAAGGCAGGCAATTCAATATAGGCCCTATCTGTGTAGTTTTGCAAATGACTTCGATAATAGTCATGTTGTGTAAGACTAACTAAATTTCCCTCCATCCTATCCTGCCCCCATTGTTTCTATTCTGTTTTTTGATCCTGTCCCTCCCTGAGTGTTGACTTCAAATTGCTCCTCCCATTGCCCTCCCTTCCATCATCCCCCCACCCTGCTTATCTCCTTCTCCCCCACTTTCCTGTATTGTAAGATAGGTTTTCATACCAAAATGAATGTGCATTTTATTCCTTCCTTTAGTCCAATGTGATGAGAGTAAACTTCATGTTTTTTTCTCAGCTCTCCTCTCTTTTCCCCTGCACTAAAAAGTCTCCTGCTTGCCTCTTGAATGAGAGATAATTTATCCCATTCCATTTCACCATTTCTTCTCCCACTACATTTCTCTCTCACCGTTTACCTTAATTTATTTTAAGATATGATCCCATCCTATTCAATTTACTCTGTGCTCTCTGTCTGTGTGTGTGTGCAAGTGTGTATGTGTGTGTGTGCACGTGTGTGTGTGTGTGTGTGTGTGTGTGTGTGTGTAATCCCACCATCTACCCAGATACTGAAAAGTTTTGAGAGTTACAAATATTGTCTTTCCATGTAGGAATGTAAACAGTTCAACTTTGGTAAGTCCAGTATGACTTCTCTTTGCTGTTTGCTTTTTCATGTTTCTTCTCATTCTTGTGTCTGAAAGTCAAATTTTCTTTTCAGCTCTGGTCTTTTCATCAAGAATGCTTGAAAGTCTTCAATTTCATTGAAAGACCATTTTCCCCCGAAGTATTATACTCAGTTTTGCTGGGTAGGTGATTCTTGGTTTGAGTCCTAGTTCCTTTGACTTCTGGAATATCCTATTCCACGTCCTTCGATCCCTTAATGTAGAAGCTGCTAGATCTTGTGTTATCCTGATTGTATTTCCACAATACTGGAACTGTTTCTTTCTAGCTGCTTGCAATATTTTCTCCTTGACCTGGGAATTCTGGAATTTGGCCACAATGTTCCTAGGAGTTTCTCTTTTTGTATCTCTTTAAGGTGTGGTGATCGGTGGATTCCTTGAATACTTATTTTGCCCTCTGGTTCTAGAATATCAGGGTAGTTTTCCTTGATAATTTTGTGAAAGATGATATCTAGACTCTTTTTTTTTGGATCATGGCTTTCAGGTAGTCCCATAATTTTTAAATTGTTTCTCTTGAATCTATTTTCCAGGTCAGTTGTTTTTCCATTGAGATATTTCACATTATCTTCCATTTTTCATTCTTTTTGTTTTGTTTGGTGATTTCTTGGTTTCTCAGAAAGTCATTAGCCTCCATCTGTTCCATTCTAATTTTGAGAGAACTATTTCCTTCAGTGAACTTTTGAACCTCTTTTTCCATTTGGCTAATTCTGCTTTTGAAAGTATTCTTCTCCTCATTGGCTTTTTTAACCTCTTTGGCCAATTGAGTTAGCCTATTTTTCAAAGTGTTATTTTCTTCAGCATTTTTTTGGGTCTCCTTTAGCAAGGTATTGACCTGTTTTTCATGCTTTTCTTGCATCTCTCTCGTTTCTCTTCCCAGTTTTTCCTCCACCTGTCTAACTTGATTTTCAAAATCCTTTTTCAGGTCTTCCATGGCCTGAGCCCATTGGATATCTATTTTGGATGTTTGGGATACAGAGTCCTTGACTTCTATGTCTTTCCCTGATGGTAAGCATTGTTCTTCCTCATCAGAAAGGAAAGGAGGAAACATCTGTTCCCCAAGAAAGTAACCTTCTATGGTCTTATTTTTTTTCCCCTTTTTTGGGCATTTTCCCAGCCAGTTATTTGGCTTCTGAGATTCCTCTCCACCCCTGTCTAGATCCACCCAGCTAGTGCTTGGGGTCTGAGATTCAAATGCTGCTCCCCAGCCTCAGGGCTTTCAGCAGTGGATGAGGCTGCTATTCAGGGTAAGATTAAATTAAGGTTCTCAGGTGGGGGCAGCGCTGCCTCCCAGGCTCCGTTCCCTCAGGGTGTTTATGCAGAGACCTTCAGTAATGCATCTGAGGTCCTGTCTGCTCCTGGAGCCCCTGGCTACTGCTGCCTCTGCTGCTCCCTCTGCTGCTGCCTCCTGAGGGGGACTGAGTTATGGAGACACCCTGCTCCCCTCGGCCAGACCAGAAGTCTCTCTCACTGACCTGTAGTGCCTGTGGGTGGAGGGACCTTCCCAGCCACTGGAGATTCCATCCCTGAAGCCTGCGATAATCTGCTCCTCTTGGGGCCGCATGGCCAGGGCAGGGTTGGGCTCCACTGTCTGGTGTGTGATGGACCTTTGGTGCCAGTTTTTCAGGGCTCTCTGGAACGGAAATCTCCACTCCCTTGCTGCGTGGCTTCCACTGCTCCAGAATTTGTGGGGAGTTCTTTTTACAGGAAATTTATGGGTTGTAGGTTCGGAGCTAGCATGTATGAATCTTTCTACTCTGCCATCTAGGAGTAACTCTTGCTGGGGAGGTGGGGAAGAGAAAAGTCCAAGTCTACCCCCACCCAACACTTTACCAGAGAACAACTAGTAGGTTATTTTTTTGGAGGATTCAAGACTTCAAAATTCTCATAAGCAAATTGGCATCATCCATGAAACAGCAGTGGCTGGGGGTAGGGGATGGAATTGTTTGAATTGGGTGTCAGGAATAAACTAAACACATTGAGATGAGATGTCTTCAGGGGCTTTACAAGGATGCCAGTAGGAAAAATAAATCTTTCTTTCTTTCTTTCTTTCTTTCTTTCTTTCTTTCTTTCTTTCTTTCTTTCTTTCTTTCTTTCTTTCTTTCTTTCTTTCTTTCTTTCTTTCTTTCTTTCTTTCTCTCTCTCTTTCTTCCTTCCTTCCTTCTTCTTCCTTTCTTCCTTCTTTCCTTCCTTCCTTCCTTCCCTCCTTTCTTTCACAACTCTCATTACTCTTCTTCAGTTATCCTCACAAAATAAAAGTCTCCACTTTGTAACAAATAAGTCTAGTACAGCACAACAAATTCACATGTTGGTCATATCGTAAAATGTATTTCTCATGCTATGTCTATTTCATCACCTTTATCCCTTAATTATCATGGATGAGGAAACTAAGATGTAAGGTCATATAAATATGCAGTAACAGATCTGGGATTCAACCTTGTATTTTCCAACTCTAAGACAAGCATTTTATCTATTTCACCAGGAACTCTAGCATCTTTTTGTTTTAAGTTGAGCTATGTAGAATGTTAATGTAACCTCATGCATTTTTTAAAAATATGGATCCACAGAATCAGAGTCCAAAGGGATACTAGAAACCACTGAACCCACTCAATCACTTTACAGATGTAGAAACAGAGGCATAGAGAATCTAGGTAATATATGTAGTGTAATATAGCTAATAAACATCTAAGGCAATATTTAAACCCATGTCCTTCAGACTCAAAGGCCAGTATCCTATCCACAACTTACTGCTGCCAAAGAGTATAATCATTAAGAACTTCCACAAAAAAAAAAAATTAACCTGATGGCTTATTTTGCACATCTGTGATAGACTGCTAAATATTACTTCTCATATCTATTACTAGGAAGAACAAATTTCCATGACTTAATTTCCTAAGCCTAATGAACCTCATCAATTTGCACCAATATCTTCCCAAGTTAATATGTTAAATCTAATTGATTTGATTTTTTTAAAGGGGACAGATTTGCTCTTGATTGAATTAGTGCTAACGAGGTATACATATTGTTATGAAATTATTCTATTTATAATACACATATGCACTTTTTTCTATTTCAATTCATTTGCTGACTTCAGGTTTCAACATTTTCAAAACATTAATAATCCAAAAAAGCTTTGATAGGACTACCTCCTATTCTTGTGGAAACAATCAGTTTTCTATTTATTTTGGAAAATACTAACTTTTTTCACAGAATCATACTTATAGTTTATAAAGATGAGAATTAGGCAAGTGGATCAGTAGTTTCCATTTCTCATTCACTTTTTGGGAGGGAATATGAAGGAAGAGAAGAATCTGCTAAGCTTTTCAATGGAATATTTCTGGGAACAAAGTGTCTGATGTCAGAGTATACGTGTGTTTATATATGCAATGTGTATGTGTATGTATGCGTGTGTGAATCTATATACTCATTTGTATGTATGTATATATGCATATACATTGATGTGTATGCATATATTTATAGTATACATGCATATATGTGCATATATGTACACACATATATGTATACACATATACATGTGTGTACATATACATGTGTGTATATACACATATATAGTATACATACATATATGTGTGCACGTATATACATATATACATATATATGTGTGTATATATATATATATATGACAGCTTAAAAAGGATCTACCTTGGGCTATTTTTAAATCAAATTTTGAAGAAGAGATGATGCTAGAAAGCAGGATATATATTTAAAATGGGGCTATAATAGACTACAGTATCTATAAATCTTTTGTGACATGCTAGTTTAAAAAGCTTATTTTATCTTGAGATAAAAGAGAGAATGATAAATTTTGTGAAAAGGAATGATTTCATTCCTTTGTCTGAATATTTGTCTAAGCTATACTAGTTGTCTAAATGCTGATCTGTCTTCCTTCCTACTACTCCTTCTTCTTTCCATTCTTTCTTTTCTTTCTTATCCTTCCGTCCTATTTAACTACTTAATTATGAATTATTTATTTAAGTAACTCCTCCAAAATATATCATCCTAACTATTTACGAATCTAGTCATTTAACTTGTCTAAATATTCTGTATCTAGTCCACATCTCTCCATATTCTCCACAAGAATTTGCGTATGCATGCATATATTTGTATATGTATATATGTATTTATTTTTGCATGTATTTATAAAATACATACATATACATACATTAATTTTGTTTTTAAAAATATGGCTTGCTCAATGAGTCTCTGATCATTCTTTTTAGTCATCCCAACATTTCTCTTTCCCTCTTAACTTTAATAATTTTCTTTTACATCTTCAGAATTTTATTCCTGAGAGTTTCTTATTCCTCCCACCTTTTTCTTGAAAAATATTTAATCTATTAATCCAAATATTCTTTCTTTCTTGATTAGTTGACCTTTCCCCTAAGAGCACCTGTATAGCCGTATCTTTCCTTGAAAAAAAAAAATGCTACTTTCTCCTAGGCTAGTCTTGATCCTGGTCTACAAAAAACTAGCAAACAATACCTTTAAAAAACTTTCTTCCCTTCTCTTTATGACACTCTTTCACTTTCCAACCTCCTGATACATATCAGTGTCCCCTCTGCCTTTTCACCTATTATTGGCCTTTCCTCCTTGAAACATTTTTTTAGAGAGACACTTCATTCTTTCCAATAGCCTAGAAGTGGACAGACTTTTTTCCCCCGGAACTTTCACTTTCTTCTCTTGGACAGAAAGTGCCTTTCCCTTTTTCCACTTATAAATGTTAATTGCTACTGCTCAAAACACAAATGTAATATACATTCTGCAGGTAACTGCAAAATTACTGCTTGAAATGAGATACATAGTTTCATGTCTTCCTGTTAGTTTCCTTGACTAACCTTTGTGGCCACAACTTAACTATTTGTCAGGTCAGCTTGCTGGTCTAATGGTATAGTTGTGGGGATATCATGTGTGAGAATCAATTATAAGGTTGCTTTCTCACTTTTTTTAGCTTATGTAAAGCAAGGCATGCTCAACTACTTTTAATTGTCACTTAGGCCACTCCTAATATACCCTACCACAAAAGCTGCTCCAAGAGCAAAGATTCATTTAGGCAATCCCATTGAGATCAACTCAACTTCTTTCTCCTTTATCTGGTCTTCAGTTGTCTTCCAGTGAGTACAGGCTCATTGACTCTCTGCCCTTAACTTCAGAGTATCAAGAATGAGGGGAATTAGTCTTAATTTATTTAACAGACATAGGCAGACCCAGGAACATCAGACAGAAGCTCATGGGATTAAAACAACTTTCTAAACAAATCTGACTTCATTATTTCATCTTGCTATTGACTTCAAATTATTTCACTTCTACCACACTTTCTGTTTCCTCTAGTTAAAGTGATGTTAGAATGACACTTGTATATAAGCCAAAAATCCCTAATTAGATCTATCCACCTTGTTTCATCTTGTCACTGATCTGCACTCTGCAAATATCTGCTTGCATTCCTCTGGTCACCATGATTTCCATATATTATCACAGAATGCCCAAATTTCAATCATTCTTTGAATGTGGAAGTTCTTAAAGTTGGCAAGTTTCCCTCTGACTGTATTAATCCAGTACCTTTTTTTGACTAATGAAATTTGAAAGCTTCTATTTAGAAGACATGAAGATAGTTAATATTACAGTTGGATATTTTCTGCTATAAATGTTTGCCTTATTTATTTCTACCATGCAAAAGCAATCATATGAAAAAAAATAGTCAAAAACCACAGTGGCAAGGTCAACAGTCTTAGTATTAAAATCAATTTACAGTATATTTGCTTAATGGGTGCATAAATTAAAAGAGGCAGAAAGTATAAACAGAATAGTTGATTTCTTGGATACACTCCAATATAATTATAGATTGTTCACCCTGGTGACTATTTGTGTATGTGTAGCTTAAAGCTATTTGTCTGCCCCCAGCAACAGTAGTAGTATTTTTGTACATGTCTACTGAAATACCAAACTCTGTAAACCTAGAGAGAATGCTAACCAGCTAAAAGAAAGGGCTTGGGCAAATTAAGTATACCACTAAACAAGAATAATGACTTTTTTCCCCCAGCAATACCTAGCTTTGGAAATGGAAATCTCTTTTGCTATGTCTGAACTTGGAACTGAAATATCACTAAAGTATGTCTCTCAAGGAGTGCATTTCTAATAAGCAAATATATTCAAATGATCATCAATAACGTTGATTTAAAACATCTCATTTACGAGTAAAACATTTATGCAGCTCTGGATGGTAACTCTGTCACCATGTAATATACAATACATAATAATTTGCATATAGTAGGATAGCAGGCAGCCAGCAATTTTTTAATTAAAATAATATAAAAACATAATATAATGTAATATTTTGACTGCCATCAAAATATAAGCAACAGTATCCTGGAGGAGATGTCAATGATCATTAGGGGATATCAGGTTTATGTTTTGGGATATCTGTGCTCAGAAACTAATCATTCTCTAGATAGAGGCCCTGGACAAACATACAGCTTGCTGAACAGATTTGAAATGAAAACTGTTATTGCTCTGTCTTTCACACAGATCTGTGCATATGCTGGGGTGTTGGTGGATTTCTCTTCACAGTCAAGGATTTTGTTTTCAAAATGATTCCCATTCTATTCCATATCACTTCTATTTCCTCTGTGTGGATAAGAATAAAATGCAATTTTATGGTTAGAAAATTAAATGTTATTCATATATAGCCTTAAGGCTGGCCAACTGTCAATACCTCAATTCATTAATCCTCTCTGTTACCATGTGTTCCATGCTGTGTGAATACTCAGGAATCATTTTAGGGAACACTGAGGCATACTCTGTAGGATCAATGAGATTAAATAGCTCCCAAAGTGGTAACTTATTTTCAATCCAGTTCAATTCCACAAGCATTTACTATACACCTCTTCTGTGCTGGCATGTGAGGGATTCAAATACAAAAAAGCAAAACAAAACAAAAAGAAACAGTTCCATCCCTCAAGGAGCTTATGTTCCACAAGTTTACCTATTTCATGACAACTGTTTCAAGGACACTTTTTGCATATGATCTCTGGCTAAATGAAGTGACCAGACTGTCAGGGAGGAGAACTGAACTCAATTGTATAGTTCTATGGGGATTTCTGGATATGTAACATTGAAAAATTATCTTTAAAGGGCCACCCTTCCAATTTAATCTGTAAATATAGTACTTGAGAAAAGGTAGTGATTAAAGATAAGGCTTCAGTCACAAAAATCAGGGTTTAACTCTTTCCAATATGCTGGCTGTGTGATACTGGGAAAGTCACTTAACCTCTTGACTGTAGATTGCAAAACAGTCACTGATTTGCATTGGTAGAGGGGTTTTCCTCATAGGGAGTTTCCAACATTTGTGAAATCACAATTCTAAGAGGGAAATGAAAGTGCCGCAGGGAATATCCTTCCTGTTGTAATATGAATCTAGCAAATTCCTGAATGATTGAATGATTGATCCTTGATGGCTAAAATAGTTTTTCAGCAGGGAAATTTTGGGACTCATTTCTGAAAAAGATACCTACTACAATAAAGGTCTGAATGTTATGCAAAAGAGGTATCTGGTTTCTTCATCTGCCTTGATCCTGGATTTGTAGAAGCTATAAAATAAATAATAGAATTATGTTAGTTAAAAAGATCTAAGTATTTTTTTGGGGAGAATGTGATGAGATTGGCCAGCTGTTTGACCGAAGACACTGTCAGTACAGAGATTAAATACTTCTTTTATTGGTCTGCCTGCAGAATGATGACAGACTCCATTGCAAGAAGCAAGGAATCATGGGTGCTCTAATCCTAGGGATACAATAAATTGACACACATCCATTTAAGTAAAATACATAAATCTCTGTAGTCAATGGGTCAAAAAGAGATGTCTTTATTTCCTCAAAATGGTCCTATGTATCAAAGACCCACAAGATTCTCCAGTTAGGTCTGGACCAGATTAAAATATACTTGGGAAATATATAACAAAATAAATTAAAATAAAAATAGAGGTAGCATGATAATGTGGTTTTGTAAGCTAATATATGACCCACGAAGATCCTTCTCTATGTTTTAGTGAACCCGTTTCTATTTGTATTTGAGACTACTTGTGCTGGAGAATCTCATCTTGTCAACAGAATCTTTAGAAAAAAGATTTCATTTAAAAATTTTACCTTTTCTCCCTGCATTCTTCTTTTAAAATGCAGACAAAAGCCTGACAGTCAAAAACTGAAGCCAGCCCCAATAGTTTTTTTTTCTTTAATCTCCATTGAGAATGGGGAAAGCAGCCACCTTCATTCACATATGCAGCATGAGCATCCAATCTGTGTGTTTAATCACCTGTCTTTGTGACTCACATGGATGAAATACACCTGAATATTCATCACAGAGTGAACACACATCGAAAAGTGAAAGCAGAGTCAAAAGTAAGAGCACTGTCACCTGTGGCAAAAATAGTCTTTCTTTGTCATTCTCCAGCTTCCTTTTGCCACTTCCCTCACTGCCCCCCCCAGATGTCTTCCCATTTCAGATTACTCCCATTAATGCTGTATATATCTGGGATGTACTGAATTGTTTACTGGTTATCTCTCCTGTTAGAATGTATATTTACTCCGGGCAAAGACTAACAGTTTGCTTTTCTTTTTGTTTTTGTTGTTTTATATCCCCAACATTTATTGCAGAGCCTATAAGGATGAAAGAAAAGAAAAAAAAAATTATGCACCTATTATATGTCAAGCACAGTGTGCTAAGTACATTATAAATATTTTCTCATTTGATCTTAACAAAAGTCTTGGTTTATAGGGTCTTTATTATACCCATTTTATAGTTTAGGAAACTGAGATAGATGGAAGTTAAATGACTTTCTCTGGGTCACACAGACAGAAAGTATTTGTGGGCACTCATAGCTTTCTGACTCCATGCCCAGCTCTCTATCTACTTTGCACAAAGCACCACTTAAATACATATTCCCTATTAAAAAAAAAGTTAGCTAAGGAGGATGGGGAAAGGTATAGCATAGAGAAGGCAGAAGATGAGAAAGGAGATCATGCTTTCATCCCCATCTCACAGGTAAAGAACAGGCAGAAGACATGAAAAGAGCATTTTAGCCACCGGAGGATAGGTGTTGACCAAGAGGAATCTCCCTCACTCCTCCACTCCATGTCAATATCCTGGATCAAAGGCCCATTTATCACATGCTAGTTACATTTCTGGGTGACACATATGCTTACCAGTATATGAAATCTAATAGAACTTTTGATTTGATATTTTGGATAGAAGAATTGTTTGGATGGAAGATGAACATTTATAAATAGAGAATTCAAATTGATCCTTTGAGTTTCATTTGTTTCCTTCTTTTTCAAAGTAGCACCTGAAAAAAAAATATTTAGAAAACAACCTAACTTCCATGATATGAGCTGGTTTGGGAATACTGGGTAAAATTGCCATACCATTTGGTAAAGCTTGGTAAATCATTACTTTCTCTGACATTTATTGGAACAATAATTATCTTGATGGATGTTTCATTTCTACGCTCCTCCCTGCCCCCAACCTCAACATTTCCTGAAGAGATGCAGAGAATTTAGCAGATCTCAATGGAATTGTACAAGTGCTCATTCATAGGATGGATGACCAACAGGTCAAGTTAACAAAGATGTTCTTAGAATCATAAAATTTATGAAATTTCTGGAGCTGCTTAGGATTTTACATTCCAGATCAATTGTACTTATTTCACCATTTCCTCTGAAATTTTGCTCTGCTCAGAATTTTCATTGAATCAGAGAAGGTGGTGTTACACTCAGGGATTTCACAATCCCTTGGAGGTTGACTATCTGCTCTCTCCAAAGTGATCTGTCCTTTTTATAAGGAGCTCAGACAGGGGTCATTTGCTATATCTTTTATCTTAAAATTGTTCACCAGGTAGTTCTCAAGAGAATATTAGACACCAAGGAATCTTCAGAATTCAATTTCCTATTATTGTTATTTTTCCCATTTATTTCTTTAAAATTTGTTAACTACTTAGTATTTCAAGAAAAAGAAATCTGTCCTGATGAAGTTTCTCATTTATTTAGAAGGTTTATTGGAATATCAAATGAAATTGTGTAGACAGGGTGCTTTGTAAAACTTTCAAGAGCCACAAATGCCAGCTATTCTTTAGATTAATCAATCAATTAACAATCCATAAGCAGTTATTAATCATATACTGTGTCAAGAGAAATAGTAGAGTGGATAAAGAGTCAGACTCCGGAGGAGGGGCAAGTCCTGCTTCTGACACCTACTGACTGTATGACCCTGGGTAAGTCACTTAACCCAAGAGCAGGCAGCAAACTTCAGTGATAGGAGAGCCTCTCTGTATACAAGAAATCATATATATATATAGTATTAAAAAATGTGCCAAGCACTGAGCTAGGCAATAGAGATAGAAACACATTGCCAGCTTCAAGGTGCTTGTATTCTAATGCAGTATAATACAAAGAAGGCTGTACCTGAAATGAGGATAGACTAAAAAGTGACAACAGACAATCCATTTATCCTTTCTTGGCTGGTTTCTCTACTGAAATAGTTATTTAAAGGGAAAGATCTTTATCATTAATTAATAGGCTCATATGATCTGCTTAAATCCCCTGAACCCTGGGTCACATGTGGTGGGAGGAGCTTGCTGAAGAGGCAGTGGAGCAGAACCGGGAGGAAGTGAGTGAGTGGGGTCATGTCAGGGGGATAGAATGCAGGCCAACTAACACATTGTGACAGTTGATAGTGAGAAAGTCCTGGCTGGGGAAGGGGAGGTTTGAGGTTGACACATTGTAACAGTTGATAGTGAGAAGGCCCTGGTTGGGGAAGGGGAGGTTTGAAAATGGCTTTGCCCTCTGCTGTGATCATGCTTATTAACTTTTTGGTCACCATGACAGACTTTGATTTCTAGTTCAGGGATTTGGCTTTCTGGTGTTTAAATAAATGTTTTTTCTTCTGCCTTACATTTTGTGACTGAGAACTACGCTGGCATTTTCATAGTCACCAGCAGTGCTGTGAATATTACCTTGGTGATACATCTACCTACAAAATGAAGGCAATAATACATAAGCAGTAACTATCTATGAATATCAAAATATATATTTACATATTATATATAATATTTGTATAATATAATAATATATAGTTACTTATAAGAATATATATATATACATATAATGTGTGTGCCTATATACTTTATGAAGTTTAAAATTCCATAAAAGTCAGTGATGACAATGATAATGATGATGATGATGAGGAGGAGGAGGAGGAGGAAGGTTGATAGGTATGGTTGATATGATGTAGTAGGTTGGAAAAGGGAAGTAATGAATGGCTCACCAGAGTCAATTGTTAAACTTTCAGTGAGAGTTTTCACACAGCAAATACTACAATTCAGGGCTTGATTAATTGATTTGTTGAATGTCTAGGCTTAAGAAAGTGATTGAGAAAATGTAGATTAAATTTTTAAGTGCATTGAGTTTTTTGTTTTGCTTTTGTATTTTTCAAAGAACCAACTAAACATTTACCAGTATACTGCTGGACCCTACAACATATTATCATTGAAGAGCTATGGAGAAAAGAAATGGAGCCAGGAGAATGTACAACTGGAAAAGAAGATGGCTCAGCAAGTACAATAATTAATGAGTACCTTGTGTATTACACTGGCATCCACAAAATTTCAAGAAAGGAAGATCCTTCCATATTGAGTGAACATTTTGTGGAACACTGAATGGAACATGGACAAATGTTACATGAAATTAAAGTTCTGATATTCCGTGACTTGAAATACTAGAATACTCATCACTATGAGAATACAGATCTCTCAACATCTTGATGTTTCAAGGATTCAAAATACAAAAAATAAAATGAAAATACAGCTGGACTGGACCATTATAGATGGCAGTGCAGTCTCTTCCCTCTCCTAATGTTTTTCATACCATTAGGTCAAAAGAACATAAACACAACACAGCAGAGAACATATTTTACCCACAAACACAGATTTCCTTCCACAAAGAGAAGAGAAATTCAAGACAGACAGGCCTTCATTTCTGGCAGATGGCAAATCCACTGCCTCATTTCTTTTCATCCTGGCCTGCTTTTGTTTTAAAATCTAAATATTCCTTTTTTTTCTATTTTTAAATGGATATAGATGATAATAAGAATGGTCATTTTTATTATAGTAATGGTTAATAAGTATAGCAATAACTTTTATATTGTTTTTAAATGTATGTGAAGTTTTTTTTTTTAATCTCATTGGGTCTTCATAATGAATCTGTGAGCTGTTTCATTATTTCTCTCATTTTATACATATGGAAATTGAGTCTGAGAGATTAAGGAATTTACCCATCATTGCAGCAATTAAGTGTCTTAGGCAGGATTCAAATTCAGGTTGTTATAACCTCAAGCCCATCTCTCTATATATTGCACACTTTTTTTGACTTTATACTTGTGCTACTGCCAAAACTTATAACCAATATTAATAAAAAACAGAAATTTTATAGTCCACATGACAATCTTAGAATATTGTCATTCACTCAAAGAATTTAAGTTGTAAAAAGCATGTCTGAAGATTTCTATTAATATACTTTCTGATTTGGACAGAAATTCATGAACATAATCCTATTTGCAATACTTGGAATACCTATTCTCATAGACTATATGTATAAATGGAGAATATAATCATAAATCCACATACTAACATAGAAAGGTAACCTCACAAATAGAATGGGAGTATTCCTTTGCTCTACTTACCTATAGTAGGAGGGTGGAAGGTCTGGGTTTCCACATAAGGGAAAATGAGGGAAAACAAAAAATGTTTTTTAACAGAAATTGCCAAGAAAGTTTTTTGAGGGTTTGATTTTGTTTTGATGGGGTTTTTTTGGGGGGAGGGATTGGTTTGATTTGGGATTTTTGTGGACAGGAAGGTAGGAACATAATTAGTCAATTTAAAAAATGTCTAGGACAGATGTAGAAAAGAGGACAAATAAATGAATGCTCATTTGGGATTCGCTAAAGGCAGTTGTTCTTACCCCAAAGGACTCCATGTTTGGATTTCAGGGAGTTCATGAACTTGAGTAAAAGATAGAAAAATAGATAGATGAATAAGTAAATTAATGAATAGATACAAATGGGAAAATGAGATGAATAAGTAAGAAAATGAATGAATAAATTAATATAAAAGAATAAATTAGACAGATAGATAAATAGATGGATAGATAGAGAGATAGATAGATAGATGGATGGATAGATAGAAAGACATTACCACTAAGCCATAGACATGAACATGAAGCATCTTCCTATGGCCAGCTTCTATTTGCCTATACACAACTTATGATAAATATAGCAGACCATTGATATGTTGCAAAATGTATCTTTGACTTCTGCAACATCCTTTTCTGTGCTTTTTTTGACCGTCAGGAGATGTTCCTTTCTTGGGCACCTACTGCCATTCGTGCTTTTAAGTCTCCTCACTCGTTAAAATCGGAAAAGCTCTTAGAACAGTCATTTACTCTGCCTGATTGCATTTGACTGTGCTTGACTTTCAATCAAAAACTTGCCTCAGTCACTGGCATTTTCAGCTTTTTCTCTCTAATCATGGAACATCAAGCATTTTCCCCTCTTAAAGGAATTCTAGGCACCAAGAAGCAGGTGAAGAGATTTGTAGAAGGGAGGGGAATTGCTAAAAGTCCTCTAAAGTAATCATGCTGCATTTAATTCTAAGGTCTGACTTGGAACGTAAGTTTGATTTCACCCTTTCAGGGCTCAAAAAGAATGATCCTCAGTCTCTTCCACTACAAATGTGGGTAACAACGTGGGGAATGAGCCAAGTGTAACTTTCGGTGAGGTTGACATATGTATCCCATTATTATTGGCTTACTTCTAGATTTGGAAATAAGGTCTTTCCATTCCAGCCAAAGTGCACCACCTTTTTAAAAAATCTCTCAGATATCAATATCCTCCATGTGACAGTAGAAAAATGAATTGGATTTGAAAACAGGGGACCTCTATTATTAACTGCCTGTCTGACCATGATTTAATCGCTTAACTATTCAAAGCCTACTTGTCCTTCTCTATACCTGACTGGGTTTAGATTAGGTGGCCTTTGAGGTCCCTTTAAGTTTTAAATTTGTGATCCTTAACTTCCGTGACTAGATATAAACAGGATTTCTTTCTTCCCAACCTCTAACTGATTTACTCCTTCTGTCTCAACTTTTCTAAATGCATGCCTTTTGTTCATCACAACATTTTAAATATTTTAATTCGGTACCATATTTAATGGTATTTTAATTCCATAAATAGCCTCTTCTTTTTTGACAACCCTGAAACATATTTATATTAACAACATTATTTCCATTTTGTTTGTGAAGTTTCTAAAATGCAAATGTGTTATTTGAATGAATTCTCTTCATTAGTAGAGGCATCACTGTATTTATTTTATTATCAAAAATTTATTTTCTTTCCTTCCTACAACCTCCAATTAAAAAAGATGAAAATTCTTTGAACAAATATACGTAATTGAACAAAACTAATTGGTAACTCACCAATATTGAAAGATATAGAACTCATTCTACATCTTGAATACGTCCTCTGTCAGAGTTCAGGTAACATAAATCATTTGACCTCTGGAATTATAGTTAGTCATTTCATTGATTGCAATTTCTAAGTTTTTTCGAAAAGGTTTTTTTTGTCTTTACCATATTGTTACTGAATACATTGTTCTCCTGGTTCTGCTCACATCACTTTGATCAGTTCATGAAGATTTTCTGATTTATCAGAACCAGTCTTTTAAATCATTACTTACAGCACAATAGTATTCCACCATTACATACTATGATTTGTTTACCCATTCACCAACAGATAGATACCAAAAGGGCTGATGTAAATGTTTTGTTTTGTTCAGATAGAACTTTTTCATTTATTTAACCCGATTTGGTGTATATAGGCCTACTAAAGCATTGAAATATATTCAGTTTGTATCTTGCAAAGGATCAGATACCCTTTCTGACATTTTTATGCTTTTGAATGATAGATTTTAATCATCTCTACAATGTTTGCATTTTTTTGGATAAAGCTTAAAATGTATTTATATATATTTCTAAAGTACACTTACAAATTAATAATTCTTGGCATTTTAGCTATCTCATAACAATATTTCTATCTTTATTTGGATTCTATAGCTATCTTCCAATTAGTGCAAATAGTGAGTCCCATGAAGTGGTGACATGTTATGTTCATGTTATATTTAAAGTTATAATTATATAAACTATGGTCATTGATTCTAGTTTAATGGAAACACACTTTGTAACTGAATAATATGATCACTTCACAGGACTTCTCATTCATACTAATCTGGATCTATCTTTCAATTTGTGTTTTCTTGAGCGTAGGAAGTTTAGGTGATGAAATTCTACTCACATAACAAATCAACAGTTTAGGGTTATAGAGCTATAAAGGATATCAGAGATTTTCTCTGTAATCTAGAATCTTAGAACATTGTCTGAGACTCTGAGACATCCAGTGACTTCCTCAGGGTCACATGGCCAGTGGGTGTCAGGGTTAGGGCTAGAGACAGTATCTTCTACATTCTGAGGGCAGCCTTATAAATGCCACAATATTTCTTAGTAATACTTCTACTTTGAGTAAATGGGCTCTATTCTATAATTCTTTAAGATACTCCTATAACTTGATTTTTCCATATTGATGTAAAAACATCTAAGGTACCAATAACAAATGTGACCATACCAAATGGATAATATACATCCTTTTCATTGTATCTGACAGTTTCAAACCCCTCCCGCAAGGGTCTTACTCTTTCCTTTCTTTTTTACAGTGATGCTCTTAGAAATGCCCTCTATGCTATTACCTCATGCTTCCTTTCTTCTCATTTATGTGGCAATGCCTTATTATCAGATATCTGACTTCAATGTTCAAATAAAAGAGTTCTTACCAACATTGGCAGTAACTTTTTAATTATCATATCTGATAACTTTTCCTCAATACTCTTCCATTTTGACTCAAGAAATTCTAGTGGTTTCCCAAGTGCTTCTAGTATTAAAAAAGAAACCCTCTTCCATTTGGCATTTGAAATCCTCCATAATCTGCCTCCAGACTACCTTTCTAGGCTAATTTTACATTAATCTCCTTTATGTATCATACAATCCAGAAAAAAAGACCTCCTTGATGTCTTTTATACTAGACACTAATGTTTGTAATTTTGTACAGCTTTCCCACTCCCAAACCTCAAGAATGCATTCTTTTCTTAGCTCCACATCTCAGAATTTCCAACTTCCTTTAAGGTTCAGCTCAGATGGTATCTCATGACTCTTCTGTTATGTCCACTTCCTAAACTCCTCTTCCATTACTTGGTCTATATTTTGAAATGATTTTTATGTGTTTATGTTGCCCTTCCAATTCCAACAGAATGAAAATTCCTTGAATGCAGGCTTTATTTTGTTGTTGTTTTTATATCTTCTGTACCCAGCCCAGTGTTTGGCATATAGTAAGCATATACTAAATACTTTTTGGATGGATAAATGAGGATGTGACATTAAGAGACTTAACTCTGACTTTTGGAGTAATTAACACATATGTCTTCCTTGTTCATATTTATCCCTAAATAATCTTCTATCGGAGATACTTTGATATGGGAATATTACTGATCACAAGACCAACTTTTTGAAGAATGGTTCCTCAGAGGTTGCTATCACGACAACAAAATCCTCTGTTCCTATAACAGAAGGGATAGAAGAAGGGATAAAGAAGGGATAAAAAGCCATGCTAAAAGTTGAATAATAAATATTGGCTGACCTATCACATGTAATTATAATTATAAATAAGAAAATGCAATTTTTGAAAATGTTCTTTGGAAATGTTACCAACATCAAGCTGAAGCTATATATGTTCAAATCAAGGGGAGAATTGTGATTCCAGCTGACTTGAAAAATGTGCAGTCAATTTTGAGATAAGAAAATGTCCTTGCTCTGAATATATTCCTCTGATTTGATGGGCAATCTGGAATGTTACATTCTGAGAAAGTCGGAAATTTCTCATGAGAATGTTTAAAATGTCACTTCAGTTCAGTTTAGATCAGAGTGCAGGTGGCTCCACAAAGCTTTGACTGGAGGGCTACATGTTTATACAGTTGCTGCTCAGAGGATGGTATTGATTGGTTAGGCAACTAATAAAACAAGCCATCCTGCTTTCATCTGTGTCCATTTCATGCTTCTTAGAGATGGAAAAGTGCTTTTAATTAAGCCTTGTTCTCAACAACTGATCTTACTTTTTGTAAAAAAAAATTATTTTTCTTTCTCTGTCATTCTCACCTATGCCCTTGTGATTTCAGAATTTTCTTCTCATGCCCCCTCTCCAAATCACCAGGAGCCTTAGAAGGCTACCAGTAAAGTTGATGACATTCTTCCAGTATCTGAATGACAACTGATAAGACACAGGTCATTCTCATGAGAGACAGAGCCTTTTCACATTTTTATCTGATCTGAGCTCTTATTAATTACAGCTTAGATTTTCCTCCCTTTATATTTTGAACCTGTATCTTCTTATTCGTATAAATGTGTCCTTGGAATATATGGTGAATGTGGTGTTTCTCCCAAAAGAATATAAGCACCTCAAGGGCAATTTTTTTTTTGCTTTGTATCCCTATAACCTAGAACAATGTCTAGAACCTTGTGAATACCCAAAAAATGCTTCATGAATCAAAGTGAATTGAATGAATTAAAGATATGAGGAAAGTAAATTTTTTAAAAAATAGTATAAAATTTGTGGGAAGGACTGCTTAATAAGATGCATTTATGTGATTATATTTGACATTTACCTTGAATTCGAGGAGGTCCAAAATGGAGAATAACAGATCCTTAGAGCCAAGTTCAAAACTCAGTTATTCATTCAATTAAACTTGGATTAAAAAAGCATTTCTATAATTTTCCACCTGTTTTTGCTCCCTCAAAATAGTTGCTTCCTCATTTACATTACCTTGTTCTCCCTCTCTCTGCCCTCTGTCACATCTCTTATCTTTTCCTCCCTATCTTTCCTCCCTTTTCAGTTTGTTTGCTCAGAATCTCTCAAACATATGAGATTGTGTCTTTATAATTTTATGACAGAAATCCATAGAAAATAGGATTCATGATATGCCCAGTGTATGCTTTAGAGTAACAGTTCTTAAAGTGTGTCCTAAGGACCCCTAGGAAGCTCTGAGACTCTTACAGGGGATCTGTGAGATGAAAACTCTCTTTATATCAATACTAAAATATTTTTGTTTTCGAATACACTAAATATCAATAGAAATAGCCTACATAAACAAAAGCTCCTTGCCAGTGGGTACTCAGTTTTCAAGTGTGTAAAGAGGCCCTAAGATGAAAAAGTTTGAGAACCACTCTTTTAGAGGAATATAGTTTGATGTTTATTGAGAAGAACTGAGCTTTTGAGAATTAGAAAAATGAGGGGGGGAGGCTTGTCTCTATAAAGATATTAAAAGAAATAAAAAAGTCTGGCAACTCTTAGAAATTGGTTACAAAAGTGATCAGCTACAGTTGGATGTGAGTGTTCCCAGAGGATGACATAGAATGTAAAAACAGGAGAGTGAAAAGGTAAAGATAAAAGAATAAGTAAAAAAAAAATCTAAATTTCAGGGCTCATTATGCCTCCCTAGCTTTACCTCTTAACTACTGTACTGTTGTGGTTCAAAGATTCACATTTGTCTTTGATATATGATAACTTTGTTGAAATATTTCTAAGTTCTAAAGTGAAAGAAAAAAAAAACTATACTGGTTGATCCTAGGAGATTTTTTTTTTCAAATACAGGTTGAATGTTAGAACTATTTCCTAATAATGTAAGCTAACCAAGTAGTATGAAGTAGTATTCTTTAAGAAATAATAACCATCAAGTTAGGAGGAAACAAAGTTATCGCTGACTACAACTCCCTCATTAAAATGATAGAAAAAAACTGAGGCCTGACAGGTGAATGGATTTGCTCAAAGTTACACAAAGAGTTAGTTTCAGAATTGGAATTAGTCCCATTTTTTTTTTTTGAGATAGAAATTATTTTAGAGGCAGCAGCGAAACTAGATATTCTAATGCCTGAAACAAAGATGGAAGGCAGGAAGGGTAAGTTTGTGGAGGACAATTGCCAATGGCTCTGGAAAATACTCAGACAATGGGAAAAAATAACTCAGAAGAAAGATCTCCCTTGTCTTCTAGTCTCTAAAGGAGAGGTAAACTGAAGGCAAACAGATAATTTGCCTTAGTTGGCTGGAGAGAGTATGGCTACCAATCTAGAGAAGGTAGAGATAGACAGAAACAATGGTGAAGTGGTCACATATAGTCCCTATCCCTAGGAGGAGATGAGAAGCAAGGTGGTAGGTCTTAGCAAGGGGCAGAACCTTGGGAGGCAGTTGCCAGACAGAGCCTTTATGGTTCAGTCACTGGATAACATTTCCCATGTAAGGATATCCTATCTGGGAAGCTAGGTGGTACAGTGGATAGAGTTCCAGGTCTAGGATTAGGAAGATGTGAGTTTAAATCCAAACTCAGACACTTATTAGCTATGTGATTCTAGGAAAGTCAGTTAACCCTGTTTGCTTCAGTTTCCTTATCTGTAAAATGAGCTGCAGAAGGAAAGGGCAAACTGCTCCAGAATCTTTGCCACAAAAACCCTAAATGGAGTCACAGAGTCAGACATGACTGGAACAACTGAGCAACAACAACCTTTGCCGTGGCCTGTGAGGAAACAGAAATAGGTCAGGCAGGAAGTTGATTGGGGCAGGGGAAGGTAGCAAGATAGTAGAGGTTCAGGCACATTTTGGTGGGAGTTGGGTCAGTGACAATGGATGGGAACCACTTCATGTAAATAGCTTCTCCAGGGAAGAAGAAACTATGCATGATAATGACGCAGAATAAAGACTTGAGACAGACTACAGGCTTTACAGCAGATGGAGAAATATTGAATGTTGTGGATAAGTTCACTTAATTTGGCCGTACGTTTCCTGTGATGTACACATAGATGATGAGGCTGATGCATATATTGCCAATGCTAACTCAGTATTTGGGAGGCTCTGAAAGAGTGTGGGAGAGAGAATATTAGGCTGCATTCCAAAGTGAAGGTTTATAGAGCTGTTGTACTGTTAACTTCAGTGTTGTATGCCTGTAAAAGCTAGACAGTCTAGTAGCGTCCTGCCAGGAAACTGACTCATTTTCATTTGAACTATCTTAGGGAGATTCTGAAGACACCTGGTAGGATAAGGTACTGGACACGAGATACTTCCTTGAGCCCAAATTTCCAAGTTTTCAAACTCTAATGCTGAGATCACAACTCCAATGGACCAACCACATTGTTCAAGGGGCAAATACATGATTGCCTAAAAAAACTATTTTACAGAAAACTCACACAAGGCAGGTGCTCACATGGTGGTCACATGGCGGTCAGAAGAAACCATTCAAGGACACTCTTAAGGTTTCTCTCAAGAGCTTTGGAATTGATTGTGACACAGGAGGCACAATGGCACAGGACCACCAAGTATTGTGTGCCTGAATCAAAGAAGTTACTGTGCTCTATATTTAGAGACATCTCCACTCCATGTTCATATGGTCTTTTTGTTTCTGACCTACGAGAGAGCCTTTCAAGTTCACATTGGTCTGATCAGCCATGGTCAGTTACATTGTATCTTGACCCCCAATATAGTGATGTCATTTTGGTCCCCTTCTAGTGAGGAGGGTAAAAATCAATCAACCAAGGTTTAAGAGAGAAGTGGGACTGTGTCCTAAGTACAGCTCTGTATAGAAGTCATCCCTATCCATTTATCTGGAGCTCTTGGAAACAACTTTGGAAAGAGAGAATATGGAATGATCCTGTCCCAACTGAATTCCTATGTACCCTTCTATTATGTTGTGGTAAATCTGCCCAATTTTAATTCTACTGAAATCATTCTTCTAGGGAATAAAATTTCACAAGAGTAGTGATTGTGATCAATGAGGAGAAAGATCATGGCATTTGAAAAATGTGGGGAAGAGCTATATCTTTAACAAAGAGAAAACCAAAAATTTAGAGCTTCAAGATATATTAGGCATCATTTGTCCAAATCCTGCATTTTACAGGTAAGGAAACTGAGTCTGAGAGAAATTCAGTGGTTCATCCGAGGCCACAAACCTAACATGTTGGAATTCAAATCGAAGTCTTTTGCCTCCAAAATCTTGAAAGTCTTTCCTCCACAATGCACTGCCTTCTAAACATGCAAAGGAAAAGCCTAGCTTTTAATGAAAAATAGGCAGTTGGATTCAGCATTGTATGTCACATATTTTTAACTTGTTTAGTATTTATCAGTGTTCTCTGTAGAAGGAAGCTGAATTTATTAATAAAGTATTCAGCAAATTAGTGATTAATTGTGTCTTTCTCTAGGTAAGTTGGGAAAATAATAATTAATTTCAATTCCTTATTCCCTGTCCCCACATAGGCTGAAGATATCAAGGAATTATTGAAAGGAGGAACAAAGAAAGAAAAAAAAGAAAAAAACCAACTGAGCTAAAAGACTTAGAGCAAGCACATTGCCTTTTGATCATTACGGATCAAGTGGAAAGAACGTTAGACTTAAGAGTCAGTAATCTGGTTTCAAATCCTAATTTTGTCTCTTTACCAAGTCACAGAAAAACTTCTTAACCTCAGTGAGTCACTTTCCTCATCTATAATATGAAGTGAGTTACACTTGGTTACTCCCAAGATTCCTTTCAACTCTCTCTTATCCAAAAGTTAAAAAAAAAATCATAAGAATTTTATCCTTGTTGTAAAGTCAAGTTTTTGGAAAATTTCCACACAACAATCTGAACCAAATTGAACTTTGCTACTATTAAATTATCTAAGGTTTAGTTTAAATCACATACTGGTTGAGATATTTGGTGTGATATTTTTCCACTTTCTTTTTCATACTTTGATAGCAAGGTTGATTTGTGAGAATTTAAATTCATATAAAACAAAAAGGTTTTTATAATTTTTTCAACTATATGCAATTGAATGTTTATTCTTCTTTTAATGAGTACATTACAAGAAAATAGGACAATCTGTGCTACCCCAGTCAATAATTCCATGACCCAAATAGTTGGGTCATAGAGATCACAAATTCCAGTGTTTACAAGCAAGTCAGTGAAGTGTTCAAGGGCTGACTGCCAAAGTAACTTTCAAAACAGAACTATTTCCCAAAAATGAGATAGCTCAATTCCCATCATCATCCTACTCTTTGTAAGAGTATCATATATTGTACTGCAAAAGCAAAAAAAAAAAAAAATAGTAGTTTCAAGGTCACCATTCCCAATAGAAATAAGGGAGGAAATAACTTTAACTCTCCCTCCCTTCCTTCCTCTCCTCTTACCCCTCCTCCACTCCTCTCTCTCTCTCTCTCTCTCTCTCTCTCTCTCTCTCTCTCTCTCTCTCTCTCTTTCTCTCTGTCTCTCTCTCTGCCTGTCTCTGTGTCTGTCTCTGTCTTTGTCTTTGTCTCTCTCTCATTGAATAAACAGATATTTGAAGAGTAAATTTGTAACTAGATGTCTTTTCCCTATAGTACCTTAGGTTAAACATTATTTAAGTGATATAGTTTAAAAGAAACACCTGGATGTTAGCATCTTCAATCAAGTAATATTTGTCAAGCACCTTATACCTTTATTAATATGTATTAATCAATACTTAAAACCTCCCTACCAAGGCTTTATGGGGAAAACAAACATTAGAATAATGCCAATAAATGAGTTGGAAATATGCATTTAAGGTTTTTGAAAGACATATATCTGCTAAAGATATAAAATAAATATATAAAATTGAGAAAATTGACAAGAGAAGAATTCCAAATATTATAAAATGCAAAAGCAGAAGAATGTGTTTAGAATGTGTTAAAGAATGTGTTAAAATTACTTGTATTTTAATTTCAAATTTAAAAAATAGCAAATTACCTGGGTGGCATTCTCCTTAATAGGAAAAGAAAATGTATTTTTTTTTAAAAAGTGAATTAAAAGAACTAATACTGAGCATATGGTTTCCTTTTATTTCTTTCAGTTAATTGATATTTTGTTAAATGATTCAGTTTTAAAAACTTGATATTAACTTGCTTTTGCTTCTTATTCATATTCCCTAGTACTCAGCACAGTGCCTAAACCAGAAGTGTTTAAAAATATTTGCTTGAGTAACATCAACACAATGAAATATTACTTCATTTGCAGAAAAAAAAAATGAATTTCAATGAGTAAACTATCTTAACATTTCAGCCCTTCATTCTTTTTGCTTTATTAGGAATCTTTAACTTTGTTTTGTTATTAATGAATTCATTCAACATTTATTAAGTATCTCCTGTGTTCCAAGAGCTATACTAGGAAATATAAGTCAACAGAAGAGAATCTCTTCCTTAAATAAGGTTTTACCATCTATTCAAACTCATTGATGTTTTTTCTGTTATATAATCATTTTAGTGTTGTGTTATATTACATTATGTTCTGTTGTATGTGACACTGATTACATTTTATTGTTTATAGCATATCATATTATATTCTAATGAGGGAAGAAAACATATAAAATAAAGTCAAAGGTGGAAGCATGGTATCCAAGTCCTAAAAACTAAAAATGGCTTCTCTGGGCCTTTCCTCAAAATGGAAACTTGGGAGGAATTCACCACCAGGAGGAGGGTGATGCAGAGGCAAAGTGAAAAGGCTGCTCAAGTATGATGTCAAAGTCCCTAGAGTGAAATAAGCCAACTTGTGAAACAGGATAAGTTTATTTTTACCAACTCCTTTTTAATATGTCTATTACCTGTTTAGGTGTATGAGGTCTAATTAATTAGGTGCATACAGTGCTCATGGAGGACTAGTGTCTTTGGGATGATGGCTTACTGAGGCGTTTTCAGGGCTGCTTATCAGCCTTTGGTGTCTACCTTCACTTAAGTCTCATCTCTACCTCCAAAAAGTCACAGCATGCGTAACAGTCACACCACAGCATGTCCTTACATAAATCCTCCAGAGGGAATGTGATCGTCTGTCTTTTGTTCTGTTAATATGTCATGAATATCAACGCAACATGCACCAGTGTATGTTTTCCCTTGATTATACCACGGATTTGCCTCCTTACCTTCCCATTTGTTGCAAATCCCTTTATATCTCTTTTATTGCACACCTTCCATTCATGTCTTCATTAATAACATACTGCATACTGCTTATACCCATGATGTATTTTTACTGTTCCTTAATCCCTCTGTAACCGTGGTTCTTCTGAAACTTGGTGATTTATGATTCACAGTAAGTACCTGGAGGTTTTGGTGCTAAAATAGATGGACCTCTCAGGCAGGGAGCAGTGCAATACAGTTTTCCAAGGGTATTTTAGCCAACTTCCCACCTTCTATTCAATTCTGGGCCCAGTTTCTGGTCTGTATCTCCAGGACCTAATGAAAATACATGTTATCTATCGACAGACTAAATCGGTGGATTGTCTATTCAATTCCCCATTATAACCTGGGGAGGAAATCTTTTTTGTTTAACTTTTTTAACACTACTTTTTGTCTAGTTAGCTTTAGGAGTACTTTCTGATAGAAGTCACAGACCTGAGATATTTTAAAGAGCTTTTTATAAGCACCAGAAAAATAAAAACAATATTATTTCATTTTAAGTCACATAATATTGTTGGTACTTTTTTAAGGCAGAAGAGGTACGCAAGTAGAGAGAAATTTCATCTGGAATATTCTTAGGTTCCATGCTTGATCAAAGGCATTCTTCGTATGGAACTTTGAGAGCTTCTTATACAATAGCTTTAGGTAGTCCAATATTAGACAACTTGACAAGAAGAGCTGCATGATGGGATGATAAAACGCTGGATTTGGAAATCTGGATTAAAATGTTACATCAGATATGTACTAGCTGTTTGACCCTCACAAATTACTTCACTTTCGTGTGTCATGATTTCTTCATGCATATTTTGGATAGTAGAAGGAGAGAGTAAACTCAATTGCCTCCGAGATCTTTTGCAGTTGCAAATCTATGACCTGGGGATTCAGCTTTGCTGGTCTAAGAAAGAACAAATATTGACCAGATACAGAATGTGCATGTTTAGATTCAATGGGCAACAGAATTCAAATGACCCTTAAGTCAACCTGAACCGGAACAATTAAAAAAAAAGAATTACACATTTAATTCAATTAATTCCAATCAATAAGCACTGGTTTCCCTCCACAATGCAAGCATTATGATAAGCCCTACATATACAAAAGGAGGCAAAAAATAGTCTCTAGTTTAAACTAGATCTAAAAATGAAAGAGACTTCAAAAGCTATCTAGTTTAAACTTCTCATTTGGCAGATGACATCAAAGACCAGAGAGATGAAAAGTTTTGATGTAATGAAACTTGTAATCTCAGATTACATAATTTCATTACATACCACCCAGGTGTCTATGTAGTGATTCTACAGTGTTGGAAAGACATCAAATAGTGGGGAAAAACAACGACTTCATTCTATTCCTTTCTTTGTGTCCAGGTGGGAGAAGTTTCAGTCCTTTCTAGAATTCAAGGAGAGACAAAGTCAAGTCTACTCTTCTATATGTAATACCAAGCCAGGAACAAAATCCAAGAGATAAGACAATCTTTTTTTTCTCTTTGAAATGAGTGGAAGTTGATGGATGGATAACCTATTGAGTTCTAATTTTTTTTGTTTTTTTTTTTTGCTTCATCTTTCACTATACCTCATCAGACATATACGAGGACACATGGGTGGCCTTCCATTTCTCTCCTTAGTCCACTGGAAGAAACCAAACTGAGTTCACTAGCAAAATGCAATAGGGTCACTGGGAAATAGGTTCACACAATTAGTGCAATGATTAATAGAAACACGAGATTTTATTTTAACTTTTCATTCTTAGGGTGTTCCTCAAAAAGTTTCTCTCATTAAGTAGATAAAAATATATTAAAAGAATAGAAAGAGTTCAATTCCTCATGGATGCTGAATAGTCATTAGGCAAAACAAGACATTTGAAGTGAAGATTTTAAGAGGGGATATTTACTGTCTATTTAAAATGTGTGTAAATATGCCTTTAAAAATATTTGATTTATCTTTATACTGATAGGAACAAATATAAACAAGTATAGAATAAAACTAAAATCAAATGGACAGTACAGTTTTTTCAGTAGAAAAAATAAAAACAAGTATAGACTTTAACAGTAATATCTCTAATTGTGAAGTTGGGCTCACTTCTAGATTTTTTTTCAGTCTATAGACTTTAAGTTCTGCTGTGTTATTTTTCTCTGGCCATGTCTACATTAATTTCTTATCCTGAAATTGACAAGTAATTTGCCATGGACACTTACTTAAAGACAAGACATTAAGAATATAATTTACATATTATATAATTTTATATATGTTATTTTAATGTGTATTTTATCTGTTGATCTTTCTCTTTTGTGTTTGATTCCAACAATTAGTGAATTAATCCTTTCAATATATTTTTTATTATTTTGTCTGAGGGTTTCATGTTTGCACACATTTAATAGAAAAGTGTTGAGTAATTTAAATTGATATGTCAAATTTATTTGCCAAAATAAAAGTCCAAAATATTTTTAAAATGGAAACTTAAAAAACAGATTATTTTTATTTCCCAAAGGCTAGCCACTCAGAGCACTATTAGAACAGGAATAAGAAGGAAAGAATGGAAGTAGCAATGACTTGAGATTCAAACGGGTGGCCTTGAACACAGCTGCACCTGAAATAATCTTAATTTAAGAGAACCTCAAATTGAATGCATCCCTCTAGCTTCAAATGCAGAGATGATCATTTGCATTCAGGAGAAACAAGCTGAGTTGATTGCAAAAGGGAGCTCTGTGCCCCCACCCCACAAGTAAAGTAGAATGGGAAACCATGCAAATGAGGCATACAATTTATAATGAATTGGGCTAAAAATGATCTGTTCATGTGCTGCTCCCCAAAGTTCATTAACTTAATGTAATATATGGTGTAAAGAACCATACCTATGATTACTACAATTAAAATGTAAATTCTCAGTTTACCCAATCCATCCTTCTAAATTCTAAGCATGTGAAACATCCCTCCTGTAAAATAACAAAATAAACTAGAAATATCATATAATAGTATCTAAGGTAGCATCCCTAACCCAAAGCATTTTGGGATGGGGCTCCCTCCTTATGGCGGAGATAAGTGACCTTCCCTTGAGGTGTGAGATGGAGTTGGTAAGAACAGAATTCCAGTTTTCTTCAGGTATCTCTAAGCTTCACACAGCTTTGGATGTTTCTGGTTTCCATCTTTAAAAAGAAAGATAGAAGAGACCAACCCCATTTCAGATTGCTGAAGGAAAAGATTCTGGAAAGACATGAGAGGATCTGACAGTCTATCATGTCCCTTTCTCCAGCTTACTGTGGAAGAGCCTGCAGGGAGTTTCCACTTAGATGACATATTGTACTCTTTCACCTGAGTTGAGTTGCCTCACTCAGGGAGGGCCCCTTCAATTTGTATCATCTAACATGTATTCTCCCATGTATACCTTCTCTAATTTCTGGATGACTGTGGTTTAGATGAATAGATTCCTCTGCTATTCAGTAAATATGTTCATTATGGAACTGGCGTTCTATGGGAAAAGAATCAAGTCTTGAACTTAGAAATTGGGGTCCTGTTTCCTCCCAAATAATGACACAGAGGTCAGAAGTTAAATTGAACCTGAACATATTCCCTAGTCTAATAATATTTAAAGGAGTAGATAGATATGATTCTAGTTCTGTACTTACTTCCTCTGTGAGGAGAGCAGAGTGGTCTCTAGGTCCAACCTCTTGCTTCCCTTGCTTGCAGGAATAAACATCTCCCTTCAAGAAGTGTGGGTGGAGAAGAGACCAGAGACATCTATTCTGCATCCATTCAAGAAAGACAATGACATCTTCATGCTACTGGTGGGGGGACAGTCTCTCACCACAAATAGGATCTCTCTACACATGGACCCTCTCTATATCTATTAATCACAAATTAAGTGACTTACTCAGGTTTATACAGCTAGTAAGTGTTGATTTGACTAGATCTGAGTCTGGATTTTAACTCTATCCACTGAACCAGTCAGCTAATAATATTTACAGGGTATTCAGGGAGGACTAGCTCCTCTATATGAGGCTTGTCAGGCCCTTTTAAGGCTACTCTTCCACTTTTGGGGTTCCCCTTTCACATAACTCTCATCGGTGGCTCCAAGAAGTTGTAGCATGTACTGTGGCCACACCACCATAAAACGCTCTCAGCAGATATGCTAAACCAAGTTGAGGGTAACCAAAAACCCTTAAATATCAGTAAGTTAGGGGAATGACTCCCTAAGCAGAGAATACTTCCCCTGGTGGAATGGGCATATGAAAACAAGTGGTTCCAACAACCACGAAGATGGCTAAAGAAAGCACTGTGGAGGTCTTATAGCTTGGTCAGACATAGCAAACTACATCCCAGACCATTTCCAGTCATCCTGGCTTTTGTCTTGCCCCTAGACTTAGATGATTCTTGAAGAGAGAGAGAGTGATGACTTTGTGCAGCTCTGCCTCACTTCAGTCCAATTCATGCACAAGTCAGGCTAACATCCCGTGATGTCTTTGGCCCTCTTCAGAAGCAAAGGCAAATGACAATCCCAAATTCAAGTACAAGTAATAATAGACAATATTTAAATATGCTTAAAGTTGGCATTGTTCTTCAAATACAGGATTTCATTTAATACTCACAATAATATTTTGAATACAAGTCTAAGTTCTGTTCTTCCCATTTCACCAAGGAAGAAACTGAGACTACAAGGTCTTCCCTTTTCCAAACCCAGCACTTCATCTACTGTACCTTTAAGTAGACAATATGATTCATTCTATACATCCTGTCTGCTTCTCTAAAATGGAATCTTGCATGCAAAAGAGCTACAAGAAATCAGAAGGGAGGGAGGACTTTGCAAATCATGCACATTACCCAGAGTGTCACTTGAAGAAAAACTTAAATAAGTTTGAGTTCAAGGCTTTGGTTTCATTCAACTCATGCTGATGACTAGGATGATGGTGTTAGTTCCCGTTTCTCAAGCACATTAAGGTTTTGTAAACCACTTTTCTTCCACGAACCACATGATATAGAGAGTGTAAATATTATTGTCCCCATTTTACAGATGAGGAAACTGAAATTCATAGAGGTTAAGAACTTTGCCCAGAAAAAATATCAAAATTCCCCAAAATATATGTGTATTCTGGCATGGTAAATTAAGTTGCAGAAGAAGTCTATTACTTAGTAAATAAAACCTATGGAGAAGCCTGAGATATAGAGTTTAAGAGCTTTGTCCATAATCATATGGCTAGTAAGATGTCAGATGATGGGAATTGACTTGAGGTCTTACTGATTCTCAATGCAATCAAGCTTGGTCAGAATCATAGGAAACCAAAAGTTACTGAAGTAATAAAATACCTTAAATCTTTGTCACAGCATTTGCTAAAAATCCCATGTACAGATACAGGAGTGGAATTAAAATACAATTCGGTGAATGTACATCTACATGAACAGCTGAAGCCAAAGAGTAGTCATCAATGGTTTGATGTTAATTTGGAAGATCGCTAGCGAAACTCCCCAAGGATTTTCTGCTTAGTTGTTCACCGTTCAATATATTTTTTTTAATCAATGGACTAGAAAAAGGCATAGAGAGAAGTTCATTAAGTTTTGTTGATCACACAAGATGAAAGGGGTAGTTAATAAGGCTAACAATCAAATAAGATGACTTGATAAGGAATAACCATAAAGTCTTATATGTGGATTCAAAAAGTCAACTTCAAAGTATGAGATGAGGGAGACAGAATTAGACTGAAGCTGTCAGAGAAAGGTCTGGAGATTTGCCAGAACTGTGAGATAAATATGAGAGAATTGCGATATTTAGCCAAGAAAACTAAAACAAGACTGCATTAAAAAAGAAGAAAAAGCATAGCACCCTGATGTGGAATCACACTACTCTTTACCCCTACTAGACCCCATTTGGAGCTTTGAGTCCAGGTCTGGCTGCCATATTTTAGGGAAGACATGGATAAGCTGATTGCCGTATCTTGAAATTCTGACGTATGAGGATCGTTTAAAAGGACGTTGAATGTTTATCTTAGAAAAAGGGACATTCTGGGATCATTCCCTCTCTCTTCATGTTGGGAGGGATTATCACATGGAGGAATTAGACTTGCTTTTGTTGCCCCCATAGGGTAGGAATGGGAGAAATTTTTAAAGTCTTCAAAGGAATAAAATTAGTTTTATGAAAGGAAAAAATGCCTAATAATGAGAGCTACCTAAAAAGTGGGATAGGCTTTATTGGGAGGTAGTGGGCTCCATCCAGTGGTGTGCAGGTAAATGTTTAACAAATGGCTCTCTCAGGGAGAGAGTGGGGAGTATGCATGGCATACTTTTAAGTTTAATATGTCTAGACAATTGACACAGCAATAAATCAAGTCCAATTTGTAGCATTTGTCAATTGTCAGGTATAATTGCTCACACTGAAAATATAATAATCAACTCTCCAGAACCAGTATGGAGGAAGACCTAAGAACCCGTATTTATATAATGACTTAGAGATTTTGAAATCCTTTGCTCACAAAACTCTGTGAATTCATTGGTATAAATACTGTATCTCTATTTTACAGACAAAGAGTTTGAAGCTCAGGGTGGTATCACACAGCTTATAAGGGTCCTGGAGAATCCCTGATATCAGGTCTAGCTTGGTTTCCATTATGCTGAGTACTGAATCTGGCACATATTAGGGGTATAATAAATGGTAGATGACAGATGGAGTGACTATGCAACACTGTACAAGTGTTCATATAGAAATGTTATTGCTCGGTCTCTATGATGGTGGTTTCTGGTGCTTAGAGCCCTTTTCTTGCTCCAGCTGCATATTTATTTCATATATATGAAGTTACTTAATAAGCTTAATAAGAATAATTGTAAAATATATTGATATGTTGATAATATTTTTAATTCTGCTATTGCATAAGTAAACCTATCTTTTCTTTCATATAATGGACATTTACTAATATATCCACCTCCATTCCTTATAAAAACATTTTTAAAATAGGGAAACAAAAACAGTTTAAGAAAACTAAACCAATACACTGGGAAAGTTTAACACTATGCAGTCCCAATTCACAATCCCCCAATTGTGCCAAATATAAGTGCCTTCTCACATCTCTTTTCTGGGGCCATCTTTGGTTATTACAATTTTACAACATTCAATTTTGCCTGTTTTGTTATTGTTTCTCTTTTCATTTATGTTGCTGTAGTTACTATATAGATTATTTTTTTAATTCTACTCCTTGCTTTGTACTCATTCATATAAGCCTTCTTATGATTTTTTCTGTAGATTATACCATATATACCCTATACCATATGTATACATCTACCACGATTTGATATTAACCATGGGTGATGGACATTTACTTTGCTTTCAATTATGTGATGCTACAGAAAGAGCTGCTATGAATATTTTGGCTCATATGAAATCTTTGTTTTCTTTCTTGTATATGTTTCTGTTTGGGTGTTTATTCACCTGCTTGGCATATACTCTAATGTATAACAATAAAGTTTCTAGTTCAAATGGCATAAACATTTTAGTCATTTTATTCACATAACTCACATAATTTGCATAACATTTTATTCACATAACTCCAAATTGCTTTCCAAAATAGCTGGACCAATTCCCAACTTGCAGTAGTAGGTTGACATTTCTCCGCCCCTTCTACCCCTGACTATTCCTATATTTTATGGTCTTTGCTAATTCGCTAAACCAGGCAGTATTTTCCTCATTTTATTTGCTTTTTTATTTGCATTTTATTTGCTTCAATTATTGAAGTTTGTTTTTCTTTTGAGTGTGTGTGTGTGTGTGTGGCCCCATGATTTCCTTGGTATGGAAATTCCTTCCACCAGTGACAATAATCAACTCTTCTATAACTTGCAGTCCTACAGAGTTGTCTAACACCCTAAGAAGCTAAAGAACTTGTCCATGGTTGTGTGACAGAAGCTGTATATGGGCCAGTTGAATGGAGGTCTTCCTAACTTTGGGCAACTTTCTGTGTATTTTACCACACCATGTCTCTTGTGGAAACAAAATAATTACTGAAATTACTTCTTTAAAATCAAGAGATGATATAAGGTACTGATATTTGATTTTTCTGGCTCTAACAGTATTTCACTTCACAAAAGGATATTAAATCAGCCAAGAGTGGTTTCTTAACTGTATTGTATTTCTTTCAATCAATCTGACTCTTTGCAACCTCATTTGGGGTTTTCTTGACAAAGACAATGGAGTGGTTTGCCATTTCCTTCTTCAGCTTATTTTACAGATGAGAAAACTGAGGTAAACAGGGTTAAGTGACTTGCCCAGGGTCACACAGCTACAAAGTGCTTGAGTTCAGATTTGAAATCAGGAATATGAGTCTTCCTGACTCCAAACTTGGCATACTCAATCCACTGTACCCTCTAGCTGCCCCTTCTTAAATGCAGAAATGGTTTTTATTCTTTTGTATATGTCTATGAATATTATAAAAATGTAATAACTGCAAAAGAAGAGGGAAAAGGGAAAAATAATATTGTCAACTCAGTCTTTGCAAGAGGGTTTTTGGGAAGGATAATACAAAACAGAAGAAATGAGTCCATATTCTTACAAAATATTAAAGGAAGGATCTTCAGTGTTAGGTGCTTAAAATGCCTACAATTACATGAGATTCAGCGAGCCCACCCCCTGCTGTTTTCCATTCAAATGAATGGGAAGCACATGGGTAAATTACTACCCAGATTGCATGATAGAGGACATTGTAAGCAGCTGTCACTGGAGCTCTGTAATTACATAAGTATCCTTCCACTATTATACAATTAGATAGTCCTATCTCTCTTTGACTAGAAAATATTTTTGTTGGTGTCAAGAGCTATGAACTCCCTCTACTTGTTCAATCTTTCGTATCTCAGCAGAAAATCATCAGTACTTCACTGGTAGGTTATGTTGGCAGTGTCATCTCTAATGTTTTATTCCCTGAGGATTTCAACATTGATTTCAGAAGATTTCTGAAGTTTTATATCAAGGCAAAGAAAATACCCTGAATTCATTTCGCTTCTCTTCAGATAAAATGGAAGGAGACAAATTCTTTTGACGAGTTACATTTCTTACTAACTTTCAATTGGATTGTTTAATAAAATGTCATTTCAAGGTATTCTTGTATAAATCAAGCCAAGGGATATTTATTTACAAACCTTTGCAGAAGAAGTGATCTGGTCTTGAAATAGAATGGTTCGTGATATTTTGTTCATGAATTTGTTAACATTCCTGTTAAGATCTTTAAATTGAATACTGTAAGCATTCTACTTCACTTTTGGAAGGCACAGATAGTAACGAAAATAAGGAAGGCAGATTAAAATCACTCATAAAAAAAGAATAAAATAATGCCCACTGAAATCTTTGGAATCTTAAATTGTGAAAATTTAAATGATAATGCAAATGCTTGTGTTCATCTCAAAATCATTAACAAATAGCTATCAAGTGTCAATATAACTATAACTCCTCCCCACCAAGACCCCCAACAAAGGCTTCATACAGTAATATTGAAGATCTATTGGTCATGCATGTTGCTGTTTTCCAGTGACAGTCATACACTTATTAATTGCCATCATCCTGGCTCTGGAATTAGGGGACTTGTATTGAAATCCCAACTCTGATGTTTTCTCCCTATGTAACTTTCAGTAATTAAATTAATTTCTCTGATCCTAAAATGGGTGGATTGTATGAGATAAACTCAAAGGTCCCTTTCAGTTCTCAAACTATTATCCTATGATCTGTGATTCTTTCATGCGGGAAATATAATTGTTTTATAAGGAGAGGAATATGTTTTCTGAGATCAAACTCCAATACAAAGGACATAGGGGACTTTTATTTTATGTACATTTTTATTTTACCATTGATATAGAAATCAAATTAATCAGTTAAATGAAACATATTTGATCTTAATTATGAACATATAGTCCTTTTCAGAAGTACATGACCTACGCACATACAATATTAGTTTACTATATAAAGATGAAACCAAATTTATTATTAATAATTTTAATAAAATCAGTTTCAGACTTTCTTAGGTCAATCTTCGGGATTTTGTCTGTGTTTATTAATCCAAAAAGCATTCATGACACTCATGTGAAGGGGATTTTAACAACATTTTAATATAATTCTTAATAAAGAAGTTAACAATTATAATGTATAAAATCTTTAATCATATTTTAATAAAATAAAGACCACTTAGATGACAAAGAATATAAATATTAAAATATATTCAAAATTTCTTAAAATTCTCACTGAAAAATCATCTTTTATTTGTTACCTTAGTGAAAATTGATCCTCTTTAAAGTGCTTAGCCAAACTTAAAACAGAATCACATTACTGAAATATTCTGAAATAGTCTAGTTTTTCACCTATTAAGCAGTGCAAGTATTTGGTGCAAGAAGAATTCTAAAAGAATGTGAACTTCTGTGTTTCACCTAGCATGCATTTTGTATGGAATTAAGAGGAGAAATTTTTTTTTGCTTTATCGTGTATGCAAAAATGAATAGAATACACATTTACCAGGAGCTTAGGATTTGAAAGGCATTGTGCTAAAGGGTAGGAAAACATATCCATCTATATGTATGTATGTACGTATGTATGTATGCTTGTATATGTGTATGTATATGTGTGTGTATGTGTATTTCCTGCCCCTCATTGTAGAAAACAACACAAATATGGGGAGTAGTGGCTTGGGAAGGAGTGTAACTAAGGGAGAGGATAAAGGAGGGAGAAAGGGAGAGGATAGAGGACAGATGATAAAATGGCATGGATGTATGGCTTGGACGGTATATGAAGCTAAAGCACAAGACTGGAGTCAAGAGCCTTCCAGGAGATGTAGATTCAGAGGGTTGGTTGGCAAACACACAGTCATAAATTAATTTAGTTGAGTCCTAAAGTGGCCCCAGATAATCAACCTTTGTAAAACAAAAATTTTATCATTCCGCATTCAGAAATCTGCAATGAATCTAATATCTGTTTCTGTATCTAACTGATTAGAATCCAAATTCCCCAACTGGCATTTGACTCCATCTACAGAATGGCAACATGTAACCAACCTGAGTAATCCACCATGAGTCTGTAATATGAACATTTCAGTCAATGTGGTCTCTTCAATGTCTCCAATGTGGACGCATGTGGACACACATGCACACACACACACATACACACACACACACTCATTCACAAATATATCCCTACACATGGGCATGCTTTTCTTCTTCCCATTTTCCATGCTTTCTATGCTATTCATTCCTTCTGAACTACCCTCTTCTGTCATCTCAATGCTACTAATCCCTTTAGGATCAATTTATGTCTCTCCTTTAACTCAATCTCCACCCATCTGCCTTTCCTCTAAATTCTAGTAGCATTATAGTCTGTGCTTTATCCCTTAGAATCTGTGTACTCTCATATTATTTTCTAGTTGTTTCATCTCTGTGTGTGTGTCTGTCTCTCTCTGTCTCTCTTTTTCTCTCTGTCTCTGTCCCTGTCTCTGTCTCTGTTTCTCTCTCTCTGTCTCTCTCCTACTCCAATAAGAATGAAGAGAGTTATTGCCCTTTCTCCTTTATTTTTGAACTATTTTTTCTCTACTTGACCCTCTTTCATTAACCCCTCTCTGCACTGAAAGCAAAAAGAAATCCTAGAGAAGAGAAAGTAAGCTAAATATAAAATACATGGCTACAATACTATAAATGTATAAAAAAATAGTTCTATACAGTTATGAAGTGCTCATGAAGTATCTATTCTTTCCTAGAAGGTAAGGAAAACTTCACTATCCTAAAAGGAGACTGATATATTAAATATGAAAAAGACTAAAATATTTTCATTTACCTCAATTTTCATACTTAAAAGGGAATTATTTTACATTCATGGGGCAGTAAGGGAAAAAAGAAGTTTCAATTCTATTTTGCCTCTTTATATCCCTCTGACTATTCAGGATCAATTTAAAAATTATCAACAACATTCTTATTTTTACATCAGAAACTAAGTAGTTTACCTTTTGATAATATATATTTATGCATTTTATATTAAATAAGGGCCAAGAGCATCATTTTAAAAACATTGATTTGGCAGATTGTTTTCCTCTTGGAACTATGTACTTTCTAAGAGTTTTCCTCTTGGAACTATATACTTTCTAAGAGTATATAGGTATGTGCATTTTACACTTGTGTATGTTGTATGTTGTACATATGTGTATGTGTGTACATACAGGTACTCATACTTGTATGTATATGTATATATCATATACATGTATACATATATGTAGCTACATATGTAATAAAATGTTCTTAGAACATGTCTGGTTATTATTCAGAAGAAAACCATTCTTGTTATCAATATGAAATCAAAAGTACTGCGTTCATTGACAAAGCCAAGAGGGCAAAATTGTCTGGATGGTGCATGATAAAGATCCCCTGCTCTCCAGGACAGGATGTATCTGGTTTTTTTGGAGAAGACTATGGTGCCTCTTAGAGCATACAGAAAATATAATATAAAAATCACTGGATTATTAGGAAATGGTTTCTTATGCGTTCTAAGATTTCTACTTTAAATCATGTACCTTTGACAAAGACAAGCATAATAAAACAATTTATTACCATGAGATTCCACAGTTGCAACATTGGTATTATTTCAATATCCATTTTAAAGTCACATTTTAATTGAAATATGCTATTTCACATTAATAAAGACCCAAAAAATAGCTACTTTCTCAAAGGAGGTGAAATAGCAGTTTAGAAAGAATCCCTGAAGAACTGGGAAGCTGTGATGACACAAATGACCGCTCGATGGCGACATTTCACCATCCAAATGCAAATAATCCAACATTTGACAGTAGAAATCCTAAAAGCTTAAAGAAAATACTTGAAATAGAGCTCATATGAATTCACTATTTTAATGTTGCCCTTAATTTTTTTAAAAAAAGTATTTACACTTCAACTTGTTCCCTTTCCATTCTGATCCATACATCTATGGCCAAACTGAGCTTGGGTTCTCCAATTCTACCAATCCTCAAAAATAATGCACACTGATCTTTTATTATTTCCTGTTAAGGGTAGTATTAGTAAAACATGAGTTGAGTTTTTTTTTAATATGACACAAGGAATACACACACACACAAACACACACAAACACACACATACCCAGATGTCCCCAGATCTTAAGTGGATCTTTGAATAAATTATTTGCTACTTGCTCAACCATTCTGAGAACCCTACACATTGACTCTAGACTTTTTAACCACTGGACAACCCAGCTTAACAAATCACTGCAATAAAAGAATTGGAGGTAGGAGAGAAAGGGGATAATACTAAGCCTAACTAGACGATAGTAAGGAAGCTTAAAAAGGGCTGGTGGGTGGATAAACTGCATGATAATTGCCTCTTTTGGTGAATCTTCACTTTGGCCCCCAAATGGAGGAAAATTTAGGAACTAGGGTCACCATTAGTTAAGATAGCTAAGATTTATGATACCCACTAAATTAGTAACAGTAATAAAGGCACAACTAAAGCCTATCTTCACTATTAGAACAATCTTCTCAGGTTATAGGGATATTTCATAGCTGCAATACAGGTTCAATGGTCCCTGCCTTACAAGCTCAGTAGAATATTTAAGGAGATGTGCCCTCAAGAAATGCATAAGCAGGAATGAAGGAGTTAACTGTTTAGTTCAGTTGGTTAGCACAATCAATCAAAACTGAAGATTTCACCCTTGGTTACGACAGGCATGGTAGTATGTAGTTTGCATCCCTTAGTCCCAGCCAACTCATGAATGGATGACTTGGGGGTGACCAGGAATTGAAGAAGTAGTACATGTATTTTAATACAAATGTCAGTTCTAAACTTGCTACCTACATGATCATATACAGATTAGATAAATTTAGGTTTAGAGAGGCCAAGTCATTAATTTATTGTTATAAATAAACATCCTCTTGTTACTACTTATATTATTTGACTACACACTGAATTTTCTTTACCAATGTGAAATTATATGAAATATGGAATTAATAACATTTTCTATTCAAAGATTCTCATTAAGTACTGCTCTCAATTACCACAACACTTACACTCTTTCTTACCCTCAAATGAACAAAGACTGGGTTTTAAAGTGTTAAGGAGGACTACTTTTCATTTTCTCTTCATTTTCCTGGACTCTATCACGTTGCTTTGCATGTAGTAGGTATTCAAATACTCTGGAAATTGTTTAAGGACTTGAAGTAACTTTCCAATTGCTCCTTACTTTTCAGAGAAGAAAAAAAAGTTCCTAATTGAAAAATTTGGCAACTCAGGCATAAAGTTAGTAATTTAGCTCTGACTAAACCTCTGAACCTCTTCTGGTTGAGGGAGGAGGAAGAACCAGTCCTGTAACAATTCTATGCCCCAGGCATCAGGACCAGGAAAATCCCCTGAAGGGGAAATTGAGCTAAGTCCCTGGACTTCATAACCCTCATAAATGAGAAATTCCTTAAAGAAACATGTGTGAATTGTTTACCATTTAAATACAAGATTTATGCCTTTTAAAAAAGAATTTTAGACTCCAAATATCAATGTTATGTATTTGGCATAGTCATTGACATGGCAGGTGTTTTCAATTTTCATCTTCTAATTAAATTAAATAGAATGGGTAGAGCAAAATGCCAACATAATGATCAATAATTGAAATGAGCATCCCAAATATAGAACAATAAATCCTTCTGGAATTTTGAAAAGTGACTATTTTTCTTGTGTGTACTATATTGTGGACTTGCTCCACTACTTAAATATCTTGGGGTTGGAATGAAGGCCTTCAAGTAACTTTGCAATTACTCCTTACTTCTCTAGGAAGGAAAAAGAAACGTTCCTAATTTAGAATTTGGCAGCTGAGGTATGAAGTGTTTAGTGATTCAATTCATTGAAACTGACATGTTGTGGCTTAGGAAGGATGCGACACCTCAGCAAAATAAAACTTAATGGTGAGGCTAGAAGGAGGAACCAGTCTTGTGGCACCATCATTAATTTTATCCCTCATGTCAAAATCAATAATGACATTTGAAATGTTAGGGCTCTATACTTTTTCCCCATCAATGCAGATAGGGAAAAACAATCATATTCTTTGATTTGATTGAAAATTGATTGAACATTTCCTGAATATAACCCTAAGAGGAGACAACCCAACTCATGTCCCATATTCCTGTACTCTCTTGAGTAATCAGACACTTATCTTAGGCATCATTCTATATTGAGAAGGCTAAATGTTTTCTGCCATTCTCCTCTTCATATAGGAACATGGCCACTTCCTGAAGACTATTTTTCCTTTATCAAACAAAAATTAGATGTAGCTATGAGGTAAATATCTTTCTTTGATGACAATATGCTATCCACCTTCAAAGACATATTCCTTCCCTTCTCCCCCTAATCAATCATGGGATCTAGTTAGCACTGAACATTGAAACTGTTCAGCAACATGAACTTGTTAACTAAATTTTATGAACCAACCCTCTTTACTTACTGTATATTCCTGTCTCCTCTATATCTATATGTAAGAACATAGAATATGTTAGAAAAGGTAAATCAGATTGATTTTATTTTATTAATATTTTAAATGCATTTCATGTTTCTCTATTGCTACATTTTTAAAAGCAAGATCACACTTTGTCTCCAATAACTTCCATTATTTTGGAATATTTTATGTAAGATTATTCAAATGGGGAGTGGGGTATAAAGGGAGAGAAAAGAAATGAAGCCACCATAGAAGGGTAAAGAAAGAAAACCTTATCTTTTGAGAAAGAAAATTTTATTATTTCAGATTTGTCACCAATGAAAAATTCACACAAAATACCAATGGTTGGTAATATAACTCATTGTAATTTCATCTATATTTGTTTGAAAAGGCCAATATGAAAACACTGCCACTTTTCATTGCTCCATTTTTTCTATAAAACTAGAAAAACACTTCTGAAATTGATTAAATAAAAAAAAAAGTCAATTGCTTTTTAGTAGGATTTTAAACATGGAAGACACTCCAAAGATCCACTTGATCTTACAGATTAGGAAACTAGGTTGTCAAAATAGGGAAGTGAACCCAGGTCTCCTTATTCCCAGATTTATTCTCATTCTACCACTCCACATATCCATACCCTTAGTCGGCCCTTAGAAAAGAAGTCACTAAATATGGTAGAACAGGAATATTTCATTTTGGTTACAAAAATTTAGTGTGAAATCTATCCCTTTCTTTACAAAAATAATGTGGATTTAATCCTTATATTCTCATAAAGTTCCTCTTCCTTTAAAATGCAACTAAAATATCATCTTCTACATTAGACCTTCTCTGATCTCCCCAAATATTATTGCCTCCCTTCCCAAACTACTTTAACTAAATGACATATATTTGTATTTATTCATTTATTCATTATATGTCTACATGTCCAAGTATCTATGTGTAATCCATTTTCTTCCTTCTTACAAAGTTAGCTCCTCACAGATAAGGATGATTTAATTCTTTGTACTTGTATCCTTACCATTCTTCCTTTCTAGCATACAGTCAATGCTTAATGAATGTTGATTAATTGTTTTGACATGCTAGGATTCATTTTATTAATCTTACCAAGATCATATAGCTATAGCAATTTCTTGAGCAGCAAGGTCCTGTACTGCCTATCTTTTGTATAAGATGATGCTAATTTTCTAATTTAGTAGGAGTTGATTGCGCTCTCCTGGTATAACCTTCAGGAACTGAGGATGAGCTCATTATCACAAAATAAACAAAGTTCTGGTTGTGACAAGTTGAAGTGTCAGTTTTTATTAAATTTCCTGGTTTACAATAACTCGTGTTGTGCATATATAAATAATAATTCTCTGCAAAGATGTTTTTATAACATTTCAATTTGTTATTAAAAATCTGGTAACTGGGGGGTGAAGCCAAGGTGGCATATTAGAAAGATACATTTACCCTAGCGTTTCCCCCACAGCCCACAAAATACTTATAAGAAATGACTCTCAACATATTCTAGAGCAGCAGAAGCCACAGAATGACAGTGAAAGAGATATCCAGCCAAAGGTAACCTGGAAGGCCAACAGGAAAGGTCTATCCCACAGGATGCTGAGCAGAATGGAGCCCCACCCTGGCTATGCTCCATGGGGAGGGACAGGACAGAACAGGCCTCCAGGACAGAATCCCCAGCAGGGAAGGTCCCAGATCCCACAACCCACAAGTGACAAAGAAACCTTCAAAGGTCAGTGTGGGAGGACTTTCCTATCTGTAAATGGGGGTCACTCAAGCACTGGCCCCAGGCAACAGCAGAGGCTGCAGGCAACAGAAGCAGCCTGGGTCCACCATGCTAGCAGTTCAGCTTAAAGTCTCTGGGGGAATTGAGTAGGGGAATTCAGAGGCAGCCCTGCCCCTGCCTAAAGACCCTGGGGGAATTGAGCACATGATCTGAATCTCAGCCCTAAGCACTGTTCTGGGGGAAGGAGGAGCTCTAGGACCCTCCTCTTGACAAAGGATTCAGAAGGCAAGTAACTGGCTGGGAAAATGCCTAAAAAAGGGAAAAAAAAATAAGACCACAGAAGGTTACTTTCTTGGTGAATAGGTATCTCCTTCCATCTTTTCAGAAAAGGAAGAATAATGCATACTGTCAGAGGAAGTCAAGGCTTCAGCTTCCAGTACCTCCAAAATGAATATGAAATGGGCTGAGGCCATAGAAGAGCTTGAAAAGTGAGTCAGCAGCTTTCTAAAGGAGAACCCCCAAAAAATTGTTAAGGAAAATAACTCCTTTAAAAATAGGCTAACTCAATTGGAAAAAGAGATCCAAAAAGCTAATGAAGAGAAGGCTTTAGAAAGCAAGATTAGTCAAATGTAAAAGGAGGTTCAAAAGCTCACTGAACAAAATAGTTCTTTAAAAATGAGAATGAGTAGAAAGAGTCACGTATGCTAGCTCCAAACCCACAGCCCATGGATTTAATGTAAGAAGAGCTCCCCACAAGTTCTGGATCACTGCAGGGTGTGCAGAAACACAGTGGAAGAGATTTCCATTCCAGAGAGCCCTGGAGAGTGGTCCCCAGGGTCTGTCGCACACCAGAAAGCGGAATCCACCCCTGAGCTGCCCTGGCCGCGCGGCTGAGAGGAGCAGATCTGAGCAGGCTTCAGGGACGGAATCTCTGGCAGCCGGGAAAGTCCCTCCACCCACAGACACTACAGGTCAGTGAGAGAGACATCTGGGCTGGCCGAGAGGGGAGCCAGATGTCTCCGTGGCTCGGGCTCCCTTGGGAGGAAGTGGCGGAGGCAGAGGTGGGGGCGGCGGCAGAGGCAGCGGCGGCGGCCCGAGACTCCCTGAGCAGGTAGGATCTTCATTACTGACAGTCTCTGCATAAACCACCTGAAGGAGCTGAGCCTGGGAGACAGCCCTGCCCCCCCACTCCATTACTGAAGGTCTCTGCATAAAGCCACTGAGGGAACTGAGCCTGGGAGGCAGCCCTGCCCCCACCCCAGCACCAGAACTTAAGCTCACATTGATTAGCAGCCGCTCCTGCCAGGGAAAGCCCATTTGAATCTCAGACCCCCAAGCACTAGCTGGGCGAATCTAGGCAGGGGTGAACAGGAATCTCAGAAGTCAAGTAACTGGCTGGGAAAATGCCCAGAAAAGGGAAGAAAAATAAGATTATAGAGAGCTTTTTTGAGCAGGTGCAAATGTTCCTACCATTCAGCTCTGATGACGAGGAAATATTCTTGCCATCAGGGAAAGATGTGGAGGGCGGGGCCTTGGTACCCAGGCATCCCAGGGGGATGTCGGGTGGGCTCAGGCCTTGGAAGAGCTCAAAAAGCATTTTGAAAAGCAAGTTAGACAGGTGGAGGAAAAACTGGGAAGAGAAATGAGAGAGATGCAAGAAAAGCATGAAAAATGGGTCAATACCTTGGTAAAGGAGACCCAAAAAATGCTGAAGAAAATAACACCTTGAAAAATAGGCTTACTCAATTGGCAAAAGAGGTTCAAAAAACCAATGAGGAGAAGAATGCTTTCAAAAGCAGAATTAGCCAAATGGAAAAAGAGGTTCAAAAGCTCACTGAAGAGAATAGTTCTCTCAAGATTAGAATGGAACAGATGGAGGCTAATGACTTTATGAGAAACCAAGAAATCACAAAACAAAACGAAAAGAATGAAAAAATGGAAGAGAATGTGAAATATCTCATGGGAAAAACAACTGACCTGGAAAATAGATCCAGGAGAGACAACTTAAAAATTATGGGACTACCTGAAAGTCATGATCAAAAAAAGAGCCTAGACATCATCTTCCATGAAATTATCGAGGAAAACTGCCCTGACATTCTACAACCAGAGGGCAAAATAAGTATTGAAAGAATCCATCGATCACTGCCTGAAAGAGATCCAAAAAGAGAAACTCCTAGGAACATTGTGGCCAAATTCCAGAATTCCCAGATCAAGGAGAAAATATTGCAAGCAGCTAGAAAGAAACAATTCCAGTATTGTGGAAATACAATCAGGATAACTCAGGATCTAGCAGCTTCTACATTAAGGGATCGAAGGGCGTGGAAAAGGATATTTCAGAAGTCAGAGCAGCTAGGACTCAAACCAAGAATCACCTACCCAGTAAAACTGAATATAATACTTCAGGGGAAAATATGGTCTTTCAATGAAACAGAGGACTTTGAAGCATTCTTGATGAAAAGACCAGAGCTGAAAAGAAAATTTGACTTTCAAACACAAGAACGAGAAGAAGCCTGAAAAAGTAAACAGCAAAGAGAAGTCATAAGGGACTTACCAAAGGTGAACTGTTTACATTCCTACATGGAAGGACAATAGTTGTAACTTTTAAAACTTTTCAGTGTCTGGGTAGTTGGTGGTATCACACACACATACACACATGCATGCACATACAAAGACAGAGAGCACAGAGTGAATTGAATAGGATGGGACCATATCTTAAAAGAAATTAAGGTAAATGGTGAGAGAGAAAGGTAGGGGGAGGAAAGAGGGTGAAATGGAATGGGGTAAATTATATGTCATTTAAGAGACAAGCAGGATACCTTTTAGTGGAGGGAAAAAGAGGAGAGCTGAGAAGAAAAAAAACAAGAAGTTTACCCTCATCACATTTGACTAAAGGAAGGAATAAAATGCACACTCATTTTGGTATGAAAACCTATCTTACAGTACAGGAAAGTCTGTTAGAAGGAGATAAGGAAGGGGGGCGGATGATGGAAGGGAGGGCAATGGGAGGAGGGAGCAATTTGAAGTCAACACTCAGGGAGGGACAGGATCAAAAGACAGAAGAGAAACAATGAGGGGCAGGATAGGATGGAGGGTAATTCAGTTCGTCTTGCACAACACGACTATTATGGAAATCATCTGCAAAAGTACACAGATGGGGCCTATATTGAATTGCCTGCCTTCCCAAAAGGAATGGGTGGGGAAGGAGGGATGGGGAGAATTTGGAACTCAAGTTTTAGGAACAGCTGTTTAATATTGTTGTTGCTACTAGGAAATAAGATATACAGTCAATGAGGAATAGAAAGTCATCTGGCCCTACAGGACAAAAGAGAAGATGGGGACAAGAGAAGGGAGGGATGACAGAAGAGAGGGCAGATTGGAGATAGGGAAAATTAGATTGCTCAGTGTATTGGGGTGGGGGGAGGGGATAAAAGGGGAGGAAAAATTGGAACCCAAAATTTTGTGAAAATGAATGTAAAAAGTTAAATAAATAAAAATAAATAATAAAAAAGTGAGAATGGAGTTCAGGGAAGCTAACGAATATATAATAAACCAAGAAGTTACAAAACAAAACCAAAAGACTGAAAAAAATAGAAGATAATGTGAAACATCTCATTGGAAAAAAACAACTGACCTGAAAAATAGATCTAGGAGAGACAATTTAAAAATTATGGGACTACTTGAAAACCATGATCAAAAAAAGAGCCTAGGCATTATCTTTCATAAAATTATCAAGGAAAACTGCCCTCATATTCTAGAACCAGAGGGCAAAATAAATATTGAAAGAATCCACCGATCACCTTCTGAAAGAGACTGGAAAAGAGGAACTCCTAGGAATACTGTGACCAAATTTCAGAGTTCCCAGGTCAAGGAGAAAATATTGCAAATAGCTAGAAAGAAACAATTTGAGTATTGTGGAAATACAATCAGAATAACACAGGATCTAGCAGCTTCTACATTAGGGATCAAAGGGCTTGGAATAGGATATTCCATAAGTAAAAGGAACTGGGATTAAAATCAAGAGTCACCTACCCAGTAAAACTGAGTTTAATACTTCCAGGGAAAAAATAGTCATTCAATGATATAGAGGACTTTCAAGCATTCATGATGAAGAGACCAGAACTGAATAGAAAATTTGACTTTCAAACACAAGTAGCAAGACAGACATAAAAAGGTAAACAGAAAAGAGAAATCATGAAGGACTTTCTAAAGCTGAACTGTTAACATTACTGCACAGAAAGATAATATTTGTAACTCTTGAGATTTTTTTGCAGTATTTTGGTAGGTGGAGGGATTACACACACTCACACACACACACACACACATAGACAGAAAGTACAGGTTGAGCTGAATCAGAAGAGATGATATCCATAAAAATATTAAATTAAGGGATGAGACAGGAAAATATTGGGAGGAGAAAGGGAGAAATGGAATGGTGTAGACTATCACTCATAAAAGAGATAAAAATCTTTTTCAGTGGAGGAGAAAAGGGAGGAAGTGAGAGGGGAAAAAGTGAAGCTTACTCTTTTCACATATGGCTTAAGGAGGGAATAACATGCTCACTCAATTTGGTATGAAAATCTATCTTACACTACAGGAAAGTAGGGGAGAAGGGGGCAAGTGGGATGAGGGGGATGATAGAAGGGAGGGCAAATGGGAGAAGGGAGTAACTAGAAGTAAACACTTTTGGGAAAGGACAAAGTCAAATGAGAGAATAGAAAAAAAGACAGGACAGGGTAGGATGGGGGGCAATATAGTTAGTCTTACACAGCATGACTATTATGGAAGTCTTTTGCAAAGTCACACACACACACAGA